>JAWWEV010000152.1:18745835-18763110 GCA_035583235.1 Hafferia zeledoni | reverse complement strand
ATAGAAGGACTTTTTGTTATCCCTAACTGAATTAGCCAAATTAACTTCAAATTGCACTTTTCTTTCCCTGATTTTTTCCTGCATGACCTGACTATCTTTGTAAATTCTTCATAAGTAGCCAGCCCTTTTTTCCCCAGTCAGTAAACTTGCTTTTTATCCCTGATTTCCTTTAGAATCTCCCTATTTAACCAAGCCAGTTGTCTTCCCCTCCTGCTGGCCTTTCTGCACACTGGTATAGCCTGTTCCTGTGCACTCAAAACTTCCTGCTTGAAACATGTCCATCCCTCATGGACCCCCTTGTTTTTAGGGGTTGTTTCCCAGGGTATGCTCTGAATTAGTCTTATGAATAGGCCAAAATCTGCCCTCTGGAAGTCCAGTGTAGTAGAGGTTTTATTGATGGTCCTCCTTGCATCTCTGAGTATTGAAAATTCTATTATTTCATGGTCACTATGCCCCAGGCAGCCTCCAACCACACATCTCCCACCAGCCCCTCTCTGTTTGTAAACAGTAGGTCTAGCGAGGCCTTACCCCTGGTAGGCTCATTTATCAGTTGATGAAGTAAATTATCCTCTACACACTCCAGGAACCTCCTAGACTGCCTCTTCTCTGCAGTATGAAGCTCCCAGCAGATATCTGGCAGGTTAAAGTCACCCACAAGAACAAGGGCTGGAGATTTTGAGACATCTGCCAGCTGCTTGTAGAATAATTCATCTCCATCATCCTGGTAGGGTGGTCTGTAACAGACACCCACGAGGATGTCAGCCTTGTTGGATGTGCCCACTGGAGAGGGCAGGGCCAAGGGGGAGGGGGCCCAGCCCTGCCCCAGCCTCCACAAAGAGCCTGATCTGGTAATTGTGAAGTGTGATTGTTTTTTCCAGCACTGAACTCTGAACTTGCTGGGGCAGCCAGTGCCAAAGGGCAGCTAGTGCCAGAGGGGGCCAGGCAGTGCCCCCAGCCCCCTCTGAGCTGGCTTTTCCTGCCTTGGATCAGGAAAGGGCTGGCCCTGGAGGGTTACCCCGAGGTAGGTGGGGTTTGGCCCCAGCCAGGGCCATGTTTTCCACCTTTGCATGCCCAGGTGTCCCTGCCCTGGTCTCTTGCTCCATTTGTGGAGGTGACAGAAGCCACTCTACTGTAAACAGACATAATGAATGGTGATCACTTCCTGTCTGCATCCCTCTGCACCAGGAGAGGGGCTGGAGAATCCTGCATGGATGAGTGAGGGCTCAGCTTCCTCCTGTGCTGCCTGAATGAGCTGGACCAGGTCCTTCACTGATGGGACCAGGCTCGTGCTGCCAGGAGCAGCTGGGAATTTAAGGGAAATAGTTTTAAATTATTTTCTTTCAATTAAATAAATAGAGGTCAAATGTTTGCCTTTAAGATCAGGGAAATGTAAAGGTGGGGTGCTGGAAATAATCTTCCCTTGCATCAGGAAGCTGCTGCAGGTTCAGTGTTGCTGGACTGGGGTTTACTGTTGGTCAGGGGTTTTTCCCAGCCCCAGTGTATTTCAGGATAGTCCAGCTCCTTTCCTGGGAGAAGCAGAAGACAATTACACTATCTCCTGCCAGTGTCTTGGAGCAGTGTCTTGTTGAGGTCACCTATTCTGGAGGCATCAGCTGATACACTGGAAAGAAAAGTGAAAAACCACACCTGTGACGCACATTTTTCAGCAATATTACAATAATTTATAAAGGCATCAAAACAACTTCAACAGTTAACAAGCTGATTTCAGAAACAAAATTTAAATTACGAGGACATTGTGGTGAAGTTGAAGGCACGTTGAAAGGAGGTGGAGGAACAGTAGAGATCCCTCTGCAGCCTCCCCCTCGTCCCACTGCCCAGCAGCTGCACAGCTCCTCCCTGGGGCAGGCAGGAGGAATCTTCTCTACATCAGTATTTACTGTTCCACACCAGGCACAGGTTCTGCACGTTGATTGGAAAGAGACAAAACGTTGCTCCAGGTTCTTCTGTTCTTGTGTGAGAGCAGAGGTGGGTGCCAGTTCCCCTGTGTGGATGACTGCTCTCAGCACTCAGCAGGAACAAGAGGCCCAGGGAGCCAGGCTGGTGCTGCCACAGTCCTGAGGTGTTCCTGAGCCAGAGACCACGGCAGGGAGGCTGTTCTGAGGCTGGATCCTGAACTGCTGCTGTGCAGTGGGCTCTGGAACAGCCCTGCCTGCAGCTCCCAGCCCCGAGCAGGGAAGTCACTGTGTGTGAGCAGGTCAGGGACAGCCCCAAGGCAGCACCCCCAGGGGCAGCACTGCCTCAGCCAGAGATGGGCTCCTGCCTGCCAGGTCACTGCAAGGAATTAAACATTTGTTCGAGGCAGCATTTTTACAGGGGAGAAACTCCTTTGATTCTCACCAAGCTGGTCCTGTACAAGGTGCAGCAGAGGCAGCACAAGAGGAAAGATCTCTGGGTGCACCCTGCTTTGAGAAAGAGCTTCATTTCTACTGCTCATTAAGGACCTGCTGAAAAGGAGGGAATTGCTTCACGTGGAGTTTGCCAGGGGGAGCTTTGCAGGGTGCCACAGGTCAACCCCCCTGGCTCGGCTCCAGCTCTACAGTTGTGTATTTTCCCTGTGCAGTGGGTCTGAACTGGAGCCAGGCGGGGCACCCTGTCCTGGAGGGCACTTGTGTCTGCCCTGGGCACAAAGTGGCCGAGGCAGCAATGACCCTTTGAGCTTCCCCTGATGCAGTGAGTTGGTATTTGGCTCCAGCTGCAAGAGGGACGTGAACAGAACTGCAAGGAGCAAATCTCACCTGCTTGGCAGTTCAGGTGCTCCTCCCCCTGCCTTAACTCTGCCTCTGATCACTGGGAAACTGATAAAAGTACGACAGACAGCTGATAAAAGTAAGACAGCATGCTGGGACACAGGTGTCTTGTTACAAGCCTGTTTACCTAATCACCTGCCTCCTCTGGGAAAAGCTGGTTTTATCGGGTCATAAAAACAGGGAAACTCCGATGTGACCCTTGCCATCACCCTTTTAAAAGTCACACTTTGCAACATCAGATGTCAGTGAAACCACTTTTGCTGGTCCCTTTGACAGTGGTTCTTTAAGCAGTTTACATTGTCCATTTGCAATCAGTGTAGTTGGCAGGATCCTAAATCAGGACTTGTGACAGGTCAACACAGCTCCACCACCCTGACCCTGCAGCTCTTCAGCTCTGAGTTACCACTGGGGTATTTTTTAATGTACTGACACTTTCCTTAGGTTACTGAAACCTAAAAATACCACGGGTCCCTATCCTTACACATTTATTAGTAGCTTCTAAAAGCCACTGTTTCAACCTGATCAAAATACAAAATGGAAAGCAGAGCCCTGAAACACCTTAACAGTCTCAGAGGCCGGTTGTGGAGAAACACTGGGAAGAGCTTTCTCTGCAACACCAATCTGAGGAGCTTTAACGAGCCTGGGAAGCCACAACCACTGTTGGATTAACTCTTTCTCAGTTCAGCAGCCAGATTTGCTGACAACCTCGGCACAGTAACATGTTTTGCACAGAGAGGAAGCATAGAGTCTCCCGTGACACACCCCGGGAAGCAGGGGTGGAGCAGCCCCGGGGCTGCCACGGCGGGGGGGGGGGGGCAGCTGTGCCTATCCCTGTCCCTGTCCCTGCCGGTGCTGCCCAGGTGTCACACGAGGCTGCCTGGCCAGGACACCACGGTCAGAGTGACTCTGTTCCGCTGCTCCTTCAGCATCGGGATCAGCTCCGAGTTGCTCATTCCTATGGCTGGGACTCCGTTCACTGCCACGATCTCATCTCCACACCTGCAGGGCACAGACACGTGTGGCCGGGCTGAGTTCATGGTTATCTGCAACCCCCATGTCATCTCACCCACCCTGAGCCCAGACCATCAGTTCCTCCTTGGAGCAGCTCCTCCCCCTGGGAGTCAGAGGGCAAGGGAAGGGGAGGACACTGCTGGTGCTGGGGACACAGCAGTGAAGGGCACCAGCAGCGTGACCAGAGCAGGGACAGCAGAGGGAGAAGCTGCAGAAACCAGATTTGTGACCACAGTCAGTCCTGCAGGCCTGGCTCAGCCCTGAGGGGAAGTGCTCTGGATCCCCTGTCACTCTGCAGCCCAGGACAACAGGGTCCTGTGGGATCTGCCCCCTCTGGGGCACAACCAGCACCTCCTGAGGGCTGGGAGGTGCAGGAGCACATCCCTGTCCTGGCACTCCAGCAGGAGCCCAGCTGACCCCAGTGCTCTCCCCACTGCTCTGGCCTTTCCCAGATTTCCAGGGAGCATAACCCAGCTCCCTACACCCAGACCATGTACCTGCAAGGACAGCAGCCTCTGTCCCACACTCCTGCCCTCACACCTGCTGTCCCAGGGGGACTCAGCACCCTGGGGGCTCTCCCGTTCCACTCCTCCCCTAAATGCTCTGTCACTCACAAACACGTCAGCAAAGCTCCAGTTGAGTTTCCTGCACAGGAAGGCTTTTGTTGCTTCTGTTGGGATACTCCTCCTAATCCAAGACATGTTATATTCTAGAACCTCCAAGACTCATCTCAAACATCCTCTTTCTACTCTTCCCTAATTACTCAATTAAGACCTTTACAGTCCTTTAAAACTTAATTCCTTTTCATTGCACCTTTATAGAGAAACCAAAACGCTCCTTAACACAGGACTAAGTTTGTTACAGGCCTGGTAACAGATGACTGCCCAGATAAAGTGGAAGCTCTGGGGCTGTCACCGTGCAGCTGGGCTGGGTACAGGGGGCACAGGGAGCCCCTCGACAGCCCCGGTTCTGGTGTGTTTGTGATACCCCTGAGACCCCCGGGGTCGTTCACACCTACTTGAGTTTCCTGTCCCGGAAGGCAGGAGTCCCGGGCACGATGGTTTTGATGAAGAAGGGCTGGTTTCCTTTGCTCTCCTCAAAGCCCCCAACGATGCTGAAACCCCAGCTTTCCAGGTTACCTTTGCTAAGGACAATGTCTTGGCAGAAGTGCAGGTAGCTGTGTCAAAAACAGAGAGAGCTGATGGGAGCCTTCCAAGGACAATGTGGAACTCAGGATTTGAGACACCCCTTTGGCAGGGCAAATTCTCAAATCTCACCACGTGGGGCCTTTAGAAATCTTTACTCAATGTTGTCAGCATTTAAGAGTTAACAGGAAATTGCCATTCGCTGAAGGGGTCTGTGACCCGAAGGCTCATGAATAATTTCATGAATTCTGCTGCTGAACACACACAGCAGCAGCGACAAACGCAGATCAGTTCTGAGCAGCAGCTACGCCCATGCAATTACCGGAGCAGAGCTTTCCTCCCGTGTGTGAGTGCAGGCCGGGACAGTGCAGGCACTCAGCAGCTGTGGGGCACCGGGCAGAGCCAACACGGGCGGCACAGCAGCCTCTCCTCTGCCTGCCAGAGCAGAGCACGGCAGGGCTGTCCCGGGGCATCCAGGGTGGCTCTGTCCAGCTGAGATCTCGGGCTCCTTGGTGAGATCTCACAGGCTGGTTTTGGCTACTGGCCACGGAGGTCCCTGGGGAATACGATATGGAAGCGCTGACCAGCACTCGCTGCCCGGGCCGTGGCACAGAGACAGAGCCTGGGCCAGGCACAGGGAAGGTGTGCCCTGGCTCCCGCTGGGGCACATCCTGGCCCTGTGTGAAACTGCTGCCCATCACCCCGCGGAGCTATTCCAGCAGCTAAACTTTTCCTAATAAACGTTTTTGCCTCCAGGGCTTCGCTTGAGCCGCTTGCAGAGCTCTGAGTTTCAGATTTCAAAAGCCTTCTCAGTTAACTTCTCACCAGGAGAAAGATCCAATTATCTACTTCAAACTGTTTACTTTGGTAGGAGGTTTTCACACGTAAACACGAGGAGATCCAGCTCCAACTTACTGATTCCTCCATGGTTTTCTTCTACAGGCACCACACAAGTGCAAAAACACGGCTACGAGACACGTCTGAGGCAGCTCATGCAAACAAACAGCCCTGAGAGCAACAGTGGCAAGTGCACTGAACACGAATAAAAACATCAGACACATTCCCCATGAGCTGGAAAAGAGTTTGCTAGAAATCAGTTTGCAGTTAAAAAAGGGTCTTAGGAAGAGAACCTAATTTAGTGTTGTGTAAAATGACTGTGGGAAAAGACTTTTAGGCTGTAGGGAAGGTCAAGGTGCAAGTTTTACGGTGCCAAGGCTGCTGCTGAAGTGGCACTTCCTTCTCCCTTTGGGAGTTTGGGGGGTGTGCAGCTCCAGCAGGGCCATGGCAGGAACACCACAGTGCTGTGGGAAGAGCTCAGACTCCGTGGAGTCTGCCTTAGATAAACCCCAGGGAAGAAGGCAGAAGGAAACTGCTTTTCCACCCCCAAGAGTGCACAAACTGTGCACAGTTACCGTTTTCGAGAGGCAAAGGTGTTACAGAGAAGAGCTACATCAGTCTGTGAACTGGGTATTTTTGGTACCTTCAGTGCACAATGAATCAGGACACAGACCCCCCTCCAACCCAGTATTTGAGATGGTATTTTATACTTCCTGTGGCTGGTGTTGATTTAACATAACACCATGAAGAACTCCCAACTTTCTGTGCTCCCCCTGTGACATGTAGAGTCCCAAGACAAACTCGCAGTAGCAATAAGTGGCAGCAAACAATTCCCTCGAAATACTCCCTGCCACCACTTAAAGCCAGGATGAAGGGCAGGGAGTTTGCAAGGACAGTGGATTTGCATTACAAGATAAGAAATGCCAGACCCTGGTTCAGTGAGTTGGTCCCAGGGAGGGCACAGGAGCAGGGCTGTCCTCTCTCTCCAAATCCCACAGCCCCCGGCACAATACCCAAGTTGTGCAGGATGGGCTGCAGCAGCACATCATCAAGTGTGCCCAGGGCACTGTTTGACACAAACAGGAACCACAGATAAAGAATTAAGACCTGAATTAAGCACTGTGGGCTCAAGTGCTGCAATAACCAGATTAACTTCCCTAGTTTGGGTTCAAGCTAGAAAGAAATGCATTCCTCTAAAAAGAAAGGAGTATTTCTACTGGATCAGAGGAGTAAGTGAGGAAAAAAAGCTTTGCAAAACCAAACCTGCACATGCAATAGGCTTTAAACTCACACAGTGCACTGCAGAATGTTCTGGCACATGAGGCCATGGCTGCTTCAGCAGGGCAGCCCACAGGAACAGATCCCAGTGCTGAGGACACTGGGGGTAGTTTGGGCACATTTCAGGGGGGTTTCTACAATGCAGTGTCAGGGTGGGACACACAGGGCTCATTTAGGGCAGGCTGCAATGGGCCTCCTCTGCAGCACTGAGGGTTTAGTCCTGTCCAGTGGAAACCCAGTTTGGGGGGCAGGACCTGTCTGCAGTGTGAACCACAACAGCAAGGGAGACACTGAGGGATCCTCATTTCAGCTGCACCTCCCTCAGCCACACTGAAGTGCCAGGCAGAGGCACCCTGAGCATTTCCAGGGGACCAGCAAGGGTGTCAGAGTGAGCAGCTGGTTCCTACCAGGTCTCACGGTGAGCAGATGGCAGGAATGAGGATGTACAGGAATTACAGCCCTTTTTATTGCTGGAAACAAGGAGTAAGATTTTTTGAGTTCCTGAAATGAAATAACCTCACTATGTGCCTCCTAACAACCCTCACACCCAGCACTGCAAATTCAGGTGCTGGAATTTGGACTGCAGCAAAAGGAAGTGAAGGGCAGAAAGGGCACCTGAATTCCCTGCTCCTTACTCCAGGTACAGGTACAGCCAAGTGAAGGGAGGCAACAATTAGAGCAGCAGCATAACAATTTCCAGCAGTGTATCCAATGGCAGAGAACTTCAGGAGACTCTTGAAATGAGGGCAGGTGATCCACGAGCAGAGAGTGGACCCCAGTCCCTGCAGCACAATGTGTGGTAAAGCTGCAAGTCACCTGACATCCAAATAAATTGGGGAAAAGGAAGAAAAGGAGAAGTACAGCCAGGTTAGGGTTAGGGTTAGGGTAGGTTAGGGTTGCTGTAGTGCTGCAGGAGCACCCATGAGGAACAAACACCAGGCAGCATCTGAGGGTTTGTGCTCAGGTTTGGGCTCAGCTCAGGGCTAGTTCCTGCTAGACCTGCCCAGAAGAGACAAGCCAGTTCCCAGGAGAGCAAAGGAAACTGGAAGGAGGGTGCTGAGCATGAGCCAAGTTACAGTTGCTGGAGACACAAAAGCCCTTCCTTGGGCTGGTTTGCTCAGCATTTACAGGCTGCTAAGTAACACAGGGGTTACACAACAGAGCCTTTGTTAGTGTTTCTTCTTTACAGGTGCCTCAAGAAACAAGGCTGTAAATAATCCAGGCTTCCCACAGAAGGGTTTGGCTTTACTGTTCCACGTGCACCATCCAGCTCCAGTCAGCTGGGATGACCACAGGCTGTGCCTTTCACAGCTGAAGGTGTTTTGGTGCTACTAAAAAAGTCAGCAAACCAGACTTGCACCTCTCCAGGAAGCATAGAAATTCAAGCTTTCAAAGCCCCAATGCTGTCACCTGGGACAACCCACACTGCTGCTGAAAACTGGGCTAAGTCTGTGGTCCAAAGACTTGCAGCAGGAAAACTCAGCTATTCCGAATCTTTTCTGCTTCATGCTAGAGATGATACAATTACAGCAGCCAAGAAGAACAGACTGAAAGAATGTCTGCCCCTAAGTGAGATGATCAGATTAGAAACTACCAAACAGCTCAGGTGTCTGTTGGTTGTGAGGTGATCCAGAAAGAGCCACAGAGATTTCAGTTAATACTTTAGCAGGGACTAATCTAACGTTGACTATCTCTCTTTGAAAAAAGAGGGTTCAGGAGCTTCTAAAACACAGCTACTGTCCAACAGGAGTGGGGCAGTGATGGGCCACACCACGAAAAGCAGTGGAAGTTTCTTAGGCATTCATTACACTGTGATCTCATTGGCAAAATAAGGCTTTCCACTGCCTTACAGCTAAATGGGAATACCAGGAATGCTTCCAAGTTAGTCAGCACAGCAATTAATTTGCAGTGTTTGAGTGAAAGTCAGGCTGTGATTCCCAGCTCTCTGTACCGTCACTGAACAAACGTACCTGGGCAATCCGAGCCACGTGATCCAGAGGGGAGACCAGCTGAATCCCTGCTCCCTGATGTCCAGGGATGGATCTGCCGAGTTCACAGCAATGATTTCCAAGGCTTTCAGTGTGACTGAGTGGGAAGCTGCATTAGATTTCAGTGCTGACACAGCTTCATAGTAGTTCAGATGAGTCAAGTCAATGCCATTTATGCTCAAAAGTACATCTCCTGTTGACGAAATAAAATGGACTATTACAGACCTTTTGCTATGAAGCCTCTTTCAGCCTCAAGGTGTCATGTGGAATCCTGTTTCCAGCCTCACTTCAGTGTCCCAGTCCAACTTCCACTGATAAACCGCCCCTTTCCAGAAGGATGAAGGGTCCCAGAGCCTCCTTACCTCGCTTGATTCTGCCATCCCTGAAGAGGCACCCGATGGGCTGCACACTGGTCACATATATAGGGAGCTTGTTTTTGTTATCCCTTCCACCTCCAATTGTTATTCCTAAAGATTCCTTTGGTTCCTTTTTGATTGCAACTGTCTTTTCATGACTTACATATCCCTGAGGTAAATCCTACAAAGGAATGACAGTGCAAAATGCAGCTTCAATAACGCAATCAACACAAGAACCCAGACCTGGGAGAGAGACACAGAACATCCTGTATCTTTTATCCAGAGCATTCCAGCCATGTGGCTGGATGCAAAGTCAGCTCCCCATGTCCTTGCTCTGGGTGGAAATACAGAGTAGTGTTCCCACAGTGAGCCCCAGGACCGAGGCAGTGCTGTCCCAAGGATCCCACCATCATTTTGCTCACCCTGAGAATAATTCTGCACTGAGGAACAAGCTTTGAACTCATTTCAAGGCCATTCATACCAAGCAGTCAAGCTCTCCCTGCGTGTTCAGGTCACAGGGAAAGCACACATTAGAGCACAGGCTGTACAGAATATGGAAATGTTACCCCAGGATTCAAATCAGGGAGCCACACTCCACAGAGGGCAGCCACTTACTGAGCTCCAGGAACACTTAAACACACAAGTCTAAGCAGGTTTTCTCGCTGAGCTGGAAGTTCTAAACACAGAGTAACTCTCTCTTGGTGCACCAGACTGGTGGTTCTCCTCTGACTCGTGGTGCTTTTTGTGACACACACCCTGCAGTCCCCAAGCACCACGGGGTCACTGGGCTTCTGCTCCTGGGTCAGAAAGGCCTCTGGCTCCACACCAGCACAGCACCCTGAACATGTGGGGCTTGCTGGCTGTGGAGAAGCAATTCAATTCCTCATCAACCTTTCCAGACAAGAAATGAATAAACACCACTTCTGCATCAGCATTAGAGACACTTGAAGCAATTTTGACACATTTTCCCCTTAAAATGATGTTTCCCAGTAGATGACAAAGTCATTCTCCAGTACCAAAAACCACAAAGCTGCTGCTTTTCAATAGCTGAGGCAGAAATGGAGCTGCTGATCAGCCTCATATGATAAATCACCACTGCAGAGCAAACACAATCCATGTGCCAGACCAAGAATAACCAGCATTTTTGCTGGTATTTGGCAGACTGACCTTCTGGTAGTTGGATTTCCGTCGGTAATGGTTCTGGTCCAGGCGCCTCCGGTGGTGCACTGGGCTCCCCCCGTTGCTGCTGCTGCTGCTGCTGTTGGAGGTGCTGCCATCCTCTGCTGGATCTGGCAGCTGCACCCCAGGCTGCCTCAGGATCACAAAGTTCACTCTGGATTCAGTGGTCTGCCAGGAGAAGCAAGGAGTGTAAATAAAGCAGAGAGAAAAATAAATAAGCAGTGAGGGGCAGCCCCTGCCACTCTCGTGGGAAGAGAGAAGGGTTGGCACTGGTCCCTACAGAGGGGCTGGAACAGCTCTTCAGTGTGCTGTGAAGTCTTCTGTGAAGAACCACAGAAGAAAAGGGAATTAGCAAACATCAGTGAGAAGGAAGCAGAGCAGAGGCAGGCTTCACTCATGCCTCCCTCTCCAACAAATGCCAAGCAAGAGAAGGTGGAAAGGGAAGATGAATTCCTCCAGTTGAATACGAAGAATCAAAATAACCTATTGTGTTGTGATCCAAAATGAGCAGAGCTGGAACACTGACTGGGCCACACAATGGATTGACCATGATGAGCCCTGGAGGCTTTTTCTTTTATGGCAAAGAAACTTGTTAAAGCTCTTTCCCTCCCAGCCTGTGCTCAGCTATTGTTCAATATCTCTCATTCCTTTCCCCCAGAGTACCTGAAGACATGACCTTTGGTCTGAGACTGCTGCCACTTAAACACTTCACCAGCTGTGTTTGGCCTTGGCAGCACTACAGGGGAAGTCCTCACTATTGTTACTGCTCTTCTGGTTTGGTCTGTTCTTTCAGAGCACTTGACAAAACCTTATTGTGAAGAACTCCACAGGGGTAGGGTGGCTGTGCTCCCTTGGGGTGTTTCCTTGGGCTGTGACTGACACAAGTACAGCTGCTGCTCTCACTCCTTGACACAGGGTCCCATTTCCCTGGTGCCACAGCACCCAGACAGCAGGGAATTCCCTGGCCATGGAAGAGGGACTTTCTAAGTTACATTCAACCAAGAATTTGAATTGGCCCTCAGAGGAACAGATGATGTTTGGAAAACTGTCACAGTTCTACACAAATGTCACTTCAAAAGGAATTCAATCCCCAGATCTAATGGAGATTAATCTAATCCCCAGTTCTAAGACTTTGGTTACTGGTTCCAGTGGAATCAAGAAAGAGTTCCTCTCATGGGAGTTGTGTACCCACATTGCAACTAAAATCCAGCAGCACTTGTGGGATGCAAACAATTCTAAGAGGCCATAGAATGGAATCATATTTAACATAATGAAGGATCTCAGTACTGGACCTCTGTTCCTTCCCTTCTTTTCTGCCATGCCACTGTGCTCCTCTGATTGCCAGGAAGGGAACTGGCTCTCCCTCACCACTGACCTCACATCCTTTCCCGGATATAAACAGTGTCTGATGAGATTTATTGTGTCAGGATCTTTAGATAAAAACAGAAACTGGAGGTACTTGCCTGGGGAGATAAAGAACTTAAACTGATCTACATGATACCTGCTGCACACGTAGCAATTCTTAATCCTTCCACCAAAATTTCCAGCCCACTCCTTTCACCAAAACATTTGGCATGCTGCAACAGGAGCACATTCCTACTGTGCAGGGGAAGACCACCCCTCTTCTAACCATTTAGTATCTTAGAGTGTTTGCACCCTGAGGGGCCCCACGTTGTTTTCCAGACTGTCTTCCCAAGTCCAGGCAAAACTGGGAGAAGGGGCCTCAGATCAGTCCAAAGGGGTCTGTTCTGTGCCAGTCACATCTCCCAGCAAGCACCTTCACTTGGACTGTTTGAAGCACAAATGGCTGTCCTGATCCCTTCTGGTCTGCTGCAGGAATACACACAGTGCACACAAACATTCCCTCTGAAAAGACTGCAAATATCCCCCACCCAGGAGATCCAGTCACCTCAGATGAACTCCTGAGCCACTGCCTTACCTCAGACTCATCAGAGTGACTCACGCTGCAGCCCCACTCTTCACGTCTGCCTTCATTTGGAAGTGGTGCTTCCCACACATCCGCAGGGAAGTCGCTTTCCCAAAGAGATATTTGAGGGAATGCAGGTTGCTCCATCATGTTCTGTTAGCCGCTGGGTCAGAACAGGAGCCCTGCCATCAGCCAGAATGCTGCAGAGCATTACCATACCCCTCTTACACCCGAACTTACCTGGATTATCTGTGCTGCAGCCTCAGGTGTTCCTTGCCTCAGATCCTGCCCATTTATTGACAGGACTCTGTCATTCCGACTCAGCTTTCCATTTTTGGCTGCCAAACCCCCTTCTAAGAGATCCAGGATAAAAATCCCTGCCTCGTCAGTCTTCCTGATCAGTTTGATTCCCAAGGGTTCAGATCGGTCTCTTTTTATCAGGGTAACGTGGATCACTTCCCGGTTGGCAGAAGCAGAATCCTGCTGGGCAGTCCTATTGGAAAAGCCCTTCTCCTGCAGGACCATGAGGTGCAGAACAGGGCCTGGGTGGCGCAGGAAGGAGACAGCCTGGCAGTGAGTCACACTGCTGATGTTGACGCCGTTCACCTGAGAGACAAACAGAGCAGAGGCTCTAATCAGGGCCCACGTCAGCTGGGCTCTGTCCACAGAGAGGGACATCCCCGAGCTCAGCAGGATGTGAAACTCCCTGTGCAATGCTCTGACTGAAGCAGCTGCTCTGACACACATCAGAGAGCAGAGTTTTCTAAAAAAGAATGAAGAAAGCTGCAGATGAAGTTGGACTGTAATCAGTGGTGATTAACTGAGGACAGGAACAAGACAGGACAGCTCACATACTGACAAATCTGAAACTACAAAATGTTCAGTTGTTCCCTCCATCTCATGGCAATGCAGAACTGCTTTCCCTGAACTGCCAGTGTTCAGTACAGACTTGGAGAAGACTCAAACTAGAGACTGCCCATCCTTCCTTTCAAGCTGAGGAGTGGTCCATAGTCTACAAGCTTCTGGAACCATCTGTCTAGTCATGCTTTTACCGCAGTAACTCTGAGAAGGAAACTTCTCCCTTTCTCTGTTGTCACATGAGATTCTGCAGTTTTTTGGGATGTTAATAGGGTTTGTAAGTGTGGGGACCTGCCCTTCTTACAGCCCCCAGCTGAGACTGAGACGTGTACAGTCTGACTGGATAAAAGAGAAGGTGCTCTACTGGTGTCCCTAAAGAACCAAGTCAGAGATTGGATCGGCCCCTTGTGCATGTGGGGCTCCCAGTCCTTCATGGAATCAGAGTCATGGAGTATCCAGAGTTGGAAGGGACTCACAAGGATCATCGAGTCCAGCTCCTGTCCCTGCACAGGACTATCCTTAAGAGTCACAGCAGGTGTGGACATCCTTCCTGATGTCCACAGTCCCTTGGGATAATGAGGTGGTAATAGCTCCTGCTTCCCTCCCTGCTGCACACAGCTGCTGTCCCCTCAGTCACCCACTGCCACCCTTGAGATCAGCCTGGGAACTACAGCTAGCTGTGGGTCGGCCAGGATGGGGCTGGTGCTCTGAATTACTCACACTACATATCTAGTGCTCACTGCAGTCATAAGGTCACTTTGGACCTGCCCATGAAGAGTATGCAGCTTAAGCAACACAGGAGAGCAAGCAATTATAAGACTTCCTGACTAAGAGCAGAGCCCTTTGGAGAGAAACAGGGCTACTGTGTGAAAACTACCAGACAGAACTCGTTTACTTTATCCAAAATGGTCTACATTTCAAAAAGCTATCAAATATGCATGAAAAACATGAGCATGACTGGAAGGAACCCCCAGAAGTCTGCTCCTCAGTCCCAACACGTACACAATGCTGTGTCTGACTGGGGCATAAAACCCCTCAGCTGCAGAGTTTTCCCAGTTTTTCCAAGCAGCTCTCCTCCCTCAGCCCTCATGTCAAGTCAGGAGAAGCAATGGGACTACCAGTGGGGCTTCTCCTACCTCCAGAATGTGGTCCCCAGGTGCTATCCTTCCATCTGCAGCAATCACAGAGTCCCTCAACACTTCCTGAACAACGATGTTTCCCAGAGGGGTGTCTTTGCCCCCAACTATCCTCATCCCCAGCTCTTCCTCAAGGTCTTCTCGGTGGATTTCAATCGTGGTCGTTTCAGCAACAAGACTGGTTCTCTGAGGAAGGTCTGATTGAGGAAATTGAAGAGAAAAAACAACATTAATATATAACATTAATATAATTTTCCTTCTTATAGCACCATAAAATAGCACCCCTGGCAGGTTGTGTTCCAAGTCTGGAGAGAAAGCAGCTATCCAGGAGACAAAAGGTCAGATGAAAAGCTTAAAACCCCTCTGTTTCTTCACAGCTTCTGCAGAATGTTTCCCATTTTCTCCTAGCTTATGGTGAACTCTATGATTGTGGCTTGAGTTTCATTAAAGGGCATTCAGTATGTTTTGGCTACTTTTTAGAAGTGTATGTTTCTCCTGTGACAGCTGGCCTGCTGGAAGCACACACAGAGCAAATCCCAGTTTCCATGATGCCCATTAGGGAAGGGGCCTACCCAGTAATTACTGCTCTGCTGCTGCAGTGACTTTACCAGAGGCACCTCGCTGCAACTTCCTTCCTCTAATTTCCTATGCTCCTCTTTTCCCAGCCCCCCTGTAAAACAGGAGTAATGTTTGGCCACTTCACAGCATCCTGAAGGTTGAGCAATGCTTCACTTTGAAGATGAAAGTTGTTGTTAGCAAGTCATATTAAATCTCCCAGCACTGGGCCACTTAGGCAGCCCAGCACTAGCAGAGCCCAGAGCACTGTTTGTCAGGGTGAAGGGCAGTTGTCACATGAGAGATGCAAAACCTGCTCCAAGTGTACCTGAGAAGAGCCAACAGAGATGTGAACTGACCTGTGCTTTACCTCTGTCCCAGGCACAGCTGCTGCCAGCTCCAGCATCTGCACACTTGGAAGCTGAGACTAACTTTGCAACAGAGATTTCCTCACTGCTGCCTCCTAACAGGGGTTGAGACAAGTGATGCTACACTGAAGTGGAGAAGGTTATTTTATCTGCAAGGCTTTCAGAACTGACTATTCATCCAAAGCCTAATTTATGCTATAAAAACACACTGCACACCATTAGGGAGGTACTGACCACTCCAGGAAACTGTATATTTAATTTTCTTAACAAGATTTAAAAAAACCTGGAACAGTTCCTAGTTACTAATTATTTGGCTTCTGCAAGTGCTTAAGTGCTGCACATTCACACTGACAGGCACTGCCTTTGTTTCTGCACAGAATACTGCAAATATTCACTGCAGTCTGACAGAGATTCTCCAAACTGTATTGCAGAGTTTTGTGCCTGTGAGCAGATCGTGCCACCCCTAATGCACATGAATACATCTCCCTTCTGCTCAAGGACAAGCTGGGCAAAGAGAGCACTCTGATGGCTACTCATGGCTGAATAGCATTGAGGATGTCTGAGAGTATTGGGGACACTTTAAAAATTAAATTGTCTGAGATGATTAGCTCATTTTCACATTATAAAATATGAATACATAATTACACTATCAAACTCCCACCTTCTTCAGTCTCCTCAAAAGCTGGATTAACCAGTCCAGGCTCAGCAGTCCCCAGTGACACCACAGCAGCTCCAGAGCTCTCTGCCACAAGTGACGAGCCTCCACTTGGTACCTCTGGATCCTTGGGCGTGCTTGTCTCCCCCTTGGCAGGAGGATCCTCATTCCCTTTGGAAGTGGCATTCTTTTTCTGCTGTAGCTCAGTTTTGTATTTCCTGAAACCAGGACACCTGGGGAGAGATTGCCAGGGACTGTCAGAGCTGGTGCCCACCCAGGCAGGTGCGCTGGCACACACAAGCTCTGGCTGCCAGGCCTGTGCTCCACAGCCCCAGCTGCAGTGCTGGCAGCACAGGGGCCAGAACGTACTCTCATTTCACCTTCAGCTGCTACCTGCACTAGTATCAGCTTAAGAGCAGGCTTGTTATTTCACTGCTTTCAAAATTAATAAGCAAATTGTTTGAAAAAGGAGAACGCAATAGGAATGAGAGTCTCCCTTGCTAAATATTGACCTGGCAAACACTGCATGAAGAAAACGATACTTCTTAAAATATAAGCAAATACTGAGCTCTGACGTTTTTGAGAGGATTACAAACTGTATCTTTATGCAAAGGTTGCTCAAGTTTCAAGCTCAGCCTTGAACTGGGGTTTGTTTTTAGCACACAAGAGCAGCAAGCAAGGCTTGTGCATTTTCTTTTGTGGAATAAGACCTGACCCTCAGACACTCCACCTCCATTTCACCTCCAGTCCACACAGGTGATGCCTCTGCCTCTGGGGACAATTTAGAGTTTCTAATCCCACTGAGTGCTCCCCACACAGAGGCCCCAGAAGTAAAGTGTGTGCAGACACACTACAGCCCATCTCAGCACAAACGGGTGAGGAAGAACAAGCTTTTTTACCTCATGAAAAAGGTCACGGGTGAGGAGGGTGATGAATGCAAAAACATCACTTTCAGAGACATAAGTAGTATTGGGTGTTTACCAGAGCCACTTTTCAAATTAAAATTGACTATTTACATGCTGGCTAACCAAGTCTCAGCCCAGTATTGCTTCCTCCGGTTTATTCCTACACATTCTCCCAGGCACTCAGCAACAGGACAAGGGGGCACAGGCTCAAGCTCTGCCAGGGGAAATTGAAGTTGGATATCAGAAAGAAATTCTTTCCAGAGAGAGTGCTCAGGCATTGGAATGGGCTGCCCAGAGAGGGGGTGGATT
>JAWWEV010000152.1:18714055-18745735 GCA_035583235.1 Hafferia zeledoni | reverse complement strand
TGCCATGACCTGGTAAAGGGACTGGAGTTGGACCAAGGGTTGGACTTGATGATCTCAGAGGTCTTTTCCAACCCAATTGATGCTGTGATTCTATGACTCCAAGCAGCAAAATGACTCTGAAACTTAATAACAGAAGCTGATTGATCCACATGTGTACAAGTCCCTCTTCAGATGGCAAGAAACAAATTCACTTTGCAAGTGGCTGAGAAATCCCCTGAGAAAATAAGTTTCTAGATGCTTCTTATTTACTTAAGTCTTCTGCTATCAGGTACTCTCACTTGGAAAAGCAAGAACACTCAAATCCCAGAATAATTTTTTAATCCTTTTTCTTTCTGCCCATGAAAAAAATAGCCTCTCTTCCTAGGATGCAGCCTGCCCAAGGAAGATACAAACAACTATGAAATGTATAAGAGAATGATACAGTTTCCAGACAGATCTCTAATGTAAACACTGAGGGTGCCTCCCTCCTCACTCCTGTGCCAGACGGATTAACCAGTGACAGAAGTTTACTGATACCAGGGTAGATTTAGAGAGCAGGGAGGAAGGCCCAGCCCTGTTACAAGCCATGGCCCCAGCCCTGCAGACTGAGCACTCAGCCTGGCCTGATACCAACCAACCAGGACAAAGGGCTAGTTCAAGAAAAAGGAGATTATAACCTTTCCCTGTTCAAGCGAACACAAGCACCTCCCATCACTTCCCTTGCTCTAACACAAGCTCTCAGCACATGGGAACCAAAGACGAGCAAGAACCACAAGAACTGCAAAAGCATCCCTAGTGGAACTGTTCCCTTCATGCTGCTTGGCTGATTTTTAATATATGGCATTGCCACGAAAAGCTACAACCCAGCTGAGGAAAACAGGCACTCTGATTGCCCCCGACAAACACCCTGCCAAGGAAGGCCTGCTTGTACTGCAGCAGGGCTTGTACTTAGCTCTCTCTCCTGCAATCATTAACTAGGCAGGAACGAGGGTTCTGCAAGAGCTTTGTCATCTGCACTTCTTTTAAAGCAACAATTCGCTGCCTGCCAACAGCTCACCCAGCAGTGGAAGCACCAAAACATAAAAATCTCCCTTCCTCTGCACAAGAGGGGCACAAGGAAAAAAAAAGTACTTTTCACTTACACTTTGCTTCTCTTTTCTCAGAAAAAGAATAACAAGATAATGGAATTATAAGTAGGTGATTCAGCAACTGCATAATGCACAGCTTGGAGGGACTTGCATTATTTGAATCAAAGACTTAGGTATTGCACATCTTAATTGGACCAATTAAACTGGCAACACCGCACGATCCCTTGCTTTCAGAGGGCTGACTCCACACTGTCTGTCTTCTCTGTGCAAGTGAGACAAGAATAAGCATGTTTGTATCATTTCAGAGTTGGGTGCCCCAGATCAGGACACACAAACTTCTATTTTTTGACAGGTTTAGTGTCTGCAGACACCTTGCAAGTGAGCAGCTCACCCTTGGCCTCTGCAGCACTGTGAGCTGGGCTCCCTGACACACACACACACACACACACACAATTATGCTGTCCTCACACACCCACCTCTCCAGCCTCGCCCTCTGTCATCTCTGGTGTCCCACCTTGCCCCAGTTAAAGAGCTGATCTGAGAATGGATCCCTCTGATCAGAAGCACAACAGCCCTGGTGTTACACAAGGATGTAAGGGGGAATGCACCTGTTCTGCAGATGAGCTTCCAGCTCGCAGCGCTGCATCGTCTGCTGACACTCGGCCTGGAAGGGACACAGGACCAGGAGCTTGTCCAGGAGGTTGCGGACCAGCAGGCTGGACTTGTGGCACTGCTGGAAGGAGAGCTTCTTGCGATCCATGGGGCAGAAGCTGTACTCCTGCATGAAGTTCTCCAGGCACCTGAAGCAGTAGGTGTGCCCGCAGGGGGTGTCCATGGGCTGCAGCAGGGGCTGCAGGCAGATGTGGCAGATGAGCTCATCGTCCACTTCGTCCTGGAAGTTGTAGAGGTGATTGTCCAGCACGAGGTGGGACTGGCCACACTCACAGCACAGCTCGGTGACCTGGGACACGTGTTCCTGTACAGCAGGATCAGCCATGACAGCCAGCCCAGGCCGAGGACACTAGGCACGCAGCAACTCTGCCAGGGCACCTCTGGGGAAAGGGAGAGAGAGAGATTTCCAGCCAGCTGTCCTCTCTAGATCCAGCCAATTAGTAATTAAACTCTATTCCTGCCTTAAATTTCCTCCCCCGGAATCTTTACCCCCACTGACCCCGCTCAGGGCTCTTCCTTCCGGAACAACCCCGTGAATGAACAACCCAAGGAGCAGAGAGCACAAGGACCCTGTCCAGCAAACTGTTCAGGCACGTGGACAAACTGAGGCTGGAGTTACTTCACACACACCCCAGTGGCACAGGATAAAACCCTGCAAATGTATGGGCTGCAAAAGCTCAGACAGAAGTTGCATGTTCTGAGGGAGAACAACCCAGAGAGGGAAGGGAAGGATAACCAAGACAGTAATCTTTAAACTGACAATTTTTCTCTGGTTTTCCAGATTATACCAAGTATTTTAAAGATATGTGCAGTGAAATAAGCAATTTGGAGACTTCTAGATGTTTGGATTTTTGTCTTTTGGGGGGGGGGGGGGAGGATGGGGTAACAGAAGAGGAAGAAATTTCAAAAGAAACTCAAATTAAACCACATTTCCTTCCTTTTAAGCCCACTCCCTTCAAAAAATTGTTTTAACAAACAATGCATTGTTCCCCACTCATCCATGCCTAAGTTCACCCATGGAAACAAATTTCCTATAAAAAGACTAAAGCTTCCTAAGTGGAAAAAAATGTAAAAGATTGCCCACATCAGTGTTGTAACACTACAGGAAGGTTTGAGCTTTGGCTCCTCTCAGTTGGGGACAGGGAGAGAAGGGACAAACTGAGTCCTCTGTAGCTGCTGCTCTGAGTTCAACAGAAATATCTTCAGTCACATCCATTTTGAATCTTGCCTATTGTAATTAAATTTAAAATTCACTTGAGTTTGCTAGCAGATTACTCTACAGCACAGAGATGACTGCAGGGAGGGTTTTTTTAACCTGGCAGTTATTTTAATGAAGTAGGAAATGTGCTACTAAATGAAGCAAACAACGTATTACACAGTGGGGGGTTTGTGGTGGTGAGGTGTTTTGAAGAGGTTTGGGTGCTTTTTTTTCAAGTTCACACAAAAAAATTCCAGGCTTTTTTAAAACAAAACAAAAAAAAATTGAAAAACTGTTATGAAGTGGAAAATTTCTGAAAGATGACGTGGAAAGTGTCTGAAAACAATTGCTTTATCTGGAACAGGTAAAAGCCTCAGCAAGAGTGAACACCGGTCTGTACCAGTGCCTGGAGGCCATGGCTGGCACACAGCAGCACCTTGGGAGGAGGGGAGACAAGAACAATAAGAGAGCAAGAATGGCAAGAAAAAATTAGTCATGGGCTTCTAATAAAAATCATCCATCACTCCAATTAGTTGTGAGCGTAAGTCACTCTTTAATTAAATGGATAACATATCACCAACAGAATCAAGGCAATTCACAGGTAAATTTTTACCCAACCATAGAAACTTGTTCACTTTAAAACATTAAAACGTTCCTGTCATGGTTCCAGGTGGGTACAGGGTAAGAGTTGTTTGCTCCTCTTTCCTGCTGCTGCAGTGCCAGAAAGCACCTTCCCCTGGAGGAAAGGCTCGGGCTGGATGAACATCCCTAATGCTCCTGTTTGCCTTTCCTCCTCAACTCCTGCAGGGCTGACTCGCTGCTCCCAAAAAGAGAAAACAGTTCACACACAAGCAAACCAGAGCAGCTGCATCCATGCCCTGCTCCCTCAGAAATACCCTGTTCCTTGGGGCTTAACCCCCACCTGGAACAGGCCCCCCTACCATCCGCCTTGCAAGGTGTTATTGGCCGATCCTGAGTTATCTTAGAAGTGAAAAAGAAACATTTCAACACCAGACCATGACTTAACGTCACCTCCCAATTCCAATCAATAGCTCAGCACCAGCTGTTAATGAAACACCAACCTTCCAAGGCAAACACCTTCCAATGAGAAATACTTGTGCTTCGGGTTGTACTATTTGCATAAATCTTTGGCAGGTGATTAGACAAATCTACTTTCTCAGCAAAAACAAACCCCACGGTAATTTTGCTGATAAACTACTTTTATATGGGGGATTTTTCACATTATTTACCAAATTCATTCTCTTCTGTCTGTGTTTAAAGGTTATGCAAGACGAATTCCACCTGTGAGTAATTTCAAAACTCGTGGAAGATGAAAGTATCACCACAATCTTGCTGCTTTTATCTTCCCTGGAACTCTTAAACTGATCTGCTGCCTCACCTCTAAATCCTTGAAAGCACTGGGTGAAGATTTCATTTAGAGGTGCCAAGGTGAGTTTTATTTTTCTGCCACTGTCCTTTCTGTAAGGCAGACACTGCTGCAGCCACCTCTGTGCTGAATGAAAGGCAGCCCCGAGCCTTGGGCAGGGCAGCAGTGAGTGAGCAGCAGGGAGGGCACAGGCTCCAACAAGCCTCCTGCCTGCTAGGTGACTCAGGCAGGAGGCAGATGTGCTGGGAGAGGAGAGCTGCCCACTCCTTGTTCAGCAGAGATGTCTGTGCTGCTGCTCAAGGCACCCCTGAGCAGCCTGGACAATGCAGTTTGAACACAGCAGGCACCGTCCCCTCTAAGCCGGCAGGTGCAGCTTTGGAGGGCAGGCCTGAGACAAACTCAGTCTCTGAGGTTTCCTTCAACTCAGTCACTCCTTCCAGCCTCTGAAGGGCAGATCAACACCAACAACCCCCTTGGTTCTTGTGTTGGTGTTTTTGTTACCTCACCGCCCCCTGCCCAGCCTCCCCCAGCCTTCCCTGCTCCTGCCTGTCTGGGCCTCACACACACTGTAGGTCACACACAACGACGGAATCACATCAGGGTCCAACTTGGTCCCACATTACCACTTACTGAGTACCTGAACCTATGAAAGCCTGACATGTACATGTGTTGCTGCTCCAATGGACTCTGCTGTTCTAAAAGTGTAACACATGGAATGCCTCTGGAGTCTGAATTATTCAGAAAGTAATACACCCTATTCCTATACATAGCAAAAGATAGAAAATAAACCAGCAGAAATCTCCTTACATTTTCTCATTTCTTACCCCACGTGTGTTAGAGAAAGCATTGCTTTGGGGTCACCTTTGTCTTAACTGCATAAAAAAACCAAAACAAAACACCAAAAAACCCCAGCAAAAAATAAGAAAAAAAATACACTAAATCACTGATTGGTTCCTTTTTTTTCAAAGTATGATTTCTTGTACTGTAACACTGACTCAAAAATAGACTTTTTTAAAAAGAAGACTTACCAGGTAGTCTAATCTCTATTCCTGCCAAAGCAAGACTATTCCTGACAATATTAGCACATTGCCTATTCTTGCCTGCACTGGGCCAGGGCACAGATCCCCAGATACACCCCCTGTGCACATCCACACCAGTTAACAGCCTGGCGGGGAGCGTGCCAAGAGCCACACCACGGTGAGCCATCCCTCAGGGACAGACTGCTCAGGCCTCTGCTCAGCACCCCATACTTGCAAACAGAACTGATGACTCACTCCTACAGTTAAAAAAAAAAAAAAAAAAAAAGCACAACTCTCTATGAAATCTTTCCATCTCTGTGCTCTGGTGACTGGGAAGGACTGTGGCTGTGGTACCTGACTGTCCCAAGAGCAACATTCCCACTTCCAAACTTACCATCTGCATTTCCAAACACAGCTCTGGCTCCTTGTTTTTAAGGCATTTCACTCTGCCACTGTTAGTGAGGAACACAAATTATGGCATCATTCAGTCCAGGCCTGTCTGCTCATACAATTCCAGCATTTGATCCAAGTCACTTTTGGTCAGGAATGTACTTACCTTAATGACACCACTCTGAGGTTTAACTTTGCTGCTATTCCCATTTAAAGACTGAGAAATTACATCACCAGAGGGTAAAACACAGACCCACAGAGGCACCAGCTCACAGAATTTAACACTTTAGTAACGACTCTGAATAGGATCTCAGGGGACCTCTCTAAGGTCACATGGGAACCTCCTGGCAAAAATAACCAACAAACTCAAAACACAAAAAAACACCCAAACAAAAAGAAAAAAAATCAGGACTCTTTCTATTAACTAAGAGATTTATAAACCCACAAACATGGTGAGTAAGCCAGAGCACATATTGCAAAATACAGAGCCATGCAGCCAGTCTGTACTATGGACACAGAAGTGTAAAAGGCTTTCTAACTGATATGGATGACTAAAGGAATGACTCAAACTGTTTCAGTTTAAAAACAATTACAAAAATAACAACCCATCAAATAAACGGTTCTCAATATTAAAGAACTAGTTGTACCATGGAAAATCTGTCAGAAATACAACTGCTTTATGGTTCTGTGCAGCTGCAGGTTCTCCCTCCCCTGCTGGTCCAGACTGGAGCTGCTCAGGGTGCAGGTTTGTGCCCCACGTCTGCTGCTGGGCAAGGGTTCACTGCCATCATTATGCCATTATTATAACAACATTTCCCTGGGAGACTGGAAATGGAGCATTCCAACTAAAGGCCAAACAATTAATTAATTTTTTTGGGAGTGGACAGAACAAAGCCAGCACATTCTGGATTAAGAGGACTGAGGGCACACAGCAGCAGGGCACTGACCCAAACCCACCTGCTCACATCAAGGTGGATTCCAGTGGGCAAACCCAAACCTGCAGCAACAAACCTCAAGCAAAAGTGGAAGAACTTTTGCTAAACTCTCTTCAAACAGTTTTTACTCAATTAAGAAGTTTTGTGTTTCTCAGAATGGCAAATTTTTTATTTATTTTAGAGACAGAGAGAAGTGCATTGGAAAAGTGGGTTTTGTGTCCTATTTCATGGCTATTTTGAAGAAGGATTTCAGGTCCATGAAATGGGACAGGTTTTGTATGACATGCACTGCAGTTCTGACTGAAAACTTCCAGGGTGCTGCCAGTATTTCACAGCCATCAGTAAACTGGCCTTCGTTTACAACAGTGGCACAGAAAAGTGTTGAAATACCAGAGGATTTTGATAAGCAATACTTAAAGTAGGTCAACTTTTACAAGAAACACAATACTAAGGAGGAACAGTTTCAGGTGTTAATACATTTTCCTATTATCTTTATTATTTTCTGATATCACTGACGATCAGGCCACTGAATGTAAAAGTAGGAAGTCAAATTTTGTATAAATCGTGAATTTACACAGCCAAATGAGAAGCAACCCTTTCACTAATTGGCTTTGCCTTCAAGCCACAGGGTTTCTAATAAGCCACCTCCCTCTGCATGTGTACAAACACTTCGGGTGAGAAACTCTAAATCAAAGCTGCTTTACTGCAATCAGTAGAAAGGAAGACTGACACTTCAAAACTACCATTACCCCTGTCACTTTATGCCCATTGTTTAACCATGAATGTGAAAACAAGTTTTATTTAACTCCCTGGTGTTTCTGTGCTCGTTAAACAATTTTGTATCTAATCTGCTTGAACCTCTGGGCAAGAACCTGTTTTCTCAACCAGAAAACTGTATTTTCATTAGCTATAATCAGAATTGTTATCCTGTTAGAGTAGAAAAGACTTATTACGCCAGGAAACCCCATCCCAAGAGATGTGCTAAAAGGCTTGGCTAAGTAGGGCAAGACTATCCCAAGGAGTTTTCTCCAGTATCTGCTCTCCAACATGATACAAAGATTTCCCTTTTTGACATATCACTCAAAGATAGATTTACTTAAAAAAAACCCAAAAACAAACCTGTTTTGTTATTCTATGTGAAAGTTCAACAAAAGAAAAGATCTCTTAGCTCTGTAACACTCAGTTTTAAAATCTTGCTAGCAATGAGCAGTTTAAATTGCAGCGTTTTCAGCTTCAGAAGACTGAAAAACTGACATGAGAACTTAGGAAGTTGGTACTTATGATTTGTGCTCATAACATTTGCTTCTCAGCTCAGTTATTGATTCCACAGAACAGGAACTGTCTCACAGGGACCCAGAATGCTAAAGTAGCAGGGCTACACAGATGTAATTTCAACAATTAATCCCAATTCTTTCTACAGAGCAGGAGATTCTGCTGTTATCATTCAATTAACATCACCTGGGTAACAAGAGCCAGCAGTTTCCTCTCTCCTCCCTTCTTAGGGAATTAAGTAGTGGTATAAAATACCTTCCACCTACCCTTCTCTTCAAGAGGGGGTCAAACAGTAACTGTTTTAACATACTGCTCTGAAAAATGGATAAACTAAATGCCAACAAACAGAAGACAAAGCTGTTTCATTGGTATTTAACCCTTGCGTGAAGCTCCCACACATGCACTGTCCTTTCTACATCATGTTCCATACAAACGTGCAAGTTGCTCCTTTTCTGCTCACAGGAATTCTCCTGCTACTTAAATCAATTTGCTTCTTTGCAGAATTTGGCCCAAAGACTCCTATGGAAGTTTTGCCACTGGCAACATATGTGGATTTTCTTTATTTTTTTTTTCTACTGTGTTTATAATAATTTCTCTCTAGGAAATTAAATACTCCTACCTCCACCCTCACCAACATTTTGAATTTGGCAGCTATCTGCCATTCCATCCCTAACAATTACTTTGATGTTTGTGGGAGAAGCTTTCTACAAAGAAAGGATTACAATGATATTATTTATGGACCTAATCAGTAATTAATAACCAAAGCTGCTCCTGCAACTAAAGCAAAAAGCCCAAAACTGAACAAAGAGAAATTAGGAGATGTGATGTTAAGGTTTAGGTTCATGTGAGTATCTGGTAGTGCATTTACTCTCCAAAGAGTTGGGTTTGCTTTTGGAGAGAGGAAGGAAAGATCATGTCTAATTCTCTGACCTGAGAAAAAGCAGATGCTCTCTCATCACAGGACCTCTGAAGTGTACAATGTACAAGGGAAGAAGCAGACTCTGCATTAGAGAACTGTATGGTTTTTAAAGTCACTGTTTGAATACCCTCAGCAAGGTGGGCAGAGATGTTTAATGTGAGAAGGGAGGAGGTAGGGAGAGAGAAACTTGTTTTTGATACATGAAGTATTTCTACAGCTCTAAGCCTTGTCTGTCTTGTGAGAAATTCCTACAAAGCTTTAATCTTTATCACTCTATCAAGTGTTACTTTGAAATTTAAAAAATTAATTTCAGTTTACAGAAACTAATCTTGGCTACTCTCAACCTGAAGCATGAAATAACTCATTTTCTAGGCTAGTTAAAACCCAAACAAACAACACTTTTGCAAGTACTGTTTTCTATAAAACTTTACCACAAGCAATCCAGCACCATGAAAGCAGTTTTGTACCTGGTGGTGAAACATTTCCTATCAAGAGACACAGTTTTTAACATCAGAAACACCAGATTAGGGCTCTGCTGCAGGATAAAGAGCACAAAACTCATTACCCCGTCCACATCTCAGCTAAAGTAGCACTTTAGTAGTGTTTTTTAAATGGTGTTCTGTTTAAAGTTTGGCACAGTCTGTGACAGCATCCCTTTATATCAACAGGCTCTGGGAATCTCAGCTCCACAAGATAAAACCACCCAGCCTGGCTGAGCGCTGTTCTGCAGGGCCCATCAATCCCCCCCGCCCCGGCCTGGCTCCTTTTCCCCAACAGCTCCAGGCTGTCCCAGCCTGTGCCTCATGCCCTGGGTGACAGCAGGACACCTCCCCCTGCTCAGATACAACACCCCACTCTGCCTTTCACGGGGTCTTTGGGCATTTTATCAAAACCAGTGCCAAGTACTTCCTAGCTCAAGCTTGTTCCCACTAACTAAAAAAGCTGAATTAAGAAAAAATTAAGCCTGTAATTCCCCTTTACCTTCCATCTCCCCATCAGATCATGGTAAAGGGGAAAGAAAATAGACAAGTTAAATTAATTTAAACAAAAAACCTCCAACCCTTAGTTGTCTAGACCAGGTCTTCTCAAGCTGCAGCTAAGTTTGAAGAGAACTTGAACTGCTGCCAGTGTCTCTGGGCGGGCAGAGCTGCTGCTGCAACCAGGGCTGAAATGCCCTTCACTACAGGTGATGGTTCCTAAGTAAATAAGCAAAATAGCAGAAGTAAAACTATGGCTCATGTTTAAAGGACTTGAGACACAACCTGCTGCTTAGGACACCTGCATTACTGGTGCATGAGTGCAGCTGCACATGGAATTTCAGATGCCTTGTCGTTGTACAGTTTCTCCTGGTGTATCTTGTTCACTTGAGACTTAACCAACCCGCACAGCTGGGGAGAACAAAACTGCAACATGCATTTGTTATATGGGGTTTGTTCGTGTTAGTTCAACTCTTACCCTGATTTAATGCTGCGTCCAAGCAGCAGAAACAGGACTTGAAAACCCATTGGTATCTCACCGTACTGGGCATATATTTGCAGTATGCGTGAATTGATAATTATATTTTCCCTTGTTCTAAAAATAATTTAGAAACGGGTGTGGCCGGCCCGTCGGTTCAGTGAGCTGAAACAACAGAGCGAAGTCCTTGAGCTGTTCACACATCGCAGCCCATTCCTCCTTGGCCAGCCGTGAAGGGCCCGCTGTGGGCAGGGACGGGAGCGAAGCGAGAGCAGGAGCAAAGCACCCCCAGGTGTGAACTTCCATGGGAATTGGGGTTTCTCCTACCGACAACACGGCTCAGACGACCCATTATGTTTATTTTCATGTATCCTCCTTGAAATAATCACGTGGCAATTTCTGTTCACTACTAAATGAGATCATGTAAAAGAGGAAATCCTCAGATCTGAGTTTCCCAGGGCAGAGACTGCTTTAGTTGTTTATTTGCTATTTAGAGATCTGTAATAGCATTTACTAGGTGAGAAGAATTCTTTTGTTATCAACCCCAGCCCTAGACCGACAGATAAGTCTGAGAACTTTACAGATAGGCTGACCATGATTTACAGGACATTCAACAACTGCCACATGGATGTCACAGGTGAGTCCCTTAAAGTCTGAGAGGAGCAGGTCAAGTTTCATCTCAACCCCTTTTTAAAATCAGCCTTTAGAGAGAGAGTCTGCTACCGCTGTTTGCAAAACTTGCATGATTTAAGGCAAAGTTAGACAACACTTTTTTAAAATACATAATCCCTTCTAGTGCTTGCCTTCCAGAATATTCCAAATAAGGAACACTACGGTGTTCAACCAGAATTTGCAGAGAGACCCTCTAAACTCAGGGGATCACTATATATACATAAAACCAGCCTTTGCCTGGAAGCTGCTGATTGTCTCCCCAAATTCCTCCAGCTTTTTTCCATTTCCCTCCTTCCAGCCTCAAGTGCTTTTCCCTGGACCAGCACAGTAATTCCTACTACTCTAATTCCTACCTCTAACCCTTTAGATGGTTTGTGAGATACTGACTTGTGGGCAATTTCTTATCTGAAGCATCAGAAAAACTGCCAGATATTTTCATATTTTCAAACTCAATCGGCGTCAAGAAATTTCTAAGCCAAGGGCAACATTTTATGTGCCATAAGGCAGGGAACATAAACTGACGAGGGACTGTCAAATACAATTCCTAACAACTGTATGAACAGCACCACTAAAGTAAGCTGAGAAGGAAAAGCCAAACAAGAGCGTTTTGTATTAAACCAGCAAAACACACTCAGGCCTGTGAGTAAGGCAACAGCTGCGACTGCTCTGGCGAGATACACACGAGCAGAATGAAATGATGCAGCCTAATTTTCAAAGTGAAACCAATATAGCTGTTGAGAAGGATTTTTTTTTATTTTAATGCAGAAAAGAAAAAATATATAGCAATGCAAGAGGAAGAGCAACAAAATAAAGCAGGGGTGCTTCGTGAACTACAGATGTTTTATTCTGCAGATATATTTATTCTTTTAGGTTTTCTCTTATTAAAGAGTGTAAGTCTGAGACTCTAAAATCTCATAAACATGTCAATTCTTTTATTAACCACACTTAGGTAAGTACTGCACTAGTTTATGAAACGAATGATTTCAATTTCTAGAAGGGACTGGAATTGCCATTCAGGCAGCACTAAAGTTATCCAGAACAACCGTCAATCTGTTTCATCAGGTATCTTGGAGC
Source organism: Hafferia zeledoni (assembly GCA_035583235.1). Classification (NCBI taxonomy): domain Eukaryota; kingdom Metazoa; phylum Chordata; class Aves; order Passeriformes; family Thamnophilidae; genus Hafferia; species Hafferia zeledoni. The sequence continues at coordinate 18,733,675 of JAWWEV010000152.1, read as the reverse complement.
CCTGTGGGGCCTTTTGGAGGTCATGTAGCTCTGGGCCCTGCTGGAGCTTTTTCTTCCACCTCTGTCAGCTCTCATTCCCCAGGCCATATGGTTGGGCTTGTTTCTTAACTATTGCTCACGTCCCTCAGTATTCCTTTGGTTAGGAACTTGAAATGCATCATTTAGCAGACAAGGTTCCCTTTAGCCAAACACCACAGGTCCTTCTCTCAGGGTTTTGTGCTAGTGCAGCTCCGTTATTTAAATGACTGTCACATGCATCCAGCTCAACTGCTGGCTCAGACAGACAAATAAGGTGAGTGAACGTGTGGATTCACAGCACAGCTGAGTTTTCCAACAGCTGGAGAACCCCAGAAAAGGTTGGCCTCCTGTTTATCATTCTCTGCCCCACCCCCAGACATATGACCCCTTTGTTTTTCCTTACACTAGCACTGGTGCTCTTCAGACTTCATAAGCTGGTTCAGGGAGCAAACCCCTTTGGGAGAGGAAATAAATATTACCACTGCCTTAGGCCCTTTCATCAGGGAACACACTACATCTGCTTGGTGAATTGTGAAAGATGACTCTGAGTGTGCAACTTCAGAGAAAGAAGTTTTGTTTTGAAGGAGCCATGTGTGCAATGTGCTTTCTCTTTGCTGGAGAGCTGCCAAAACAGCTCTGGCCTCCCAGCATCAAGGACAAACGTCAGCGCTGTCCCTCAAAGGCACAGCACACAACTGGCACTGCTGCAGGAGAAACACAGTTCTCCAGACTACACCACCCAAACCCTGGGCTGCTCTGGAGCCTCCAGGGGCTAAAGGATTACACTGGACAGGCAGAAACCTCCCTGGGCTGCCCATTACCTCCACAGCCGTGTGTGCTGTGCCCCTGCTCGGACACACCCTTTGCACAGCTGAGACCTTCCCTATCACTGAGCGTCTGCACCGGAGTTCGAATAGTTTTTCCTACAGAGTCTTTGTGTTCTGGTCCTGTTACCTTGGCTAAAAAACTGGAGCAGAAGTGAAAATATGACCCTTTTTTGGGTTGGTAATCAAGAGGGAAACACTCATTTGGCATTCCTTGCTTTACCAAGGTAAAGCAGGACCCGAGAACTGCTCAAGGGATTGAAGGCGCCGTTTCAAGTGTAGCTGAAAGCAAACTAAGCCTGCAGTGCCACCGAAAGGGGCAGCCCCGCTCTCCCTGCCACCTCCTGCGCTGGCACCAGCTGGGCTGCTGCCTCTCCTGGTCCTCCTCGATCAGATACCGAGGAGAATGTCATCAGGAGAGGGATGTCAGGAGCGCACAGCCAGAGGAGGATCAGCCCTTCATCAGCACACGGCCTCACCTCGCTTACACCCCGCACAAACCCCTCTCTAAATTAAAGAAAAATATTTCTAGTCATATGGTAACTCTTAAACACGGGTTAAACTTCAGCCTGTCCAGAGCATTACCTCATATTTACCACCACCTGTACTTCTTACCTTCGAGGCATTTCCAAAAGGTCCACACATCCTCACCTTGCTGTGCTCTGCCTGTTATCTCAACTTCTATTTATAGCTTCGTTTTCCTGCATTAACCCCCAGCAACCCCTCCGGCTCGGCCGCTCTCGGTGCCGCAGCCCCCTCGGGGGACACAGCCCGGATCGGGGGCCGGAGCCGGGGCAGGGACACCCGGAGGACAACACGGCCCGGCCCAGCTCGGCTCGGAACCCGCCGGGACAGCCGGGCGGGACACCGGCCCCGCCACCCTCCGCGGGACCCCGCACTGCTCGGGGACAGCCGCGGCCCCTCACCCCCGCCGGGATCCCCAGGTCCCCTCAGAGGACACCCACGTCCCTTCAGGGGCCACCGTGTCCCCTCAACCCCGCTGGGACCGCCGTGCTCCTCGGGGGACACCCGCGTCCCGCCAACCCCGTCAGGACTCCCTGTCCCCGCAGCCCCAGCGGGCCCCCCGCGTCCCCTCAGGGGACCCCCACGCTCCTTACAGGACTCCCCGTCCCCTCAGCCCCTGTGGGACGGCCACGTCCCTTCAGGGGCCCCTCGCGTCCCTCAATGCCGGTGAGACCTTCCCGCCCTGAGCGCGGGGGGACCCCGCGGCTCTCACTCACCCCACATACACAACCCACAACCCCGCACTCCCCGGACCGCACACTCGGCTCGCCCCGCTCGCTCACCTGCGGCCGCCGGGCAGGGGCAGGGGCTGGGGCGGGAGGGGGGGCGGGCAGCTCAGCCCCAGCCCGGCCTGCGGCGAGCGCGGCGCCTCCACCAAGTTTCCGGGTGGGGAAACAAAGTCGAAACCTACGTGAGAGCAGGAGGAGGAGGCAGCACAGCCGCCCAGGTGTCGCCTGCCCGCCCGGCACGGCTTGGCCCGCCCCTCACACCGCCGCTCCCTCCTCCTCCTCCGACGCCACCGCCTCTCCGGGCCGCCCCCGCCCCGGCAGCCACCCCACGCCATCCCCGGCCACCCCCGGCCATCCCCGGGCCGCCGGGGGGGCACAGGGGCCGCGGGGCAGGTCCTGAGGCTCGGCTGAGCCCGCCCCTGGGCCATTCCCCGCTCCCCTCGGCCCATTCCCCGCTCCCCTCGGTCCATTTCCTGCTCAGCCCATTCGTTCCCTGCTCCCCTCGGGCCATTCCCTGCTCCCCTCGGGCCATTCCCTGCTCCTCTCAGCCCATTCCCCATCCCCTCAGCCCACTCCCACCCCGGTGCTGTCCAAGGGGACTCTGCTCACCCCGGGGCTCTCTCCCTCCTCCAGTGTCCTCAGGTCTCTGCCCTGGAATAAACTGTCCAACAGCACGTGGAATATCCCCCTGCTGCTGTTCTGAGTGCGAGGAGCATGTCAAGGTCCTGCTGCCCAAAATCCCACAGGCCTGGAGTGGGAATTATTTTTTGCCCTGACATTCTGCCCATTCTTCTGGGTGACACATGGAAATTCTGGCAATTCAGAAGGATTCTTCTGGTGTTTGAGTTAAATTTGTTGTCAAGGTAAATGGTACATTTTAGGAAGTGGGTGAGCCCTGCCAGCCCTGGAGCTGCTGTGGAAGCAGCCCTGGTGCTGTGGGGCCAGGGAGCACCTCAGGATAGCTTAGAAGAGCCAGGAAAAGGATAGCACTGGATACAAGGGAGTGCTGGTTCCTCTGCTGGTTCTATAAACAGGTCCAGGTTCAGGTTCAGTGTTCACACTGAGGCAGCTCCCTGTAACTCTCATGCTTTAAATCAGCAAAATGACAAACCAGGTGGGGTTTAAACATTTCCAAGCTATGTTAGTACTACTTCCAAGTAGGAATTCCTCCCAAAGGAAGACACTAACCCCCCAAAATACACCCCATCATATTTTCTGAGTTGTAATTGATTTCACTGGTTCATCACACAGCCTTGGAAATCCTCTTTCTGCTGATGAGAGCACCATGAAGAAATAAAGACGATGATGTTTCAGCCAATAAAGAAAAAAAAAAAGAACTTTAAACCATTGTCTAGAGGAGGATCTCTGAGGAGGGAGACCTTTGTACATTGATAGAGGTAACATGAGTGCAGGTGAAAACAGCACACACCTGTCTGCATTGGGTCATTTAGGAATGTCCCAAAGTTGCCCATACAGACCTCAATGGAGAGAAAGGCAGTGCTTTCCATGTCCTAAAAGAACACCTTCCCTGTTTCAGGAGGGCTGGGGAGTTGTGTTATTCCGGAATACTCAATAAATGTTGACACAGAGACAAGAGATCAATCAGCTTTTATTTGGGGACTGGAACTACAAGATCCTTAAGGTCCTTTCCAGCCTAAGCCATTCTTTGATTTTATTTCAGTTTATCCATTTTGTGTTAAGTTTCCCATGTAAACTTTCTGGTTCTTTGCTGCCTCTACTCACTCGTGTTCCTTGTTTTTGTGTGTTGAAGTCTCCTAATGAGGGGCTGTGCTTGTCAGTGAGGGATCTTTGTGTCACACAGGGAAGACTGTGGGAGATGCAGCACACACCAAAAATGCAGCAAGGCCCTTTCTTCCTTCCATTTAGACCATTGTTGGAATTCTGCTGGAGTCGAGGCACACCATCAATGCATCTTTGCTCAACAGGAACCACAGCACATGAAGTGGAAGGTATTTTCATAGGGCTTGACTGGGAACTGTGATCCACTTTTGCAAACCCATCGATTTTGCTTAGCCTGAATGAAATATTTTATAAGATTTCCTCTGAAGCACCAAGGCTGAGGAGGATGGATAGCATCTATTGAACCATTCTGAATAAAAAATATTTTAGGGATAAAGCTGGAAGTGCTTTACCAGCTCAGACATGAACACTGGAGCCTCTTACAGAGACATTAGGCTGTGTCTGTACTGGCAGCCAACCTCACACCACAGCCCGAATTCATTAAGCCAGAACTCATTTATACTGAATAGTCTTGTGTGTAAACAGGCAAAGGCTTAAGCTGAGCTCTGTGGAGCTGGAGCACTCCTGAGGGGAGAGGTTTAACACCTAGCACAGAACCACTCTGCTCCTGCAGCTCCTTGGGTGAGGACAGGAAACATGTGGGTGAACTTGGGGCATTGAGACAAACCCCAGGGAAATTACTTTAAAAGTAGGAATTCTGTCTAGTTAGCACTTGCTGGAGATTTTTATCATGTGTGATGACCTGACTTGTGAATGGACAGTGTGTCCATGCATAATTAACATACAGTGAAAGTTTATTGTATAAGTGTGCTGGAATTTTGGTTTGGTTTTGCAATAAAGGAATGACACTGAGTCATGGTTATTAAATGGACTCATGGAGGACACTGTTCTCTCCTGCAGAGCTAACACAAATGTAAGGAACTAAAATTAATTTCTTCTTTAGTCCAGGCAAAAGCAGCCACACTGTAAATAAAGCTGTGGCTTGATGACACAAAGCCTTTGCTGCATTACTGGTTCCTACCTGTGCCTTGTTCCTGCCCTTGCAACACAGTACACCAGCAACTCTGTGTGTGCCTGCACTGGGAACTGGCTCAGGGCACTGAAAAATAAACCAGGTGAAAATCTCTGCAAAGATATTTTATGTAAAATACGAAACCACATTCAAAATAGATGCATATATTGTTTTAAGCCAGATAGATCAGTTCCCCAACCTGGTTTCTAATTCAGAGCTGGAATGGACAGATAAGGTTCTTCCCTGCTAGTACAGAAGGAAACAACCTGAAGAGCAAAGTGGCAAAATATGACACTGATCCTGGTGAAGAAGGATCCCAAACCAGAGCTGAATATTCAGTGTGAAAACCATAAACAGATTTCTCCACTGGAGTGTTGTGCTAGCAGTTAATATGTTGTGTAAATCTGCCCAGCAGTTTCAGCTGTAAATATTTTGCTTGGAAAACATCTCAACATTTGGGAGAGAAATAGTTTCTGGGGTAACTCAAATGGTATCTTTGGTTAACTTTATGTTAGTGGGAATCTCTGTCACCTTCATCTTCACTGGCACCTCTCATAAACCCCACACTCTGTTGGTCTTCAGTCGGGATTTCAAAACACCAAAGTTCTTCTGCAAACTCAAGGAGTTTTTATTTACTAGCAGTTCTGCTAAATTACGTGTGCAGCTTTTGATAGCTGAAAAGACTCTATTGAAAAAATCCAGCAATCTCAGTCTGAGCTTTTATCTGCTGTACCTGCTGATAATTTCCTGCATGTGATTTGTGCAGTAACCACCGTGTTGCTGTATGGGAAAGATTATGGGCCACATACCTGAGCAATCCATATGTCAGGATTAAAGTGCTGCTTTCTGACAAACAGTATCAAACATGTGGACATTTACAGATTATTAATAATTATTTTCATTTCCCATGAGGATTTAGAAACCTTTTTTGTAAAATCTGGAAAATAACATAAAGATTCAAAAAGCAAACAATAGAAAAATATCAGCAGGAAAATTGAATGAGAAAGCAAAATTACATTACACAAAGGTTTATAGATTAGTTTAATCCCATTAATTTTGCATAAATCTGGGTAATTCTGTGTGTTCCCATTGTCCTCTTGTGGGAAGGTGCAAGGAATATATGACTACACGGTATTAATTCGGGCATCAACTTTGATGTTTCATGACAAACAAACCTAAATTCCCAACCCACGCACAAGAATGTAAACACAATTAAAAACAAATCCCACAAACAAGGAGAGAGAGTCATCCCAGGAATTTATGATTAAATGGCCTGGAATCTCCCTTTTGTGGAAAGCAGAGCGATTGAAGCACACGTGCACGAAGACATGGGGGATTCTGGCAAACCCAAGGCCCAGAGCACATGGTTTGGGTTCATTTTGCCAGATTTACAGCACTTTTGTTACTTTTGCAGTATTTTGTTACGTTTTGCTGCAAATTATTGCTACCTGTGCATTGCATGCTGTGTATTCATAGGAAGCAGTCAGAGTCCCAGTGTTTGGAATTCATAAATGGGAGCAACCAGAATATTAAGAAATACAGTATAAGCATCTTGTATGTGTTGGTAATGATTTAGTACTGTTTTACATTATCTTTCCTTGTGGTGTTTTATTAACAGTAGTCAGTTATTAACAATGTTGGAGTACTTTATTTGATGGATCTGCAGAATGTTTTCATTACATATAAACAGATTGATCCTCTGCTTACAGAAAAGTGCCTGTAGGCAGATATGGAGAGGGCATCTGGCTTTTCTTAGGAGGGGAATAACCCACCTGGCTTTTTACAGTGGAGAAGATATGATAATATAAGAAGGGAAAAAGTGGTACATGAAGCAAAACACTTCCCTGGTTTGCTTTGTGAATAATATTGATGCCTATTTCCTAATTTTTAAATTACACTGTTGAAATGTTGCAGCAGCTATGTGACCAACTTAGATTTCTTTTTATTACAATGCTTCTGTTGCAGGATTTTAAAAGAGACTTCAGAAACATGTAACCTACACCAAAAGATACTATAGCAATAGATAAAATAACATTCCATTAGGCCAACTTTGGGTACTACTGAATTTTCTGTTACTATTTTACAGGATTGGCCTTGAGCTTTTGTGATGCTCAGCCCAAATGCCTTGACTCCCCTCCCTTGTTAACTTCTTGAAGAAAAGAGATAAGGCACCACCAAGTTTCTAGCAATTATTTCTATAAAGCAAATATGATATTCAATTTACTTTAGAGCCTGTAATTGCAACTCTATTCTCTTGGTTGAAGCTGATAACAGATACCAAGTAGACTTGATCCAATTCAGGAATATTATCTATATAGTTTTGTGCCTGGGAGGTACTGCTGCTCTCTGACATGGAGTATGAAGTAAATAACGTGTTTCTGCAGGATTTAGAATTTGACCTCTAGCCACTTTTTTATGTTAACTGTTCAAAAACAAACCTGACTTTCTGCTGTCTGTGTTTCTGAGCAGGCTCTTTTTGGGCAGCTGGGCCGGAGGAAAGGGCTGTGTATGTCAAGGGGTATTATCCCTGTCCCTGACAGGAAACACTTCCCCTTGAAGTCCCAAGTGAGACTGTGCAGCCCGCTGCAATCTTCCTGGAGGAGCTCACAGGAGGCACAGGAAGCCTGAGCACTAAACTCCCTGCCACGAGGTGCAGCAGCAGCAGCAGCAGCAGCAGCAATAAGGAGTGTGAACGGAGCACAGTGTGCTATTTATGGAGCATGTTGAAGTCCTGTTCACTCAGTATTTCAAGGTAATAGATAAAGTGCCTTTGTTTCTCCAGCATAAGTGTAAAATACTTGGTAGATATGAATTTGGGGATTGTAATCACCTTTCATTTGGAATTGTTGCTAGAGGATAATCTCTGGATAGCCATAGGGCCTCCCAGTCTTACAGGGTGTGTTGTTTGCACCCTGCCTGGATACGCCATTCTTTGCTGGGCAGTCATCTACATTTGAAAAGCAAACCAGGGATCACTGGTTCACACCACCACAACATCTTCCAAACACTTTTCAAGAGCAGAACCTTTCCAAGTGTCTCTTTTTGGTGGTATTTCATCCAGTCATTCAGCTGCAGCCCACACCTGGATTCAAGAAATGGTTGCTTATAGCCCTGAGTGTGGAACTGGCCATCACTGGTGGGACAAGCTACCTGGATGGCTATGCAAAGAATGTTAAAAGATGAAAACGAAGATCCTAAAACTCACAAAAACTGACAGGTTCCTTTTATCAGTTCTCCATCATCAGCTTGCTGCAAGCCCTTCAGCAAAGCAGGTGCCAGAGCAATCTAAATGTGTGTAGAAAATATCTCCATAGGGAGCTCTGCTTGGTTGCCTGAATTTCACTCACTTCTGGAACAGACAGAGAAAGTGTCCACTTATTTGATAGTATTTAGCACCATCCTCCAAGAAAGTGGAAAAGCATCTCAACATCAGGGTGTTCGGGAGGCAAAATGCATTGAGACACCTTGACATTTCTCACTGGAGCTTTTGGTTACTAAAATTGCCCCAGAATACTTTTGGTGTTTACAAATCAGTTTTTAATAACAGTAATATACATCCCAAAGGAATGAAAAGGAGAATGTGGGGTGTCTGCAAGTCTGATCAAGCTCTACCACAGATCTGGAGCCATACTAGTTAAACATACTTTTCTTCAAAACTCTGCTGAGGCAAAGTGACATATTTGTAGTGAAACTGTTCAGTCTCCACCAAGAAAAAGACATGTCCTGAGGAAAAACAAGATCCATCCAAAGTAATTGCGATGTGCTGCAGCTGGAGCTCTGTTTCCAAAAAATAGCTAAATATAAACATTCCTGACTGATTGGGTGGGAAGCCAAGAGTGCCTTGCAGCACAGACACCCACTAAACAGGATTACCTATGAGCAAGCTAATCCACAAGAATTCCTTCTGCCACAGCACTGAGAGGGAGATCAGAAAAAGAAGCAATACAGCTGTTAAAAGTACAATTATATAATTAATAGGCCATCTCTGAAAATGCCATTGTGGCATCTGGTAGGAGTTATTTCTCACACTCTTAGACCAAGCTACTCCGTATCCAAATCCAGAGGTTACATTTGTTTAGCTATCAGTTGGGAACTCTGCACACATCCCAGGGGACCTGCAGCTCTGGCTGTTTGCTTCTGCTTGTCGCAGTGCCACTGGAGGCACTGTGAGAGGGACACACACACCTTCATGGTTGTGTCCCAGATTCCAGCTGGGAAAGGACACCACAACTCCAACTATAGGACTTTCAACGATCTTTGTACTTGTACATCACTTCTGGGTTTTTAGGTGAACTGTAGAATAGAAACCTAAAGTGTCACAACAATAACATAGCTGTGAAAATAGAATAAAACTTTCCTAGGAATACTTAATTTTAAAAAATAATTCCACCACAACTTGGGACTGGTTTTTGGCAGACCCAGTTGTTAAATCCTGCATGTTCTGCAACATGTACTTTAGCTCTTTTCTGGAGAAATGTAATTCTGTGCAGTTGCCTCCTTTAATTCAGATGCCTCAGATTTCCTGCATATTTTCATGGATGAGTTTCTTGACCATAATTATGGATCTTTGCAGTAATGAAAGTCCTCTGTCGTGCTTCCCCATTAAGCTGAATTCAGATGCAGGGAATGGTGGTAAGTTCAGTAAAAAACAAACAAACAAACAAAGATACCTGCATTTGCCACGGGATATTCCAACACTAATTCCCTTCCAGCCAGTTCTCTTCCTGGAGACTCAAGTCATTAGGAAACCAACAATTTTGTTCTTTTGTTCACAAGACTATTGACAGTATTTTATGGGCTCATCCTGCCGAAGAATGTGAGCAGCCCTGAGAGACTGTTCTGAGCAGTTGGAGAGCCATTCACGCTATGCACAACTTGTTAAATACATTCCAGAGGGGAGTTAACATAAGAAAACACATCTTTTCCATACAATGTTAGCAAAAGTGCTGCTAACTCAGCTGGACTTAGACTGTGAATAATTTATTTCGCTCAAGCTAAGACTAAATCCTGAACACAGTAAAAGGGTTTTGAGCAAAGCACGTCTCCCTCCAGCCCAGTGATCCACACTTGTATGAGCTTCAAAATACTGAAATAAGTATTTTTACCAGGAAAATTAGGGAATCTGACTTTGATGTGAAATGGTTACTTTCAGAAATAGAATCTCCGTGATAGCAGTCAAGATATTTTAAAAACACCTTTACCTGAAGAGCCTTCATTTGTGTTTTGGCTACCAAGGTCCTACAATGGACCTGACTGATGCTGTCATCTGATATATCCTGGAGTGTTTTCTGACATGAAGGGAATTCATATGAAATCTATGCAGCTCTCAAGACCAGAAATCTCACTTCTAGTATTATCCTTTTTACATTTTTTTGGAAGATCCAGTGGTTGAAGTAACGGTCCTTATGTATTAAAAACAAAAAAAACCCACAACCTTCCAAAAACCAACCAACCAACCAATCAAAAAAGCCAAACCCTCAAATTCTACATCCTTGCTTGAATGAGAGTTGTCTAAACTATTAATATGCATCCCAGGGTTTAGCTAGTTTAAGAAGAATTTTATGAACTGTGAGACTGAAATATATCCCCAAAAAATGAACTACCAAAACAGTACTTTCATCTGGCTGCTCCATCTCGTGGATCCAGCAATTCTCCCGTGTGGCTGACAATGCTTTTGTTTTGGTTTTGCAGGTCATAGGACATCTTTTGATTTCTGGTCCAACTACATTCCTCATTTTCCATGGAAGTTCCCCTCTGCTGCTGAGTCCAGTAGCAAGTTTGCCTTCTTTACTCCTAACACTTGGTCCTTCTTAGTTCCTTTTTACCTAATCATCAAAAAGCAGTTTGCAGATGTTAATTTGCAGATTTGCCTCCTGGCAGACTCGCAGTTTCCGAGTTGCTGACATAGAAACTGAGCTAGGTAGTTTAGTCACTGCAGCACAACAAAGAACATGTTTAATAGAACAGGGAGCTGCTTTTATTCGTATTTACATCAGCTTGTATATGTCTTTATTCTTTTGTTAATTGTGGAAATTAGTTCAGCAGTGTCTTGCTTTCCACAAGAGGGAAGGCTTCCTGAGAGGTTAATTTGCTGCTGGGGAGAGGAAGGGTTTGTGTGTGGAATTTTGTGAGGAGTTTGCCAGATAAGGCCCCCAGTCAAAGCCAGATTTGCTATATTTATCTCTGATATGACCCTCAGTTGCAGGAGTGATGTTACAGTAGCAGTTAATTTGGTGATGAAGGTTCAAATCAAGGTAAAAGTCAACTGGGTACTCAGTAATTTTGTATTATTATCCGTTGGTTAGGAAATGTCACTTTTAGAAGGCTATTTAGTAGGTACATCACAAGGAAACTTCTTTTCCCTGGTGAAGATGTTGCTTCCATGTCTCTTGGCACAGAGCAGCGTGTCTCATTACAATCCACAGCAAAGCTTGGTTCATGTAAGCTACTAACAAAACCAAACCAAGGGGACAGCTGTACTAATTATGGTCACCTGTCTGTGCACAAACAAAATGCTGATACTGACACACAGAGCAGTCCAGCAGTGCCTCTGCAAACAGGTGTGTTCCCTCCCTGCCTCAAACAACACTGCAGGTGTGGGCAGTGACTTCAGGGGCAGGTTAAATACCTGTCCTGGTGTGACACCAAGCTCAGGGAGAGGAAGAGTCCTCGAGCTCTTGCCCTGCATGGTCAGACTACACAAATTAAGATGAGGTTACTCTAAACACCACAGCTAAGTCTGATTTAGGAATAGATCATGTGATAGTTGAGACATGAACTTCTCTTACTGCTCTCAAGCTACATTTATAATAAAACAATCTCAATGCTTAACTCTCCTTTCCCTGAGGAATGGCTGGCTTTGGGGGCTTTGTCCTGGCTACTCCCAGCCCAGCATGTGCCCTTGTGGTGGACAGCAGGGTCTGAAGGGGGATGAGCTCAAACCCCAGGTTTGTAGTGGTTCCACTGCTTCAGCAAAGAGATTTGGGGACGGTTTGACATCAATTAATGCCTACAAGCACAGCAGGTAAAGTGCTTATATCCTGTTGTTTATTTTCCAAACCTGCACTGCTGTGAGCATGTATACACTGATAATATTGCTTACTCTTGGCCTTGTATTCTCTTACCTGTGACATTTTAGCTACAGAAGCATAAAAATCCATGGTGATAGTTCCATTAATCCACCTGGTTTGTAATAGTTGTGACCCTCCTGTCCTGGCAGAGTGAGGATTAAAGAGTAGCTTTTTGGAAACAGGCCATAAAATCCATTGTCTTTGGCAACATTTCCAAAGTTTGATTTATGTTTTTTTCCTTGCTCCATTACTCAGGGCTGCTCCTAACGAAGCTCCTTAGTGACAGGGTGAGCAGCTGTGGGCATCCCTTCATTCCCTTCAGTACTTTGTTTATTGCTGAAGGACCCTGCTGTCCCCAGTGCTGTCCCCAGTGCTGTCCCCAGCACTGCAAGTGAACGGTGGCACTGGGATAGTAAAGTAGGAGTACCCTCTGCTGGCATGTTTTGTCCTGGGCTCTGCCCCCCAGCTCTCCAGTCTGCCTCTATCGATGCATAGTTCATTGCCAGTTATCTCCATGTGCTCATTTGGGAAATTTATTCCTTAAACAAAAGTTGTCCTTAAGTTATTTATGTTGAAAAGCTATTTTTTAACTTAATTTCTCTTAATTTTATATATATGTGTATGTATATATCTATAAAGTATTGCATTAGTTCAAATGTTTGGTGATGTCTCATTACATTATGAAAGAAGCCATTCAAAGTAACACCAGTGTCCAACAAAGAACACTGTTAGGGATAGATTTCCCTTCAGAGGCATTTTTATAATTTACTAAGTTTTACTATTCTACCTAAATTTTGTATTTTTTTCATCACAGTGTGCCACACATAGGTCATTGTAAGTAATTTCTTTCCCTGCTTGTGTTTAGGTCCTTGACTTCAATATTTTCTCCAACAATCAGCACTTGGACAAAATATATTATAATTTGGTTTTTAGTACTGATACACTTGATCCCATGTTACATGGAGTGCTGATAGTTTGCAGGGATCACGGCTCAACAGGGAGAGTCTTGAGGAAGAATCTGACAACAGAAATCTAAGGGAAAGGACAGTTTTGTCTTATTTTATGCCAGGAAAGTAATTAAGAAAGAAGAATTGCTCTTCTGTAGAAACAATTGGGAAGCAAATTTATCTTGAGTTAGAGGTAATATTTGGCTGTTGGCTCCAGGGCCTGTTCTGCCACTCTTGGAGAGTCTCAGAGAGGAGACCATGAGATGTGGGCCCTTTGGTGAGTCTTGATTACAATGGGCATTTACACAGCTGGGGGAAAGGAGTAACTGCAGATCGGGATTAGAAATCCCCTCTGGGCAAGGAAGGAGGAGACAGATTGTGCTGCCTTCTGACCATTCTCTCCCATAAAGGGTTCAGGACACCTTTAGGGAAGACAAACCCGAGTTGCCTCGGCCCCCTAATTGTCCTGCTGTGTTTAACTCCCCTGCTGTCCACACATCTCTGGCACAGAGGAACCAGCTGCCTTCTCTGGGGCCTCTACAGACGTTTTGTAGCTTCTTTACAACTGGGCAGCTGTTGGACATTCATAGAAACCCACGTAAAACCATGGCAGTTGCTCTTAAAGCTTCTTTAGTGACAAGTGTCTAAAGCAAAACCTGGTGCCTCTGGTTTCCATGAAACATCAGACCCATCTAGAGCAATAAAACTGCCACTGAGCAAGCATCGTTGAAGAGATGGTGAATAGCACACAAGGCTGTACACAGAACAGTAACTTAATGTATTTATATTTTCTGTTTATCTCAAACAGTCCTTCGGAGGTCTGAAACAAATGTTTGAGAGGTGTCTCTAAAAATGAGTCTTTGGGAGATTCCACAGCTCCACTACCGCACCCATCGATTGGGCAACATCTGGGCTGAAGAGAAAAACAGCACAGCTTGATTCCCCTTCCTGTCCTTGGCACCTGTGGGATCCCTGATGACTGGCACGGCCCTGCCTGGAAGTGTCACCTTGTGAGACAGCAGTTCTTGGGACAGCATCTTCCAGAGGGACTTGCACCAAAGAGGAGTTCAGTTCTGAATGTCTGTGTTTCTGCTGGTTAGTATTGGCTGTGAAGGCTAAGCCATGGCTTTGCAGTTTACACTGCAGCCCAAAATTCCCAATTCTGACAAAACCAACTATTTCAAGGTGGTTTGACATCTACTTGGAAGTGAGATCCGCTTTCTTTTCCTGATAGCTCTGTCAAACTGTGAAATGTAGCTGTGAAATACCTGGTGGGTTACAAGTCCCACACAGTTGTAAGTTTGCAAGTCTGAAGCTGTGTGAACACTGAAGATAAAGATGTCTGCTAAGCTAACAGATTTGGATTTTTGTTGTCATTCTAGGAGGGAAGTTGTACAGTTTGGTTTGCTTTGTCTTGCTGCTCTGGTTCCTTTGTAAAGCCAGACATAGGTATAGTTCACCTCAGCCCCTTTCTTATTTCAGGGGTGATCCTGGATTCAAAATCCTAGTGAAGCTGCAGATTTTTGACTTTGTATCACTGGGCTCCTTTTCTAGGGTCTTCTGATTTGAATGATTTGTTTTCAAGAGGCTTTATCTGTTCTTTGACTCTGTGAACGGAGCGGGTCAGACTCAGCTGAGATCAAAATGTTGCCATCAGATTAAGGGAGGGATGTAAATAGCTCTGCCGAGACCCGAGACAGAGCTGTGTCATTAGCAAAGCAGACACTTGGATTTCTCTTCTCCAGCCGTAACTATCGGCCCTCTCACACTCGCATGTGGTTATCAAACAGGAGCCTTGTACCATGTTATGATGCTGATTTCTCATCCAGTGTCTGCTGTCGTTTGTGCTGGATAATTGCAAACTACCTGGAGAATGTGCACCCGAAGCACAGAAAATAGAGATGGGAAATATCTGTTAAGGTATTGGGCCAATAAGGCATTTGTCAGAAGAGGGTAGAAACAAAAATTTGGTGCTTCTTGACTTAACACTTTCTAAAACCTTCTTTGATCTCCATCTTTCTCCTCATCCTCCCCAAAACAACCCTCTCATCAAAGTGTTCTGACTGCAAAAATTTGCAATTGTGAAACACAATTCTATGATTTTCACATCTCCATTCCCAAAAGTCTCAGCCAGCTCACCTAAGCTGTTTCCTAAGTATGTGCAGCGCCCCTTGAAGTAAATGAATAGTGCAGATGTTCAGCAAATTCAGAGGTTTGGGTCAACCCGCACTTTCCTCTCCCTGCTCACAATGCAGTGTCAACAGCACAGCCAATATTTATCATTCATTCTCAGCTCTCAAAAGGCTGGTGCAGTATTTGCCCAACTTTTCTAAATGACTGGAAACATCTGGATGCTGTGTATGAAACAGCTTTATTTGCTGGTTGTGTGCTGGTTAAACCCGTGTGACTGCGCGGCAGACTGCGCTGTCCTAGAGCCTCACGGGACGGGTTCGGAGCCGCGGCTGCTGCCGGAGACGGAGCGCGTGTGCTCGGGGAGAGGGTGGGGTGGAATATTCATGCCTTTAAAAACACTCATGTTGTTACTTAACAACTACATTAACCTCATGTCCCAAGTCATGCCCTTGTGCTGACCCTGGCGAGCCAAGAGCGCAGCTCTGGAGCACGGAACGGGACAGTGCGAGCGGGAAGGGGCAGGAGGGGGCAGAGAGGGGCAGGCAGGGGCAGGAGGGGGCAGAAGGGGCAGGCAGGGGCAAGGAAGGGGCAGGAGGGGACAGGAAGAGGCAGGAGGGGACAGGAAGAGGCAGAAAGGGCAGGCAGGGGCAGGAAGAGTCAGAAGGGGCAGGCAGGGGCAGGAGGGAGCAGGAAGGGGCAGAAAGGGGCAGGAAGGTGCAGGCAGAGGCAGGAGGGGGCAGGACCGGGCAGGCAGGGGCAGGAAGGGGCAGGAGAGGGCAGGAGCAGGCAGAAGGGGCAGGCAGGGGCAGAAGAGGTGGGAAGGGGTAGGAAGGGGCAGGAAGGGACAGGAAGAGGCAGAAGGGGCAGGAAGGTGCAGGCAGAGGCAGGAGGGGGCAGGAAGGGGCAGGAGTGGGCAGGAGGGGGCAGGAAGGGGCAGGCAGAGCAGGG
The DNA here is from genome assembly GCA_035583235.1 of Hafferia zeledoni. NCBI lineage: Eukaryota > Metazoa > Chordata > Aves > Passeriformes > Thamnophilidae > Hafferia > Hafferia zeledoni. The sequence goes on along the minus strand of JAWWEV010000152.1, from coordinate 18,717,709 downwards.
GCAGCACTCCCCACGCGTGACCGTGCTCGGGCCATCCCACCCACGCCCCCGGGCACGGAGTGCAACCGGAGCCCTTCAGAGCGGCTGCGAACTGGCATGGCCTTTCAGCCGGGACAGTCCTTGCCGTGTGCGGAGCCTGGGAGGGCCAAGGGAGAGCCCCAGCACACGCAGACAGAAGCCTTCAGATCTCCCGGGTCTGCCCTGCTGTGCTCTGCAGCAGAGCCCTGTCTGCACGAGGACTACCTTCAGAGGCGAGCCCGGACACTGATCCTTCCTGTACTTCCAAAAACTGGAGAATAGAAAAACTGCCCAAACCAAAGATACGTTTTCCATGCTTTTGGTCCCTGGAGCGTTTCTGGTGTCAGTGATGGGACATTCACAAGCCCTCACCAGTGTCAGTATCTGGACTGACACTTTTAAGCGAGAAGGAAGAAGGTGGGATCAGATTGACAAGGGTGGGAGGGTAACAGCAATTTGTTTTGCAGAGTAAGAGCTATTGCCAAAGTTCTGTGGGACCTGTAAAAAGGTACTTTGAGGGCAGGCTGGGAGTGTCAGTGAGGGCTGTGGAGAGATGATGAGAAATTTCTATTCGTGGAGGGCTCTGGGGGGAGGTATCAACTCACAGAAACTGAGGCAAAATGTTTTTTTCATCCTCTTATTTTCCAGCAGAGCAGCAACAATAGTGGTGACACCTCAGGGTGGACAGGGGTGGGTTCACAAAGCATGTGAGGAATTAGTCACATGTTGTGCTGAGCACATATTTTGGTCAGCAGGCACCTCAGCGCTCGAGGAACTGCTCACCCATGTGACATGGGCCCTGTTTACTGTTTGCCCTCCTGCAAGCATCAGGACAGGATGTTCCTGAGGAATTTCTATAAAGAGCCTTTCCAAAAACACTTACTTCAAAAGGAGGCCCTAGGTGCAAGCAGAGATTGGCTTATGTTCTGAAGGTTGAGGCTTATGAAAATTGATGTTTCTCTTTGATTAACCAGTAGTAAATAATTACAGGTTTGACATTCTCAAGCTTTTATGTGCCATGAGTCAGATATCCAACTATGAGATAGATCATAAAATTCTCACTAACATAAAAATAATAAACACTGGGTTATATTTGCTTTCTTCCTGGATTTGCATCCATTCGGGTTCCAGGGTTTGGGTCTTCTCCTTTGGGCAGAGAAATGGCGATTTCCGTGACCCGCTCGTAGGAACGAACGATTCAGCTTGGTGCCAAGATAAAAGGTGGCAGCTTTGGGCTCTCAGATGCCAATGGTGCGGCCCCATGAACCCTCTAAAAGCAGCAATTGCTTTGTGTCCTGGCACCTTTTCCCTGGGAGGAATCTTCGTCCGTCTTGAATTGTGGGCTGAAAAATGGCAATATCCCAGCCCTGTCCGTGGGGACGAACAATTGAGCTTTGCTCCAAGATGAAAGGTGGCAGCCTTGTGCTCTCAGGTGCCAATTGTAATGCCCCATTGTTCCTCTAAAAGCAGCAATTGCGTTCTGTCCTGGCACCTTATCCCTGGGAGGAATCTTCTTCCGTCTTGAATTGTGGGCTGAAAAATGGCAATTTCCCAGGCTCGGATGTGGGGACGAACGGTTGAGCTTTGCACCAAGATAAAAGGTGGCAGCCTTGTGCTCTCAGATGCCGATGGTGCGGCCCCGTTGACCCTCTAAAAGCAGCAATTGCTTTGTGTCCTGGCACCTTTTTCCCTCAGAGGAATCTCCGTCCGTCTTGAATTGTGAGCTGAAAAATGGCAATTTCCCGGCCCCGGCCGAAGGGGACGAATGATTGAGCTTTGCGCCAAGATAAAAGGTGGCAGCCTTGGTCTCTCAGGGGCCAATGGTGCGGCCCCACTAACCCTCCAAAAGCAGTAATTGCTTTGTGTCCTGGCACATATTCCCTGGGAGGAATCTTTGTCCATCTTCAATTGTGGACTGAAAAATGGCAATTTCCCAGCCCTGGCAGTGGGGACAGATGATTGAGGTTTGCGTCGAGATGAAAAGTGGCAGCCTTGGTATCTCAGGTGCCAATGGTGTGGCCCCACTAACCCTCCAAAAGCAGCAATTGCTTGGTGTCCTGGCAGCTTTTCCCAGGGAGGAATCTTCGTGCGTCTCCAGCTCTTGGCTGAGAAATGGCAATTTCCCAGAGCTGGCCGAGGGGACGGACGATTGAGCTTTGTGCCGAGATGAAAGGTAGCAGCCTTGGTCTCTCAGGTGGCAATGGTGCGGCCTGATGAACCCTCTAAAAGCAGCAATTGCTTTGTGTCCTGGCACCTTTCCCTGGGAGGAATTTTGGTTCGTCACCAGCTCTTGGCCGAAAAATGGCAATTTCCCAGCCCCGGCGGTGGGGACGGATGATTGAGCTTTGCACAGAGATGAAAGGTGGCAGCCTTGGGCTTTCAGGTGCCAATGGTGCGGCCCCACTAACCCTCCAAAAGCAGCAATTGCTTTGTGTCCTGGAACCTTTTCCCTGGGAGGAATCGTCGTCTGTCTCCAGCTCTTGGCCGAAAAATGGCAATTTCCCAGCCCCAGCGGTGGAGACGGACCATTGAGCTTTGCGCTGAGGTGAAAGGTAGCAGCCCTGGGCTCTCAGGTGCCAATCGTGCGGCCCCACTAACTCTCAAAAAGCTGCAATTGCTATGTGTCCTGGCACCTTTTCCCAAGGAGGAATCTTGGTCCGTCTTCAATTCTTGGCTGAAAAATGGCAATTTCCCAGCCCCGGCTGTGGGGAGGAACAATTGAGCTTTGCGCCAAGATAAAAGGTGGCAGCCTTGGGCTCTCAGGTGCCAATCCTGCGGACCCATTGACCCTCTAAAAGCAGGAATTGCTTTGTGTCCTGGCACCTTTTCCCTAGGAGGAATCTTCGTCCGTCTTGAATTCTGGGCTGAAAAATGCCAATTTTCCAATCTCCGTCGTGGGGACGAAAGTTCGAGCTTTGAGCCAAAGTAAAAGCTGGCAGCCTTGTGCTCTCAGGTGCCAAAGATGCGGCCCCACTATTACTAGAAAAGTAGTCATTTCTTTCTATCCTGGCGGGTTTTCCCTGGGAGGAATCTTCGTCCGTCTTGAATTCTGGGCTGAAAAATGGCAATTTTCCAGCCCTGGCTGTGGGGAAAAACGGTTGAACTTTGCACCAAGATAAAGGTGGCAGCCTTGGGCTGTCAGCTGCCAAAGATGCAGACCCACTAACACTGGAAAAGAAGATATTGCTTTCAGTCCTGGCACCTTTTCCCTGGAAGGAATCTTCGTCCATCTTAAATTCTGGGATGAAAAATGGCATTTTGCCAGCCCTGACTGTGGGGACGAATGGTTGAACTTTGCACCAAGATAAAAGGTGGCAGCCTTGTGCTCTCAAGTGCCAAAGATGCAGCCCCACTAACACTAGAAAAGCAGCAATTACTTTGTGTCCTGGCACCTTTTCCCTGGGAGGAATCATTGTCTGTCCAGAAATCTGGGCTGAAAAATGGCAATTTCCCAGCCCCAACCGTGGGAACGAACAGTTGAACTTTTTACGAAGAGAAAAGATGGCAGCCTTGGGCTCTCAGGTGCCAAAGATGCGGCGCCACTAACACTAGAAAAGTAGCAATTGGTTTCAGTCCTGGCACCTTTTCCCTGGGAGGAATCTTCTTCCGTCCAGAAATCTGGGTTGAAAAATGGCA
>JAWWEV010000152.1:18689299-18713955 GCA_035583235.1 Hafferia zeledoni | reverse complement strand
TCCTCCAATATTGTAGTTTAGAGGTTGCGTTCTCTGCAGAGATGTGAGACACAAGGTATAAGGTACAAAATGCTTCTGGTTCTTGGAGAGGGAATGAAGGCGAACAATATGCATCTGATTTGCCTCCCTTGCATTTTTCTCCCTGGTTGAAAGCATAGTCTTTTAAAAGGACAGAGTTCGCTCCCAAAAGGTAGTTTAGAGGCTGCCTTCTCTGCTGAGAAGATAAAGACGAAGATGTGTGAAGAGAAATGGTATCAAGGCACAAAGTGAACTTTCGCTTCTATAGTGTCTGAAGGCATAGCCTATGCACCTGAGAGCCCTGGCCTGCAGCTTTCTGTCTCTTTAAAAAACAGAATCAGCTTCTCACCCAAATTATAGTTTAGACGTTGTGTTCTCTGCAGACATGTGAAACATAAGGTATAAGATACAAAACTTTTTTTGTTCCAAGGAGAGGGAGTGAAGACAAACAATATGCATCTGATTTGCCTCCCTTGCATCTTTCTCTCTGGGTGAAAGCATAGTCTTTTAAAAGGAGAGAGTTCGCTCCCAAAAGGTAGTTTAGAGGCTGCCTTCTCTGCTGAGCATAAAGACGAAGATTTGTGCAGAGAAATGGTATCAGGGCACAAAGTGAACTTCCTCATGAAGAGTGTCTGCACCTGAGATCCCTGGCCTGTAGCTTTCTGTCTCTTTAAAACGCAGAATCAGCTTCTTCCCTAAATTGTATTTTAGAGGTTCTGTTCTCTGCAGAGATGTGAAACACAAGGTATAAAATAAAAAATTGTTCTTGGAGAGGGAGTGAAGAAAAAAAATATGCATCTGATTTGCCTCCCCTGCACATTTCTTTCCTGGTGCAATCATAGTATTTAAAAAGGCGAGGGTTATCCTCCAAAATGTAGTTTAGAGGCTGCATTCTCTGCCGAGAGGGTAAAGACGAAGATTGGAGCAGATAAATGGTGTCAGGGCTCAAAGTGAACTTTCTCTTGCAGTGTGTCTGAAAGCATAGCATATGCACCTGAGATCCCTGGCCTGCAGCTTTCTGTCTTTTTAAAAAGCAGAATCAGCTTCTTCCCTAAATTGTAATTTAGAGGTTCCGTTCTCTGCAGAGATGTGAAACACAAGGCAGAAGATACAAAATGCTTCTTGTTGTTGGAGAGGGAATGAAGACAAAGAGTGTGCATCTGATTTACCTCCCCTGCACATTTCTTTCTGTGTGAAAGCATAGTATTTTAAAGGGAGAGACTTCGCTCCCAAAAGGTAGTTTAGAGACTGCCTTCTCTGCCGAGAAGATAAAGACGAAGATTGGTGCAGAGAAATGGTATCAGGGCACAAAGTGAACTTTCTCTTTAAGAGTGTCTGCACCTGAGATCACTGGCCTGCAGCTTTCTGTCTGTTTAAAAAGCAGAATCAGCTTCTTCCCTAAATTGTATTTTAGAGGTTCCTTTCTCTGCAGAGATGTGAAACACAAGGTATAAGATACAAAATGCCTCTTGTTCTTGGGGAGGGAATGAAGACAAAGAGTATGCATCTGATTTTCCTTCGCTGCATATTTCTTTCCTGGTGAAATCATAGTATTTTAAAAGGAGAGGTTTAGCTCCCAAAAAGTAGTTTAGAGGCGCCTTCTCTACCAAGAAGATAAAGACAAAGATTTGTGCAGAGAAATGGTATCAAGGCACAAAGTGAACTTTCTCTTGTAGAGTGTCTGAAGGCATAGCCTATGGTCTTTATGTCCCTGGCCCACAGCTTTCTGTCTGTTTAAAAAGTAGAATCAGCTTCTCTCCCAAATTTTAGTTTAGAGGCTGCGTTCTCTGCAGAGATGTGAGACACAAGGTATAAGGTACAAAATGCTTCTGGTTCTTGGAGAGGGATTGAAGACAAACAATACGCATCTGATTTGCCTCCCTTTCATGTTTCTTTTTGGGTGAAAGCATAGTATTTTAAAAGGAGAGAATTCACTCCCAAAAGTTAGTTTAGAGACTGTTTTCTCTGCTGAGCATAAAGACCAAGATTTGTGCAGAGAAATGGTATCAGGGCTCAAAGTGAACTTTCTCTTGAAGAGTGTCTGCACCTGAGATCACTGGCCTTCAGCTTTCTGTCTGTTTAAAAAGCAGACTCAGCTTCTCTCCCAAATTGTAATTTAGAGGTTGCGTTCTCTGCAGAGATGTGAAACACAAGTTTTAAGATACAAAATGCTTCTTGTTCTTGGAGAGGGAGTGAAGAGATAAAATATGCGGCTTAGTTTCTTTCCCTGCATATTCCATTGGTCCACCCACCCTCAGAGTGTCATTAGCTGTCATCTTCAAGTCAGTGTTGAGGTACAGTCTTGGGTACTCTTCTTGTTCAGCAATGTCCAGTAGACTCTGTTGTTCTCCTCCTCCTGCCTAGAGACAGGGCAGTCTTATTGCTGTTAGGTAGCTCAGCTCAGCTCAGGTCAACTGACTGTCAAGTCCCAGGCCTTGTCTGAAGTTTAAAGCCTAAATTTAGGCCTACTCATCTGACTCATAACACTCCATCATTTATTTCATACTATATTACATCACTCATTTCACGGCCAGGGCTAAGGCCATTGCCAGGGCCAAGGCCAGAGCCAGGGCTGGAGCCAGGACTAAAGTCAGGGCCAGAGCCAGGGCCAGAGCCAGGGCCGGAGCCAGGGCCAGGGCCAGGGCCACGGCAACGGCCAGGCCAAAGGCCAGGGCAAGGGAAAGGGCTATGGCCAGGGCCAGGACTACGGCAAGGGCGAAGGACAGGACGAAGGACAGGGCCAGGGCTAGGGGTAGGGCTAGGGCCTGGCAAGGGCCATGTGCAGGGCTAGGGCCCGGGTCAGGGCAAGGGCCAGGGTTAGGGCCAGACCCAGGCCAAGGGCAAGAGCCAGGCAAGGGGAAGGGCCAGGGCCAGAGGAAACGCCAGGGCCAAGGCCTGGGCGCGGGTGAGCGCCAGGGCCAAGAAGAGCACCGGGGCCAAGATGAGGTCTAGGCCCAAGGCCTGAGACAGGGCCAGAGCCAGGGCGACGATGACAACTAGGGCCAGGGTGAGGGCCAGGGCCTGGTCCAGTGTAGCGGGGAAAGGTGTAGGGTAAAGTCCAATTGTCGGTTTTTGAGCTCCTCCAGGTTACAACGACCAGAGACAGGACATTTTCCTCACAGAGGTATCGTCAACTGCTCCGTTTATTGTTTACAAAGAACACACACTTAACAATAGTACAGTCACACAATTGGTCAACGGCTGGGGTGTGCATACATCTCTATGCTCTAGGATTGCTGCTCTTCTCAAAACTATCCCCTCTAGCAGTATGTTTACCTGTTCTTCCTAGCAGCTGCTACATTCTTCTTATTGTTTACTGTTTTACAGGGGCTCCGTTATCCCTTCTCCCTGGCCTGGACTGTGCACATAGGCTTCCAGTAACACATTGTGACCTGTGTTACTGAAATATTCTTCAACAGTCCAGGACCATGGTCAGGGCCAGACTCAGGCCAGGGTGAGGGCAAGGGGCCAGGGCCAGGACCAGGGCCAAGGCCTAGGCCAGGCCAACGGCCAGGGTCAGGGCCAGCGCCACGGCCAGGTCAAAGAGCCAGGGCCATCCTGGGGGCCACGGGCAGGGCCAGGGCTAAGGCCAAGGCCAGGGCCAGGGCCAGGGCCAGCGCGCGAGCCATGGCCAGGATGAGGACCAGGGCAAATGCCAGGGCCAAGGTGAGGGCTCGGATCGAGGCCTTTGCCACGGCCAGGGCTAGAGCCATCTCGAGGTTTAGGGCTAGGACCATGGCCAGGGCCTGGGTCAGTACCAGGGCCAGGGCCAGGGTCAGGACCGTGGCAATGACTAGGGCCAGGGCGAGGCCGAGGGCAAGGGCTATGGCGAGGTTCAGGGTCAGGGCCAGGGTCATGGCCAGGGTTAGGGCCAGCGCAGTGGCCAACCTGAAGGGCCACGGCCAGGCTGGGCAAGGGCCAGGGCCAGGGCCGGGGCAATGGTTAGGGCCAGGGCTAGGGCGAGGTTCAGGGCTAGGGCGAGGTTCAGGGTCTGGGCCCGTGCCAGGGCACGGGCCAGGGACAGGATGATGGCCAGGGCCAGGGCAAATGCCAGGGCCAAGGTGAAGTCTAGGATCAAGGCCTGGGCCAGGGCCAGGGCTAGGGTTAGCATAACAGTGAAGGCCAGGGTCAGGGCCAGGGCCAGGGCCAGGGTGAGGTCAAGGGCCCTGGACCAGGGCCAAGGCCAGGGCCAGGGCAAGGGCAAGGGCCAGGGCCAGGGCCAGGGCCAAGGCCAGGGCTCGGGCCAGCCCCATGGCAAGGCCGAAGGGCCAGGGCCAAGGCCAGGGTGCAGGCGAGAGGCGGGACCAGGGCCAGGACTAGTGCCAGGGCCAGGGCAGGGCAAATGCCAGGGCCAAGGCGAGGTCTAGGCCCAAGGCCTGGGCCAGGGTAAGGGCCAGGCCCAGGGCCAGGGCCAGGGCCAGGGCCAGGGCCAGGGCCAGGGCCAGGGCCCAGGCCAGGCCATAACCAGGGCCACAGCAACGGCCAGGGCCAGGGCCAGGGCCAGTTCCAAGGCCAAAGCCAGAGGAAGAGCCAGGGCCATTGCCAGTGCAGGGGCCACGACCAGGGCCAGGGCCAGCACAAATGCCAGGGCCAGGGCAAGGGCCCAGGCCAGGGCCAGGGCTAAGGCCATGGCCAACCTGAGGGCCAGGGTCAGGTCAAGGGCCCAGGTCAATTCGAGGGCCAGGGCCAGGGCCAGGTCTCGGGTCAGAGCCAGGGCCAATGCCAAGGCCAGGGCCAGGGCAAGGGCAAGTGTGACGGCCAGGGCCATGGCCAGGGCTAGGGCTATGGCCAGGTCTTGGGCCAAGGCCAGGGCCAGTGTTATGGGTTTAGCCAGGTGGGCCTAAATTTAGGTTCTAAAGTTGACACTAGGCCTGAATCCACCCAAAATTCACACCAAAATCACCAAAAAACCACCCAAATTAACCCAAAATCCACTCAAAATTGAGCCAAAATCCACCCAAATTAACCAAAAATCAACTCAAAATTGACCCCAAAGAAACCCCAAACTGATCCCAAATCCACCCAAAAGCATCCAAAAGTCACCCAAAAAATGCACAAAATTGACCCAAAACTGATCCCAAATCCACCCAAAACCCACCCAAAAAACACCCCAAATTGACCCAAAATTGACCCAAAAGCCACCCAAAATTAACCCAAAATCCACCCAGAACTGACCCAAAATCCACCCAAAAAACACCCAAAATCAACCCAACTATGACCAACAATCAACCCAAAATTGACCCAAAATTGTCCCAAAATCCACCCAAAATTGACCCAAATTCAACCAGAATTCACCCCAAATTGACCACCAACTGATTCCAAATCTGCCCAAAATCCACCGTAGAAACACCCAAAATTGACCCCAAATCCACCCAAACCCACCAAGAATTAACTCCTAATCCACCCAAAACTGACCCAAAATCCACCCAAGCCCACCCAAAATTAACTCAAAATCCACCCAAAATCGACTCAAAATCAACACAAAATCAACCCAAAATTGATCCCAAAATAAGCCAAAAAAACCCCAAAATTGACGCAAAATCCACCCCAAAACCCACCCAAATTAACCCAAAATCAACTCAAAATTGACCCAAAAATCCACCCAAAATTCACCCCCAAATCCACCCAAAAAACACCCCAAATTGACCCAAATTGACTCAAAAACCACCCAAAACCACCAAAAATTGACCGAAAACCAACTCAAAATTGACCCAAAATCCACCCAAAAAACAACCAAAAGTCACCCAAAAAATGCACAAAATTGACCCCAAACCGATCGCAAATCCACACAAAACCCACCCAAAAAACACCCCAAATTGACCCAAAATTGACTCAAAATCCACCCCAAATCCACCCAAACTTACCACAAAATCCAGCCAAAATTGACTTAAACTCCACCCAAAAAACACTCAAAATCAACCCAACAATGACCCCCAATCAATCCAAAATTGACCGAAAATTATCCCAAAACCCACCCAAAATTGACCCAAATTCAACATGAATTGACCCCAAATTGACCCCAAACTGATCCCAAATCCGCCCAAAATCCACCCCAAAAACACCCAAAATTGACCCAAATTGATTCAAAATCCACCTGAAAAACACAAAAAATTAACTCAAAACCAACTCAAAATTGACCCAAAATCCACCCAAAAAAACCAAAAGTCACCCATAAAAATGCACAAAATTGACACCAAACCAATCCCAAATCCACCCAAAACCCACCAAAAAAACCCCCCAAATTGACTCAAAATCCAACCAAAATCACTCAAAATTGACCCCAAAATCCACCCAGAATTGACCCCAAAGTGACCCCAAACCCATCTGAAATCCACCCAAAACTGACCCACAATCCACCCAAAAAAGACCCCAAATTAACCCAACATTGACCCAAAATTGACTCAAAATCCACCCCAAATTAACCCAAAATCAACTCAGAATTGACCCCAGTTTGATCCAAAACTGATCACAAATCCGCCCAAAATCCACCCCAAAACCCACCCAAAAATCCACCCAAAATTGGCTCAAAATCCACCCAAAAAACACCCCAAATTGACCCCAAAATCCACCCAGAAATGACCCCAATGTGACCCCAAACCCATTTGAAATCCACCCAAAATCCACCCAAACCCCACCCAAAATCGTCCCAAAAAACACCCAAAGTTAACCCAAAATTGACTCAGAATCCACCCAAAATTAACCCCAAATCAACTCAGAATTGACCCAAAATCCACCCAAAAAACACCCCAAATCAACCCAACATTGACCCAAATCAACCCAAAATTGACTCAAAATTATCTCAAAACCCACCCAAATTTGACCCAAATTCAACCAGAATTGACCCCAAACTGATCCCAAATCCACCCAAAATCCACCCCAAAACCACCCAAGATTGACCCAAAATCCATCCAAACCCATCCAAAATTAACTCCAAATCCACCCCAAATTGGTCCTAAATTGACCCAAAATCCACCCAAACTTAACTCAAAATCCACCCAGAATTGACCCAAAATCGACCCCAAAATTAGCCAAAAACCCCCCCAAATTGACCCAAAATCCACCCCAAACCCCACCCAAATTAACCCAAAATCCACCCAAAAATGGCCCCCATATTGACCCCCAAAACAGGGAAAAAACACCCAAAATTGACCAAAAATCAACCCAAAGAAACACACAAACAACACCCAAAATTGACCCAAAATTAACTCAAAATTGATCCAAAATCCACCCAAAAACACCCAAAATTGACCCTAAACTCATCCCAAATCCACCCGAAATCCACCTCACAAACAACCAAAATTAACTCAAATTTGACCTAAAACTGACGCCAAAACCCACTCAAATTAACACAAAATCCACCCAAAACTGACCCCAAATCCCCAAAAACATGCAAAACCCACCCAAAATAGACCCAAAATCAACCCAAAGAAACAAACAAAAAACACCCAAAATTAATCCAAAATCCGCCCAAAATTCACACAAATTAACCCAAAATCAACTCAAAATTGACCCAAAATGCACTCAGAAAACACCCAAAATCCACCCAAAAAACACCCAAAATTAACCCAAAATCCACTCCAAAGTGACCCCAAATTAATCCCAAATTATTCCAAATCCACCCAAAATTAAGCAAAAATCCACCCAAAATGAACCCAAAATCTACCCAAAATACACCCCAAAAATCACCCAAATTAGCCAAAAACCCACACAAAACCCACCCAAAATTGACTCAAAATCCACCCAAACTGATCCTAAATTGACTCAAAATCCACCCAAAGCTGACCCTAAATCCACCCAAACTTAACTCAAAATCCACCCAGAATTGACCCAAAATCAACGCAAAATTAACCCAAAATTTACCCCATAATTAGCCAAAAAAACAACCAAAATTGACCCAAAATCCACCACAAACCCCACCCAAATTAACCCAAAATCCACCCAAAATTGGCCCCCATATTGACCCCCAAAACAGGGAAAAAACACCAAAAATTGACCTAAAATAAACCCAAAGAAACACACAAACGACACCAAAAATTGACCCAAAATTAACTCAAAATTGATCCAAAATCCACCCAAAAACACCCAAAATTGACCCCAAACCGATCCCAAAACCACCCAAAACCTACCCAAAAAACACCTAAAATTGACCCAAAATTGACTCAAAATCCACCCAAAAAACACCCCAAATTGACCCCAAAATCCACATAGAATTGACCCCAAAGTGATCGCAAACCCCTCTGAAATCCACCCAAAATTCACCCAAAACTGACCCCAAATCCACCCAAAACCCACCCAAAATAAACCCAAAATTGACCCCAAATCAACTCAAAGTTGACCCAAAATCCACCCAAAAAACACCCCAAAATTGACACAAAAAACGCCCAAAATTGATCCCAAACCGATCCCAAATCCACCCAAAACCCACCCAAACCTACCCAAAATTAACCCAAAATTGACTCAAAATCCACCCAAAAAACACCCCAAATTGACCCCAAAATCCACCCAGAATTGATCCCAAAGTGACCCCAAACCCATCTGAAAGCCGGGATACACAACGCATCTCTGACGCCTGGAAGCGAGCAGGCTCAGCCCGTGAGCAGGAACACCTCTGGTTACCAGTAGGTGTCATTGCAGGGTTGTGGACACTGCGCCCAGCTCTGGGATATGCCACAGCCATAATGCTCCTTGGAACTGCTCCCATGGAGAGAAATCCACCTCTAATTCCTACACTACTGGGAATTCATGGCCACATCCTTCAGCAAGTCCTGTTGGGTTATTCCTTAGCTCACAGATTTTCCTTCAGCACCCAGTGGGTACCCAGAGTGTAGTGAGGAGCTGTGTTTGTGCTGGGCACACCCCAAAGGGGGCACCTTTGGAAGGCCTGGCTCTGCAATGGAAACATGACTCCACCAACATTCCCAAGCAAATCTCAGATTTCAGTGATGTCCAAGACATTATTGACTGTCTAGAGACCTGATCTAGAAAAATCACCTTTTTGTTGTTGGTGCCTTGTTCTTCGGGTGGATCAGTTTTCTGACTCCATTCGCAGGTTTTTATGAGCACGACAGAGACAAACAAGCAGCTTGTGGGGCAAGAACAAGAACTGGAGGCTGCAGTGGGGGCACAAGAGCTGTGTTTGCCACCCTACCCCCAAACATCAGCCCCACCTGAGCTCATATTTCCATGTGCAGCTGCTGCTCCATGTGGTCAGAAACCCATCTTTGTGTCCTCCTCCAGAATGGTTGGAGGTCAGAGGTACAGACACACACTCACAACTCCAGCCCCCTCGGATGGGACAAGTGTCCTGCCCTCAGTCACTGCTCTGCCTCTCCTGTCCCACATGGGGTGTGGGTGGCCAGGGCTGTGGAGGACTCAGGGAAGGGTTCAGGCAGCAGTGGAAGTGGCTTTGCTGTAACTGTTCCATGGCTGCAGCACACTGGGATCCACCCCTGCTGCTGGAACACGCCTTGGCCTTTCCCTTCCTGTGCTGCTTCTGACTGATGAGAGGAGATCTTGTTCTCAGTCCCAAGGCGTTTGTTCTTGCACCATTACCATGAGCCAATTCCCCAGAGGAATGCCATTCTTCCTGGAGACCACTCTGATCCTCCTGGATGCTGATGGTGCCTCTCAGCTTTACAGCATTAGCAAGTTCTACTCCATGCTCTGACAGTTCATGGCAATATTTTACAAGACTGGTTGCCAGTCTGATTCTTCAGAAATTCAAGTAATTGGACCTCAAAGTCCAATCCTTCTTGGTCCTTTCTGTTACCATTAAAATAGTTTTCTATCTACAGCAGAATTCTTACACCAAGTCTTGTTTCCCATGGTTTACCTACTGATGTCCCACCTGATATTCTGCCACTGGTGCCCACACAGCCCAGAGCAGTGCCATGCCCATGGACATCTGCTGAAGTGCCATCCTCTCTCATTAAATCCCTGATGGTTACGGGGATGCCCAAGGGGGGCAGCTAAAGCACATGGTTTGGGACCTCAGGGGTGGGAAATGCTGGCCCTGCTGGCATGAAGGGTGCCCCTCCTGCAGCCCCTCTGGCACTCACAAGGGGTACACACAACACTGAGTGTGACACAGAACTGCCTCCATGGACTATGTAGAGAGGATGTCAGAGACATGAGGCACAAGTGAAGAACCAAGGATAATAATTTATTGTATAATATATTAACTGGCTTAGTAGAATGAAACACTAACTTGCTATTATCCTTTCTTTACCATCTGACCAAGCCCAGTGTGCCAGTGCCCAGGTCTGTGGGCTGCAGAGTGATCAGCCATAAAGAAATGACTGTCATGCACCTGCCCAGCATTTTCAGGGGGAAGCTCAGAAAATACAATTGCAGGTTTTTTCTCCTGGCCTTGTAAAGCACCTTCCTGGGAAGCACAGCTGCAGCACCAGACAGTGTTTCAGCTTCTTTTTTCTCCTTCTTAGAACTGAGGTTAAAGTGTCTTCCTTAAAAGAGCATAGAATTTCAAGGCAAAAACTTATTCAACAAGCTGGTCCACTGAAATCAAATGAAAAATCTCATGCATACAGAAGTACTGGTTATAGAAAAACAGGTTTACAATGACAAGGCTCTTTCTTTTGCTCTCTAAATGCTTGAAATATGATGGTATTAAATTTATGTCTTTAAAATTTTTAGACTTCATAAAACTCACATAATGTGCAAGGCCAAGTGGCTCCTTATAGTTCATTTTATTTCCTGCTCTTTACTTTACAGGTAGTGATGATATCTTTATTGGGGCATCTGGACTTGCTGCAACATTGAAAGGTAAATTGGGCATGAATGGTCAGAAGAGCCCTCAAAGGTCTGGATATTTATGTAGCTGCCACCAGCATCAGAAACAACAGTAAAGCAAAGGGAGGGAAACACATCAAAGAGGGAGCATAACCATAAACCTGAATTTAAATAATATGACCTAAATTTTACATGGCTGGTTTCATCAGTCCCTTTCTCATTGTGTTTATGCCCAGGTAAATAACAGCAGAGGGAGTCCTGTTTATTTTTATGTGATAGCTCTTCCTCAGACCTGTGTTTGTGGGTGGGCACTGCCCAGGCTCCTGCCACCACTGGGGTTGGGATAAAGGAGATGCTCTGCAGGGCTGAGATGTTCAGGGGACACTGTGCCTGTCACCTCTCCAGCCCACAGCACAGCCACACCACAGAGCACCCATCCAGCACCGCCTGAGCTCTGAGGGAGGGACATGCTGGGGAATTAAGGCTTTGTTTTGCTCCCTGAATTCTTGTGGTGAGGTTATTTATCCTGTTGTGCCATTCAAAAGTGGTGACAAGGTGATTCTTTCGCTGTGTATTTTTCCACTGATGTTGAGCAGTGCTGTGTGATTACATGGGTTGTGCTTTGTTAATTATGGCCACTTATTAAACCCCCCCATGCCACTGTCCCTGCACTGGATGAGTGTTGAGCATTTCCAGAGCATTTCCCAGCTCTCTAATTCCAAGGGCATGTCCAGCTCACAGCACAGAGTGTGGGGCAGCCAGTCCTCAGGGAGTGCCAACCACAGCAGCCACAAGCCTGGAAGCAGCAGGGGTTTACCTGGAATCCACTTCCTGCTGCTTCAGCTCTGGGTCTGGATGTACCAGCATGGCTAGTGGGAGCTCACGGCCTTCTGTACCACGTGGAAGGTACTGGTGCATCTGGAAATGCTGTGGTTGTTGCTGTGATATCACAGTTGTTTTGTGGCAGTCCAGGGGCCCACAGATGGCTCGGCACTCCCACATTCATCACAGGGTACTTGATTTCCTAAAGACATCAACCCCAGTCACCAGGAATTCCTGTGCCAGGGTGAATCTCACTGGGCTATTCCTGGAAAGCGTATGCAAAGTGTGCATGAGGAGTTTACAGCAAATCAGAGGGCCATGAAACATGCAGAGTTTTGGTTTATACAGCTCCAAACTTTTCCTGTGTAACTTCATGGAGATACCCAGTAGGCTCCAAGGCTTCTCTGCAGGGCTGTCTCTGCCACTGCAGATGCATCCCAGCCTTTGGGTGCCCAGCTTTGTTTGCACATGTGAAAGTGCCTTCCCAGCCCCAGACATGGCTCTTGCTGGGGGAGATTTCCAGGTTGGGTGAAATCCTCAGTAAATAAAACCCAGCAGCTGCATTTCTTTTGAGCCACAAGACCCTCGGGAGCTACAGCAATTCACAGCACTTGAACATGTGGCTTAGGCACAAATAAAATACAAAATCCCAGCCTGCACAGAGCATTTGCAACAGGAAGCACTGTGTCAAAGCAGTTTATCCCACAGCTGTCCCCTGGAGAACATTCACAAGGTGAAGAGGCTGACCTTGCTTTAACTCAGCTCCCTGGGAGACATCCATCTGAGTTTCTCCTTCTGGGATTCACTCTCCTTAGAAAGAGTTCCTCATTCTTAGGTTTACCCAGAAGCTGCAGAGCTCTTGTAGCTTTTGTTTGTAATTAGAGAGCAACGTTTAATCCCTACTTCCAGCTCCATTAATAACAAACCACCAGCTCTTCCCCACACAAGGGAGTAGCCATGGAATATTGAACCAGTATAACACCTGACCTGCACATGGGAGCTCTATCAATAGATCTGCAAACACTTCCCAAAGGAAGGAATATCATTTTCATTCTGCTGGGACCGAAGCACAGGGCTGGGACAACCTGAGCAGCACCTGCAGTGCTCCTGGGCCCTTGGGTTGCTTTGTCTTGGACTGGCAGGAAAACACACCTGAGAGAAAGGGAATGAGGAGATATGGGGCTGGAGGAACTAGGGGGGTCCCACAAAGGAGGTTCCAAAGGACACAGAGTAGCAGTAACAAGAGATTCAAATTAGGATCTTTAAGTTCTGTTCAAAGGCTGAACACTGGTAGGTCTGGCCCAGGGAATGTTCATGTGGCCCATTTTGAAAATAAAACATTTGGAGCTGTGGGCAGGAGTTTGAGCTTTTCCTAAATCACAAGAAATGTAGAACTCCTAAAAAGATTTCTAGATCCCTCCTTGAGGAGCTGCAGCTTTATCCTGAGAGCTTTAGAACCCATGTTTACCTTAAAAATAGGATTTGTACCTCTTCAGCCCCCAGAAATGCTCCCTGCCCAGCTTTCCTGGCTATATCATTCACCATCCACTGTTAGCAGCTCTGTTTGCTAAATCTCTCTCAGTCCTGGTGACAAACTGGCCTGAGGATTTCCTGCCATGAAAGGAGTTTGTTTTTTTCATGCAGCTTAGGGACAAGTGGTGTTGAGCAAGAGGATTTGTCAGCTGATTCCCTTCAGACATTTGTTATCATTTGGTGGGAAGATGCAGAATTTACTACTCTCAGGCTGAGCTCCCAAATCTCTCTGTGCTCCTCCATCCTTTGGGGAAGGGCTGTTCCTTATCTTTGCTCCTTGGGAGGGGTGTGTTGGGCACAAATTGTAGTGTTTGTGCAGTGCCCTGTGCCTGCCACACCCATCAGCCCCAAAGGGGCACATGGTGCCCTTGCTCAGATGTGTTTAAGGCAGAGAAACAACAAACTGTTGAGTAAACAAACTCCAGAGTAACCCAGGAGGTCAAGACTGTTGTGCTTGGCTTAAGAGGCAGTGGTACAATCATTTAATTAAGTGTTTGTGTAATTGTTTATGCTTTCTTTCTGTTCTCAAGCCCTGTATTGGTTTATGTTGATGGGCAAAAATTAAATATGCAAAAATTCCCCAAATGGAAATTTTGCCCATGGCAGAGGAGGTGAGAACTACATGGAGACAGAAAAATGGGGTGCCTTGGTCTGTGGAAATCTATTTTGAGGTGGTGGGAGCCATGGATGAGTGAGTGTTGTGTCCTTGTAGGAAGGCCTGCAAATGGAATGGAAGCAGGACAGCCTCTCTTTGTGTAAGAAATTATCTGAGATTGGGCTGGCCTGAAAAATTATGAGTTTTGAAACTGAAGTTGGCTGCCCTGGGTGGAGCACTTTGGTGGAACAGAACAGGTCTGGGAGCACAGGAAAGAATCCACACAGGAAGGAACCCCAAATATAGTGAGTACCCCCAAAGGAGTCCCACCTCCTGAACTTACAGGGCGCAGGAAGGACTAAGGCTGCACTTGGTGTCTGGGGAGAGACACTGTGAGAAACTCGAGGCCCACATTGCACTGTGGCGTGGGAACTGTGCCCAGGGCAGAGCAGGAACACTGGGAAGAGAGGCAGGAAGTCCCTAAAGCCATAGATAGCCCTGTGCCCACAGCTCCACCAGGGTCATCCCAGCTGGGCTTCTGAGGAACCACCTGTTCCTGGGTGTCCCTGTGCTCCTCTGGCTCCACCACACCATCCCAGCTGGGCTCCTGAGGAACCACCCTGTCCCTGTCCCTGTCCCTGTCCCTGTCCCTGTCCCTGTCCCTGTCCCTGTCCCTGCCCCTGCCCCTGCCCCTGCCCCTGTCCCTGGGTGTCCCTGTGCTCCTCTGGCTCCACCACACCATCCCAGCTGGGCTCCTGAGGAACCACCCTGTCCCTGTCCCTGTCCCTGTCCCTGTCCCTGTGCTCCTCTGGCTTGCCCAGTTCCCCACTCCCTGCTCCCCCTCTGCTCTCCACATCTCTCCCACACTTTGACCTCACACCATGAAACTGTCAGAGTGAGGAAACAGTTGAAGCTGAAACATTCATTCCACATTACGTGATCCCAGATTTAAAGGCAGGAAACATTTAACCCTTGGACAGCCTCCTCCCCCCATCCTGTGATGCCTTGGTTCCAAAACTCCTTCCAGGCCATGTGTGAATGGGTGGTGAGCACTGGTGGGGTTTGGATGTGTGTTCTTGTCTCACCAGTGGCTCTCCCCAGCAGCCACAGCATGAGGGGTCAGGCCTGTCTGGGCTTTGCAAACTGAACATTTTCTCCCAGCCCCACTCACAACTCCTGGTTCTTCAAGGGCTGGGACATATTTGCAGCGTGCAGAAGATGTGCATTGCCAAAAAAGACATGAACCATGTGCTTCACTTCATTCCCCAGTTTGAGGTTCATGAGTGCAAATGGCTAAAATTAAAACTACAAAAATAGAGAAAATGAGGACTCTCAATGATGAGCTCTCAGGATTTAGAAACAAAGCCTCTCACTTTCTTTAAAGCTGCCTAATAAATAACACCAGCAGAATAGCACTTACTTATAAAATGCATCATTTCACAGCCCTGACACAAACATGTATTCTGGGGTTTAAAAGCTGCTCTTTTGGCAGATTGTGGCTCTCCTGAGAGCCAGTTCCTGCTCTCCAGCAGTGACTGATGAACCCTGGTCAGATGCATGTGGTATTTGGTGCTGGCTCTTGCACTCTGGACTTCTTAGGTGGTCTTGGCAGCTGAAGGGTGGATGAGAATGGCACCTCAACCCCTCCACTCCCTGCTGGGGCTGCCCCAGTGTCTGCACTGCCAGCAGCAGTGCCACTGTGGTCCCTGAGGAGCAGAAGGGACTTTGCCATGGTGGAATCCCCAGTGCAGGGAGGTGAGCAAGGTGTGGGTGTCACCAGAGAGGTGACCAAGGCATGGGTGTCACCACTGCCCTGAGAGGTGCAGGTGGGAACAGGAGTGGCTCTGCAGGGCCTCAGTCTGGTTTCCACCTCAGCAGAGCAGCTCCAGACGTGGAGTTCACAGAAACAACGTTTTGGTTCAGCCTCAGAGGGCCCATGGTTTCCCTTTTTTGTGCCTCTGGGAGGTTCTCACAAATGTTGAGCTCTCCCAGCATTCCCACATGGGGGGACTGGAGCACAGACTGCTGAGGCAGAGCTGCCATCACCACTTCCTGTGTACTCAGCACTGCCACCAGCCTATTACCCATCCCAGGGCTTCAGGGAAGGTTAGTCTGTCCTAGCAAAACTCAAAAGCACACAAACTTAAAGCTTTCCTTCCTATTCCATCCCCTCTGCCCACTGCTCTTTGCTGAGGTGCACAGCGTTGCACCTTGATCTGCTGGGGAAATAATGAAATGAAAATGAAATAAAGAGTTTTGCTCATTCAAAATCACACAAACACAGGGTGGTTTGGGTTGGACGGGACCTTAAAACTCATCTCATTCCACCCCTTACCCTGGACAGGGACACCTCCCACCAGGCCAGGTTGCTCCAAGTCCCATCCAGCCTGGCCTTGGACACTTCCAGGGGTGGGGTAGCCACAGCCCCTACGGAAAAATGGTCAAACACCTTTGCTTTAAGTGTGAGTTCTAGTCCCTAACAGATGTAAAAACATGATCTTCATCAAAAACAGGCAAGAGAAGAGGCTGCTGCACTTCAGTGTGATATTCCAAAGTAATTTTGTTTTTTCTTCATGGGACAGAAAAATATTGAGCTTTGAAGTGAAATACAGCGCAGAACACTGTGAAAAGTGGTGGCCCTGCAAGCATCTGCAAACCTGGAGCACAGCCAAAAGTGACATCATTTAACCCTCTCTGAGAGAGTTCAAAGGCCAGAAAAAGCCCAAGCTCTGCTTATCTGGAGAGCTCTCTAACCAGCAGAGAAGGTACAATGTATCTCCAGATTCAGCAAAAAACCCCTAATGTCTTTCCAAAACGATGGTTACTGATTGGAAGTGTTCTGCATTACTGCCCAGAAAGAAGAAAAACGTCCTTAGGAACAGTCTCCACAATCATCCATAATAACAGCCCAAGGAAAATGTGCAGCTTCCCCTTGACCTGACTGAGGAGCCTGAAAGTGTCTCTGTGATGAGATCCAGAGGCTGAGCCTTGAAACCCATTTGGATAAGGAGGAAAATGTGAAAAATGTATCTTCTGAGGGAGAGGAGATTGGTGTGACAGCTCCTGAATGAATTGGAGCCTGGGGTTTACAGAGCCCATCAGCTCAGCTCTCTGCTTCATATTTGGTGTTTTTCCATCTGCAGGAATAACTGAAACGCTCTCATTTAAGATGAACTTTGGCCACTTCTTTATGGATGGAACTATCACACCAAAGGAGGCTGACAGATGAAGGGAGATTAGAAGTGGGTTTGCTGCATTGCTTTCCAGGCTCCTGTTTATTCAAAAACCTTCAATAATGGACAAAAATCTGACAGAGCAGAAAATGAGCTGTTCTGAGCTCACCCACCCCTTGCACAGCTGCTTGGAGAGGAGATTCTGCTTGATTAAACCAAAGGGACTTCAGAGGAGAGCAGCAAAACTTCAGAACCGAACAGGTTTAAGTGAGCAATGACAACACAATGTTAATGAGCTCGACATCAAGCACAAAGCAGGGGAAGGAAATATTGGGCTGAGCCAGTGAGAGCACTTGGGGAGAAATGGCAGGAATTCAAGAGTTTGTCTGACTACACAGTTGGACTGATTTAATTTAGCTGTGCTTTAAGATGCTTTAGGTAAATAAGGTCAAAAGACTAAGTAGATGCTCTTCTTTCTCTATAAACCATGTTTGGAGTTCAAATATTGGGAAATAAATTTTAAACTAACCAGCAAAAATTCTATTTCTAAGCCAAAGGAAGACGAATTGCAGGAGTTTTTGCTCGCTAAGTTAAATGAGAACAAAGGCATGAATGGAGAGAGACAAAGAGGGCAAAGCCAGTGAGAACTGGGGGGAAAACTACCAGAGGAAGAGTCTTGCATTGTCTCTATTAGTGATGGATTGGATCATCTTCTCTAGCCCCATTGTCCCTGTTTTTGAGGCTTTTTGAGTGAAAGTGCAGATCCTTTGTAGCGTTAATGACATGGTTTTCCTGTGCTGGCCCCAGAGGACACAGGCACAGCTCGGAAGGACTCTGAGAAGGCACCAACAACTCGGTATATGCAGGTTGTTCTGCTGCTTCAGGGTCTGTGCTGGTCCTGCAAACAGCTCTGCCCGAGGCAGTGGGAGTTTGGCTCAGACTCTGCCACCTTGCCAGGGGGCAGAGGGCAATCCAGCAGGAACAATCAGCTGGCAGCCCTCCAGTTTGCCCTGGAAAACAATGAGATTTCTGGTACAGCCCAAGTTTCTTTTGATGTCTCAGGAAGTTATTCTTTCCTCTCCATTTGTACACTTGACCCAAATCCTAGGAGTAACCCAGGGGCCCTGGACACAAACATTTCTGTCTGAGCTGGTCCCTGGAATCAGGATCTGAATTTCCTGTTCTGATCCTCTGCTTCAGTGTAAACGTGGGATCCAACCAGCTGAGCCTTTAAGGGATGCAGAAGCAAGGTGTGAATTCAGCTGTTGATAGTTCAGCCCTCCCTGCTGCACTTTGGGCCTTTATTCCTTTATTCCTCAGTGCTGGTGCTCTCCCCTGGGTGCTCAGGGGAGGGACACACACGTGTCCATGCCCTTCCTCTCACCCATGCACACAGTGACTCCAGCTGAGACATCTGGCCAAAAGCAGCAGCAAGTCCCAGCAAACCCCAGAAACAGAGGCTGATTTTCCCATCTCCCAGGTCACACCGGATTTCCATGGGGAGCCACTGGAGACGTGTGAGAAATGCAACTGTCAGGAACAAGGCAGAAAAAAGGCATTTACAAACATCCTCAGTAATTCCCAGTATTGCTGTAGCTGCTCAGTGCCAGCCTTCAGTCAGGCTTGGCTCACTCAGCTCCTACCACAGCTCGAAATTTCAGCCACTTTTTCCAGGTTTTAATTACACCCTGGTGAGACACAGCTCCCTGTGCATACCTGGAGGGAGCTGTATGGTCTGGCAGTTGTTGTAAAGAGTTGGGAATTAGTTCCAAAGGACACAGGGTTGGAGTTCCTCTCAGGCACTGCTCAGCTGTGTAACCCTGGGGCAAACACTCAGCTGCTCTGTGCCCAAGTAAACCCAGCTGGAAACCATCCTGAAAACCAGATGGTGCACAAGACTCAAAATGCTCAGGAGAATGATGAGGGATGGAGGGAAAAAGGAATTCTACAGCATGTTGGTATTGATTCCAGTGGGGTTAGTCTGCACTAAAACAACACAACTGAGAAGAGAATTTTCTTTCATACCCAAAAAACACCCCACACTCTCAAATATTTTTTTCCCCTTTCCTCTCTTGGCTTTATGTCAAGTACCTTCTCTCTAGAGGGTTAATTTAAACCTTCAGTGAATACATGTTTTTCCCTGGCAGCCTGAAGTTACTAATTCAGGATCAGGTTCTACATGACTAAACTTTGATCTTTTACATGATTATTTTTAGGCACTTCATTCTCCAGCATTCTTTTCTCCCTGCCTTTCCTGCTGCCACTCCCCTCGTGGCACAGGGATGTTCTGGGGCTCAGTTGCTGCCCCCAGAACCAATGCTGAGCTTTTCTGCCTTCTGTAGATGGTACGTCCTGGCTTAAAACCAGTGTCAAAGCCACTACAGGATCAGCGTTGCTGGTCAAAGAAAGGAAATACTGAAGTTTCTGTAGCAGAATAAATGTTTGCCACAAGTTGGTATTTCAGAGAAGACTTAAGTGTTTCAATATTATTTGGCTTTAGCGAAAATTTAGGTTTATTCCTTTAGCTAAAATGTAGGGTTTTCCCCCACAGGAAAGTGGGAATACTCACTTATGTAAGGAATATTTCTGTGCACTTGCAAAGCAGGGTGTCTGAGGTTACAAGAGGGAAAACAATATCCTTTAGTGTAAACAAGGAATGTTTGAAGATGTGAGACATAAAGGAGCCATTTTATCCACTACTCAGGAAAGACCTTGCATGTTTTCATTAATCACTGATGAAAATAAAACATGGACAGGTTTGAAATCAGATGAACTTCCTTCCCAAATAAGAAAGGATTAAAGCTGGAGGAGCAAGTTACAAACAAATCTAACAAGCTGGAGCACCAAATTCTCTTAGGCTTTTATGAAAACAGATGTCAGCAAATTGCCTTCAGCAAATTTAGCCTTTGTACAAAGTACTGGGATGGCAAAATACTTGTTATTCAAAATTGATGATCATTTTTCCAATAGAAAAATATTTCAGTCTGTGTGTCTCTTACAAGCTGCTCTACCTCATGATATTGGATCTTTAGGTTCAGTATTTGAGCTATTGAATCTTTACATTCAATATTTGAGCTGTGCTATTAGTAATTTAAAACATTGAAATTCCAAGCCATAAATACCATTCTGAAGTGCCTGCAATGATTAATGAAACATCGGATTGGTGATTAACCATTAGCCAAAGCAGAAAGTCCCTGATATCCTCTGAGTCCCCGTTTGGGTGATCCAACTTCCCTTTTCCCCTCCCACTATCACTTGAAACTGAACTTAAAAACAGGTACAGGTCACTTGTGGGAATAAAAGAATTCTAAATTAATCAGAACACAGACATTCTCAGATGCCCAGCTGTGAAAAACAATAAATAAACAGAAAGTGAGCTGTAGATAAAGCAAATCCAGGTGATCAGAGTTGTCTCACGTGGTCACACAAAAATACAAAACACATTTCCAAGCCCTGAGCTATACAAATCCTCATCAGGCTCATTTACAGTTTTGCTGCTCAGAATGAGTGGAAGGTTGATTAAGCTCCTATTTCCAGCTGAAACTGCAGCTGGGAGTCTTTTCCATATCCATCAAATCTGGGGTTTCCCTTCTGTGTCCCTGAGTAGGAATCATTGAGCTTCACTTCATGGTCCCAGGAGCTGCTCACATGGGTCTTTGGAAGGAAAGGTTGTTGCATCATGAATTTTTCGTGGTCCAAGCCCATTTCTTCCCACTCTCCTTGAGAACTGAATGAGGGAAGTTGGTGGTGTTGTTCCATAAATAAACCAGGGAAGCTTAAGGGATGCAGCTTCAAATCCTTGGATGTGCTGGGACACAGTCCTGTGAGGCACTGCCACTGAAATAGGTGTTACTATGATCTGGGTGCTCTGGGAGGTACTAGTGAGGTCTGGTCTTCAGCAAAACAACAAAACCAGGAATCCCTGAAGTCAAAAATTTCAGGCATCATAAAACCCTTTCTTCTTCTTCTTCAAAAAATAAACCTAATGATTTCAATACACTTCATGTGAAGGCCTTGTTTCTTTAAAACAGCACCTTGAAGTCTAACTAGCTTGGAAAAAAGGTAGTTTTAGGTGCCCTCCTTGCTCTTGGTCAATATGGTCCATTTTGGGGCAGGTTTTAAACCTCTCTGATCTCTTTGATCCTCTCCCATTGTCATGTAGGGCATCTCCAGAATAATGAGAGATGTGCCATTGAGAGATGGCCTACAGAACACTGGCCCAAGGATGTATTTTGCTGAAATAATCACCTTTCAGAAACAGTCAATGTGCTTTTAAAGAAAAACAATCTGGAAAAATAGTGATATTTTAAAAAATCAGCCTTTGAAGAGACACTGTGAGTCTACAGGTGCATTTGAGCAAATCTCTCCCCAGGTTGCTATGAACACTTTCTAAACTGCAATTTTAAAACTTTCAGTTACTACCTTTTACTATTTGTGCTCTTCATTTCCTTTTTGCCTTTGTTTTCCACTGCTGTGACCAAACCAGTCTGGTCCACTTTGCTGCTCAGTGTGGCTCACGTCGCTCTCCTCATGCCTCGCTGTGGCTCAGTGCCTGTGTTTGGGAGCACAACCACCCCCAGGAGTCGTCACATCTCTTAAAAGCAGGATTCAATTATTTTCATTAATCAAATCCCTTTTGGAAGACTAAACCATTTGGCTGTGCTCCTTTCAGCACAGAAATACTATTTTTATAGGCAGTTAAATCCCTCCCTGACACTGATCCCGTCAGATCTTGGAAACTGAGCAGGGTCAGCCTCGGTTCGTACTTGGATGGGAGACCTCCTGGGAGTTCTGGAGGGCTGTAGGTTCAAGTCCTGAGGACTTCCCTGTCCCATCCAGGCTCGCTCAGCCATGGCAGATGAACCTCAGGAGTTACTAGGTGGGGGTAGTTCTACACACGCTGTGCCTCACCTAAAACATCCACTGCGCAGGCTCCAAGGACACACCCACATGGGGAGAGCCCTTCCCAAATCTTCATTCTCGAAGCCAAGCCATACACACATACTGGCTTTATATCCCAGTTTGTAAATTCTTGCCCAAAAGTGGAAATCCTGTGAGTTCCTTTGCAGAACGAGCTGTGGCCTTTTTAATGCAGATGCAGAGGAGAAGTGGAGGAGCCTCTCACCCAACTTCTGGCCAAGGTGTCACAGCTCTGTCAGGCTGGGGAATGCCGCCATCAGAGCGCCGTGGCCGATTTCCCCTTGGAGGTCAGCGCCTGCTTCAGGCGCCTCTTCAGGTCCTGCATGTTGGGCGACTTGGGCCGGGCGAGGTGGAGGCCGCGGCGCTTCTCGGTGCCAGCGCTGCCCATGACCCTGCTGAGCTCCTGGCACAGCTGCTGGAAGGCCTCGTGCACGGCCTCGCCGCCCTCCCGCGCTGACACCTCGTGGTAGGAGCCGCCCAGCTCCCCGGCCAGGCGCAGCCCCTCGCTGCAGGGCACCTGCCTGGCGCGCGGCAGGTCACCCTTGTTGGCCACAAGCAGCAGCGGCAGGTTGGCGGTGGGGTGGATGCGGCGGATGTGCTGGTGCAGCGGGCGCAGCACGCGGTAGCTCTCGTAGTCCGTGATGGAGTAAACCAGCACGAAGCCGTCGGCCCAGTAGATGGAGCGGTTTATCTGCTCCTGGCAGCAGATGCTGTCAGTGTCGTCCTGTGCCAAAGCAAGAGGGGGATGTCAGGAAAAGGAGGGTGTCCCAGTTCAGCAGTTGGGACCAGTTTATCACTGTGTGGGGGTGACCAAAGCTGTGCATTCTCCACCCTCTGTTCATTCCCCAGGAACTGTTCCCAATGGCCCATTGGCAGCAGCTGCCCAGGGCACAGCTGAGCCCTCAGGCTGGGAGCTGGCTGGGAAAGAAGCCTGGCAGAGGAGCTGGGAGAACTCCCCTCTGGGCAGTCCTTGGCACCTCCACACCCACCTGAGGGCTCAGGTCTGCTCATGGGCCAGCAACCATTCCAAAATCCCCCCTGACTCCCAGAGTCAGATCCCCCAGAGTGGAACTCCCTGCCCTGGGGGAGGCACTGGGGGCTCCCACCTGCACCTGAGGGGAGAGAATCTCAGGGTTTGGACTTGGGGAACCATTCACGGGATCCAGAGGAGCAGCAGACCCTCAATGGGAGGAGACAACCACTCTCCACCAGACTGTAACATCATCTGCACCAACAGGTTTGTCCCTTCTTTTTATTTTGGACTTGGGGAAACCACGTGGGACTCAGCACAGGGGCCACCAAACCCCACTGTGTTTGTGCCCCAGGGGGCTGGGTTACACTGCTGGGGTTTTGTGGGTTAAAACTAATTTCTGTTTGTGCCATTGCGTTTATTGTAATATTGTTATTAAATTGTAACTCTGACTTACAATGTCTCCTGATCTGGGTTCATTTCTCCTGCCGGTTTGCCTTTAAACCAGCACAGAGGGCAGGGACAACAGGGAGCCAACAGCCCCACAGCACCCAGAGCTCAGTGTCAGTGTGGGGCAGAAGCCTCTCTGGATACCCCAGGGACAAGGGAAATGCCAGTCACACTGTGCCAGGTCACTCAGCCTGGAGAAAAGGAGACTCAAGGGGCACCTTCTGGCTCTGCAATCCCTGCCAGGAGCGGGGAGCCAGGGTGGGTCGGGCTCTGCTCCAGGGTACAGGGACAGGAGCAGAGGGCACAGCCTCAGGCTGGGCCAGGGCAGGGACAAGGGGGGCAGCAGGAGGGATTTCCTCATGGAAAGGGTGGTCAGGCACTGGCAGGGGCTGCCCAGGGAGGTTTGGAGTGCTCAGCCCTGGAGGTGCCCAAGGAAGGACGCTCAGTGCTCTGGGCTGGGGGACAAGGTAGGCATTTGGCACAGGATGGGCTCGATGACCTCAGAGGTGTTTTCCAACCAAAATGATTCTGTGATTCATGAACACATTGCAGGTAAGCAATAACATGGAGAGGGGGCAGAGCAAATTGGTTGAAAAGAAGAAAACAGCCAAAATACTGCTGTGGGAAAGTTTGCTTTGTATTCTACTGCACCAAACGTGTCAGAAACTCCCACTGATATCGTGGATAAAACTGTCATGGGCACAGTAAGAGCACTATAAAATTCAGCAGCCTTGTCTCTCAGTGTCCCCCAAGGTGTAATTTAGGGCTTTTTCCAGTCCTTTATTCAGTCTCCATGGAACAGAGGTCCTCATTAACTCTATTTGGAGAAGCCTGACAGGTTTTCTTGCCTTGCAGGTCTCCAGATAGCCAAAGGCATTCAAAAAAGCAATTTGTTACAAAGAACCAATGACAGGAACTGCAAATGAGGTGAAATCTCCTTGGCAGTGATGAATTCATATCATTTTTGCTGGTCACACCTTTGTTCAGCCCATTCCCACTCCTACTCACACAGCCACCACTCACCAGCACTGGGAACTCAGAATGAATGCGGGGCTTTGTTGTAGTTTGGAATTATTATCTAAATTCTCTCCCCTGCCATTAACTGTCCATGCCAGTAGTTAAGAAAGAAAGTAGCTGACTGCTGATCACTTGGGTGGGGCCAGGTTGCCCCTTTTGTTTCTGGGGACATTTTCCCTTTTTAGTTGGGCAGAACGCAGGAGCTGTGTGTGTGTTGGGGTAGGGGAGAAGCCGTCTCGCTGCTGCCTGCCCTGGATTATTCCTGGCTGCCTGTCCTAGTTTAGCAGGTGGGACCAGTTAGCACTGTGTGGGGGTGATCAAGACTGTGTATGCTACCCCCTCTATTCATTTCCCACAAACAATGGACCATCTGCAGCAGCTGCCCAGGGAGTCGTTAGCACCTTCACGC
>JAWWEV010000152.1:18676322-18689199 GCA_035583235.1 Hafferia zeledoni | reverse complement strand
CAGTTATCCTTCTTGTATTAAAGTTCCTTTTCTTAAATTTGATAAAGAGTGGCGTGATTATTGAGGAGGAAACCCCCCCTCCTCCTCTTGTCAGTAAACATCTGGGGTTTTTTCCCCTCAAACCAAGACAGGCTTGAAAAGAGATCAGCTCAGTTTTCAGGATGAAGAAGCTATTCCAGCTAATCCTGCCCCTTTGTTGTCCCTGCTGGCTGTGACCCAGCCAGGAGATCCCTCTGCAGCCACTGCCTGGAATGTAAGGACTGATGTTCCCATCAACATGACAGCATTGCTGGGACTTTGTCACTGCTTTCCTGTCCAACAAGGCACCAAGAACATTCTGTGTCCAGCTCTTCGTGGACCTGGGAGGAATTAGAGGCCTTTGTGTGTTTTGGGGGGAGTTCAACACCACAAATACAGAGCCCAAACTACTATTATTGTTGCTAAATTCCACTCAGGACATTTTCCTTGACCTCAGTATGACTATTAGAGCACATGTTCCATTATCTACAGGTTAAATACCTGCCACTCACACCCATTTTAACAGAATTTGTATGTGCTCAGCAACCTCCCCCAGCTGATCACTTTTATTTAGGCACCTAAATATGGATTACGAAGCCAAACTTCGGGAAGCAGAGGTAGAAAAGGAGGAGTAAAACTAATCAGCTCTTTTATGGCAGATCAGGCAGTAAAAAAAGAACTACTGACAAGCTCTTCTGTGAGAAGAGGAAAGCAGAGATTCTGAAGGCTCAGAGTTTAAATTAGGCTGACAGTTTTCACCAGCAGTTGTGCCAACCAGCTGCCCTTGGCAGGTATTTCAGCACTGCCCACAGTGGCACGGGCTCATCACACCCTGTGGTCCCTTTCCAGCTCACAGAGATGCTGACCCTGTCAGGATGAAGGTGTTTAACTCTCCTCCTTCCTCCTGCCCAGGGCCCTGAGCCCCCCAGCCCAGCAGAGCTGCCCAGGCAGTGAGTGAGGAGCATCCTCACCCCAGCCCTGCTGGAGGGCAGTGGGAGCAGCCCCGGTGGGAAGGGCAGTTTGCACTGCTGGGCTGTCTCCACTCCGGGGATAATCAGCCACCATCCACGGCCTGGAGGCCTCTTTTCACCAGCAAACTCCTTTCATGGCACAAAAAGAGAACTAATTGCACTGGCAAGCGTTTGGTGGGGAGGCACATCCAGGGAGCCCTAATGAGTAGAAACTCGGTTACCCAGACCAGCCACCCGGGAGGGACAGAGGGGATAATCCCAAGTGGAATGCTTTATTGGGAAAATCAAAGGCTAATGGGCTACTTTTTAAATGGAAATCCCTGCTCCAGAATGGATTTTGAAAGACACAGCCCTTTGCCATGGATAGACCCAGCAGCAACGAATCACCCAACAAAACCAGTTATCTTCTTGCTTCTGTTTCTCTCTTAAACATTTAACATTTCTGGTGCTTGAATCCCGAGGGGTTCCATGTGACTTCCTCGTGAAACACTGTGCTCAGCCTGCAGGGTGCAAGAGACTCTCTTGCTCAAGGATTTTAACAGAAAACACAACCTATTCTCAGTTCTAACCAGTCCTGTGAGGGACCAGTCCCTCCAGTTATTTCAGACACACCATTTGATGCAAACAGAAACAGGGATAAGGATGTTTGTGGGGATTGCTGTGCAGACCTTTGACTGGGACAAAGAAAGTGAAACTTACTCATAACTAAATTAAAATAATTTCTGATTAAGAAATCTCAGCTATTGGCAAAACTAAATTTTGTGGAGCTCTAGTGACACCCCCTGAACTACAGGGCAGTCTTAATAAAAACAAGAAAACAACATATATCTGGTCTGAAAGAGGGAATGAAATCCTTCCACAGCCTCCTTTGTGCATGGGATAGAGCAGAGAGGGGGTTCCCTGTGAGAAGAGGTTTCCAGGCAATACCAGCCATGGGATCACCACCCACAGCTCCTCTTTGCAGATCCTCCCCAGGCAAACTGGCAAAGGGCCTTGGGGCTGTGCAGCCCCACTTGAACATTTATTTGGAGGACTTCCACAGCAGCTTTTGTTTGCTTTTTAGTGTCCAGAGCAAAGGGGGGCTCCTCTCCCCACTCTGAGCACCCCAGAGGCAGCAGAGAGTGAAACTTCACACAGGCTTTCCACTCAATGTACTTCAGTCATGGGAGAAGTTGGAAGTGGGAATGGAGACTGAGGAGCTTTGCTTGTCCCATCTTGTAACAGCCCCGAGAGGCACAGAGGGCTCTAGGCAGGGAAAACAATCCCTGCAAAGCTGCCCAGGGCTGGCCTGAAACACAGGGACAGAAGGTGGTGGTCCCATCCACACAAGTCTCTGGCCAAGCCTAAGTTTAGACTGAGCTTAAGGCCACACCAAGATGTTTAGGCTTGATGGAGGAAAGACGATACCTAATTTCCCCATGACATCTCAGCTGTGCTATAGGAATTATTACTCTCATGAGATTTCCACCACTCATATAAAACCAAATTTCAATGCATTTCCTGCTGCTTTGACCCTGTTTTCATCCTCCTGTTCTGCATGTGAAGCAGATCTTCAAGGAAGGACATCTTAACCTTAAATCCTCCTTGGAAAAATATTTCCAGAAGCAGGTTCCCAGTCAAATATGAAATCTAGAATGTCATTGAATCATTAGTGTTGGAAAAGACCTCCAAGAGCATCGGGTCCTATAGAATATCTAAAACACTGACAGAAAGAGGGGTGTAGGTGAATAATAACACCTTAAAAATAAGGAATTAATTACAAACAAAGCAAGGAAACCAGTGCAAAGTACCGGGAGTGACAACTGCTGGGAGGGCTGTCCCCCTGGAAAGAAACACTTTCCTATA
The DNA here is from genome assembly GCA_035583235.1 of Hafferia zeledoni. Lineage (NCBI taxonomy): Eukaryota > Metazoa > Chordata > Aves > Passeriformes > Thamnophilidae > Hafferia > Hafferia zeledoni. Next base: position 18,686,365 of record JAWWEV010000152.1, on the reverse strand, counting down.
TGCGAGACTTTGGGTGTGTGGAAAGGTCTAAGCTCAGCCAGCTGGGCCTCTGGGCAGGTGAGTTTTCTGCGATCAGGGACAAAAACCACCTGACAGGAAATAGAACAACCCAGGAGATGGCAGGAACAAGCCAGCTCAGGGTTTTCCTGCAGTTTAGTCTCTGGATGCACTCGTGTTTGGAACAGACCTGGTTTAACTCTGATTTACTCTTACAGGAGACTGATTTAACCACTCCAAGGGCTCATTTTGGTGGAGATTAAGGGACCTCTGTTAGTCCTGGGTTTAGGCCCAGGCATTTTCCTGCTGCTGAGTGGAGTTACTTAGAGGTGGAAGTGCTGGCAACAAACAGGAGACAATAAGTGCATGGCAAAGCACCGAGCAGATGTTTTACCTCCAGTGAGACAAAAGGAGTGTCCTGCACCTGCAGAGAGATCTGCTCCCCATCTATGGTGAACTTCCTGGAATACAAAGCACCTGGTGGAGAAGGGAGAGCGTTAGTCAGGGGCTGGAACAGAGGAGGAAGAGCAGAAAGGCAAAAGGGAACTGTTGAAACAGAGTTTTGAGGCTTTGGGTGTGTGGAACATGGGTGGCACTGCAGTGGCTGTGCTGAGTGAGGTGGATCTGTGAGTGCTGGGGGGGTTGAATGGACAGCCAGGATGGGGCTGGGAAAGGGGCACTTGGTATGGAATCAAATGCTCCAAGTGGGTGCATCAATCCCAGCCAGGTCCCAATCCATATTGTTCACTTTATAAAATGTGAACTGCATTGATACCTAATCTCAAACCAAGATATCCAGGTGTTGTCTGGGAAAAGGAATGAGCTGTTTCCTACTGCATTTTTCTGGATGTCTTTAAAGAAGAAAAGTTTGTGACAGAGGGAGTGGCTGTATCCAAACCACCCAGATGCTCTTTGGGTTTGTGTGATTTCAGCAGAGTTTGGTTGAAATCCCCCAGGAGTGGCCACTTTGAACCTGAGATGTGGTCAATCTGGATGACACATTCAGGGCCAAGTGCCAGCTCAGACCTCTAGGACTGATTTAGATCTAAGAAAACCATCACTATTATGGGCTTGAACTTTACTAAGTGACAATGAAAATGTAAGTCTTGATCTTGTGAACTGTCTATGGTTGCAACAAGAACAACTTCAGAGGTGGATTTTCAGGGTTTTTCTGTAGAATTGAATACCAGTCACGGGGGTATGTGAAGAAATGCTTTCTGCACAGCTGTTGTGTACAGCCCTTCTGTCTTGTCCAAATACCATTGTCACTGCTGCCTCTAAAACAATGTGCTGCAGCTCAAACACAGAGAAATCTCAGCTACTGGAGAGTGAGGAATTCAGATTAACAAGGAGGTCAGCTAGTGACAAGAATGCTTCTGAAAATCATCTTTGTTTCAAGGAAACAAGTGGGTTTATTCCAGTGGAAAAGAGTCTGAGCTCATAGAAACATTCACAATGCAAGGAAATTTAGCATCTGAATCCAACATTATCACACTGTGTTTTAATACTCACTGGGAGGGGATCTGGCCCTTGAGGGGTTTGTTTTGATTTTTTTAAGCAGATCAGATCTGAAGCTGAGAAGATGATACTGTTTCATGGGAAGATGCTGCACTCCTGATCCAGGAGCAGACAACCAGGTATGTGCTCCAATCCCCCAGGAAGGAGAAGCACAGCTGGATGGGCACAAACGCACTGCCACCTATTTCATTCTGCTGGCTTATTTAGTTCCCCTCCAGCATGGCTGTTGGGCTGGAGCTTAATGAGGAAAGCATGTGGTTCCCAGGCAGGGCTCTGGCAGCAATCCACTGCACAGCTCCTGACTTGATGTACAACCTCCCAGAGAAGGGAGGACGGAAAAGGAAGAGGAGAGTGCAGCCAACCACCAGGGTTACTCAGGGCCAGGGAGAGGGAGCTGTCAGGAGGACCCTCCAGATTGGATGTCACCAGACAGGCAGAGATCAAAGGTGTCTTGCACTGCTCTTTGTTTCCCAGCCCTCATCCTGAACTGTGCAGGCAGCTCCAAAGTGAAGCAATCGCTGCTCTGAGTCGTGTCCACTCCACCCAAACCTGTGCTGGCCCATGAGTGGGATGTGACAGCAGGAAAGGGCACGGGGCATGTGCTCCATCCTGAACACTGGCCAGGGGAGGTGGCACTTCTGGGAGCAGGGGCTGTGAATGGACACACCTCTGAGCAGCCAGGGTTAAACAAGGGAGGGATGGTCACTTTGCTTGTCTGATGGAAAGAAGACCTCAATTTGGGAGTCTCTCTGGTCGTAAAAGCCTCTGAAAAAAGGGAGTGCACAGAAAAACTTCTGAACTGCCTTTTACACCCCTTGGAATTCTCTGGCTTCCCTGGGGTTCCAAGCAGAGCAGCACTGGCTTTCCATGGGTTAGGAGGTATGCAAGTTGTTCCTTGAATCTGTATTTTAATACAGGTATGTCCCCAAGCAAACCTTTTACTCTGATCCTTTTCCATCGAGTAGGAAAAAAAAAAAGCTGAAAGGATCATAAATAATGAGCCTTTGATTTATTGCTTTCATAGCTTCAGGCTATTAACTGAAAATATGCACCTTATGGACATCTAACACCACTTGGCTTTCCTGTAATGTGCACCAGCCACTAAACAGAGTGGATTTATTTTCAAATCCTCTGCAGCCCTGCTGGAGAGAGACACTCACCAGTGTTGGCTTCGTAGTCTCCAATAAATCTCTTGGTGAGGAAACGCACAACCAGAGCTGTAAAACAATGAAAATAATTCAGGGCCTCAATTCAAACCAAAACCAACCTTTGCAGAACACGTGTAGTATCTCACTGGAAGAATTAGCCTCAGATGAAACCAAGTTAATCTTGAGATGGCTCACACATTGTTCTGCAAATGCTTCTCTCAGCACTGACCGAGAAAGGTCTGGGGCCAGGCTGTGATATCTGATCCAGAGCTTTTCACAGCTTGTCTTGGAAACGAGCCCTTGGTTCAGTGTGGGACACAGAAGTTGTTCCTTGTGACTGCAGGTAAAACAATCTGTCCTTTGCTCTGAAATAACGCAGGAAAAGACCAACAAGCCAGGAGACTGCATCTAGTCCCAACACCACATTTAAGCATCCTGTGCCACACAAGAAGTGAGGCTGTGGATGGAATGGTCCTTCCTGGTGATCCACAGTAGTGAGATGTGATCACACCCAGCAGATAAACTGCTCTGCACACTGGGCTCCTGCAGCACCCTGGGCCTTCTTACCCACCTTAACCTCTGTGGCTTTTCCATTAGAACAGTCTCCTCTTTCTTGATATATTACACCGCTTAAAATCCCATTAGGGCAACAGTAACTTATATTCCTGCAGTGCTTTCCTCTCAGTACTTCCTGGTAACTTGCAAAATCACTTAATTACTGGCTAAATAAAATTATTTATTCTGCAAACAACTCTTATTACACATTTCATTTAAAACAATTTCATTTTTCTCACTGTGGTCACCCTTTAGCACCCTTAGATGAAATTGTCTGTGCAATGATCTTCAACAAACTACTTCAAAATAACAGCAAAATGTGACTGCTTCAAAGCCAAACCAATTCAGTATTTTTTCAGTATTTATTCCACAGAGAATCTCAGATGTAATCAATCAGATCTGGTTTTAATACTTTCTGAACTCACGAGCTATACATTCAAAAGCAAAAATGCTCATTTTACCCTCTTTTCTTTCCCTCTTCGTTGGAGAATAATACAGAAGACACCTCTTGCAGACTGCTATTTGTGTGCAGAGCACAAACCCCTTGCAGCAGGGGCTGAGCCGCTGGTCCCGTGTTGGGCTGTGCAGATTCAGCCGCGGGGCAATAATTGACACGAAACCAGAGAGACCCACCCGTGAGTCCCGAACTGCCCGCGCTGCGCCCTCCCCTGCGCTCTCACACCCCGACAGCGAATCTGCCCCACTTTAAACAAAAACCACATTAAATTGTGGAAGCTGCAGCGAACTCGCTGTGCCCGAGGTGCAGCCGAGCGGGTTGAAGGAGCGGAGCACCCCCGTCCTTACCTGTCTTGCCCACGCTGCTGCCGCCCAGCACCACCAGCTTGAGGATCTTGGTGGGCGCGCAGTCCAGCGCGGGGCACTCCGGGATGGGCAGCAGGAGGAAATTAGGGCAGTACTGAGCCATGGTGGCCGCGGGGATGAGCCGCATGCCAGGCTCGGGAGCTCCTCGGCCTGGCCCGGCGCGGGGCAGAGTTTGGAAAGCGGCCCTGGAGCGCCCGGTCCCGGCTGCGGCTCCTCGGGGGGAGCAGCGCTCTCATCGCCCCGAGCAGCCTCCCCAGGAATGCGGCAGCGCCGGGACTCCTCTCCCCGCTGCCTCCGCTCAGACAGCGACTTGGGAAAGCCAAAGGGAACTTTTTGATCGGCCCCCGTGAAAACTGACTCCTGCGTTGCGCAGCCAATCACAAGAGGAACGAGGACATTCCTGGAGCCGGGCACGGGGAGCCTGAGCCTCCATCCGCTGCTCTGCCTCTGCTTTATCTCTCCCCACGGCCTGTTTCGGGGCTGTCCCTTGGCTCTCTGCTAAAACGAGCTCCCTCTGTTTTCCAGCCACCACGACACAGTCACCCCCATGCTCTGCCCTAATTCCACTCTGAATAAGCCGGTTCTGCCTGTCCAGTTCCTTTGCGTTTTCAATGGGCTCCAACTCCGCTCACTGTTGTTCTCCCTGTCCTATTGTGCCCTGCACTTGGGCCCCTTTGCAGCACTGGTGGGACACTCCTCTTCTGGAAAACAACCACATTTCCCCCCCTCTCAGAGTTTCCAGGCAGCTGTGGGGTTTTCCCAAATCCCAGCTGACATGTGTGTCCTCCAGGATACATTTGATCCACTGTTTTGTATGTGTTGTTAGTCCTAATGGCCTGCTGGAACGTGGGGCAGCCTTGGGGTGGGACAGAGCAGCTTCTCCGAACATGGAAAAGGGAATTTAGGGCTGGTGACAGCCTTGGGAAGCTGAGGAAGGACTCAGCATCCTTCGGTGGGGTGAGCCAGACAGAGAGAGTGAAAGAATGACTTCCATAGGAAAATCGAGTGTAGTTTTGGGCCAGCTGGGGCTGCCAGGCCTGTTGGAGTGACAGGGTGGAACTGGAACCACAACCAGCTCCCAGTTCCCAGGGATAACGAACGGCGAAGAAAACGGGAAGAACACTGGGGAGGGAATGACCCAGATAAAGCAAAACTGCAAATAATATAAACCAGATGGAAACAAAGCGACAGAAAATGCAATTGGAGCATTTCATCTTTGAAAGGCTCATTCTCCAGAGAGGTCTGCAGGGCAGGAGCTGCAGAGCTGAGCCCGGTGCAGGCAGAGGAGCTCTGGGACGTGGATCCTGTCCCGCTGTGTGGGAGACACGGAAACGAGAGCGGCACCACAAGCTGATCCACCCACAGCCCTGGGGGATGGAGGATGCAGATCCTTCCCGTGCTCCGTGCGCTCCTGCAGGAAGGAGTGGGCTCAGCTCCCTGTGGGGAGGATGGAGGTTCCAGGGAGTGCCCAGCTGTGCCACAGCACCGCCTGCACCCCCAGCACACCCCCCAGCTCTGCCCAGCAGGGCCCGAGGGCAGCACTGGGGGGGAGGCACAACCAGAGGTGGTCCCCAGGTCTCTGCCCCTTCCCAAAGCTCTGGAGACCACGGTCTCAGTTTCCACACCAGCATCAAGAGGATGTGAACAGTCTTTACAAAAATCCAGCTTTAGGACAGAGCAGTCCAGTGAAATCAGCACAAGAATCTGAAGATTTATGGACATGTCACTTCTCTAAGGTCCTGTTTCCCCTCCAAGAACTACTTGTGCAGCAGTATTTGTGCAAGCACTGGCTGTTATGAACTGTGACCATCGTGACAGTCAGCTGATGAAGAGGTGGAAAAAATGTCTGGAAGCTCACACAGCTCGTGGTCATGGGAGGGAGCCTCCAGATCATGTGTCTTTGGGGACACAGTTCCTGAGGGAATGGTGTTCAAATCGTCCACTGTAAATTTTCTTCCAGACTTAAAACACCAAAACACTACAAAAAAAAACCTTTTCCAGGAAATTTCATTACCAGGCTGCTTTAATCTCACACAAGTTTTGTAAGAACAGGCAAAATGAGAGGAGACACAGGAAAAAGCTCAAAACCTTGTGGTCAATTCATAGAGTACTTTGAAACGTGTTCTTGAGCTGGACATGTTGTAAATCTGGGATTAGGAGCAGTGTGTCACTGTCTGCCTCTTCCAGCGAAGGAGGTTGGAACCTTTGTTCCATTTTGCTATTAAAAGCATATGTTGGTGAGTAATGTAAAAGTATTCATCACAACAGTCCTCCTGCAAGTCTAAGCAGGAGGACATCTATCAGCTTCTAGGTGGCCACGGGAGTCTCAGCTCAGGAAAAAGGCCAGAGGAGTTAAACAAGATCATGAAGAATATTCTGTATGAGCAAAGACATTCCTAGCTGAAAACACAACTTGTGGCTTGTTCCAAGGTTGACTGAAACAATTAAAGTCCTCCTGGGACACCTAATGCTGTGCCAGTGCTGAGGAGCTTCAGAAGGATCCCCTGAAGTGAGTCAGTCAGAGCCACATAAAGCTGGAGGCTGAGCTTTAGGCTGGATAAATGTAAGGCAGAGGAAAGAATGTAAACTGAGCTTAGAGGCTGCTGAGCTTGGCTGTGGGATGTGAAAAGGGGAGTCAGGACCACAGGCACGGATCAGCATGAGGAGCTGGGAGAGCTGCTCCCCATGTGCTGGAGGGGTGGCTGCTGGTGCTGACACAGGAGAGGACATGTGTGGGGGCAGGATGGGGAGAGCAGTGGTGCAGGAAATGTTGAACTGCTGCTTTTGGCAGCTGTGAGGGCTTCTGGCTGCTTAAATCAAATGTGAAAGCAGTTTTAGGCTGTGTGTTGGAAGCAGAGCAGTGGGTTGGTTTCTAGTTCCTTTGCAACAGGGTTCCGTCTGAATTTCTGAGGCACCAGCCCAGGATTCTTGTGCTTCTGCCCAAGGTTTGTTCCACTGGGTGCAGAAATCTCTGCCCAGAGAGAAGGGCTTTGGGTAAAAATAAAAAACCAGCATATTCTCCAAAAGCTTCAAATCTATTCTCAAGTTCCTTATAACTTTTAGCCTGTAATTGTGAAAGAATTCAAGTGAGATATAGAACCAACCCCGGAGGTTTTCCAGCCTGATCCTTCTCTGATTTTCTAGATTGTCAGAACAGTCTTTTCACTGAGTGAAACCATGCAGAAGGATTCACACTCTTTGACACTGTATAACCCTGGGCATGTAGAACAACAATTGTTTTTATAGGAGGCTTTCATTGTTTGTGCACAATGGACTTATATTTAGCTAAGAAACCCATATTTTAAATTCAAATTCTCTTGGAAAAACAATAGCTTAAGTTAGAGGGAGAATGTTTGCAAAACTGAGAGTGACTTTGAGAACATTTGGATGGTTCTGGAGATTTCACAAACCACTCCTTGGGCTGCTCGAGCAAAGATTTGTGCCTTTGCATGTTGTACATAAATTGTGTTATTTCCACACCAGATATTTTACAGATTTATTTATTGGTCTGTGCTGCTTTTGGCTCTGCTTTTATAAGATTTTCTATTTATATTATTTTTGGCCCTCCTTCACATCTTCAGAGATTAAGCTTTCCAAAAATAAAACTATTTGCCATTACCACAGTTCTTGTCCCGGGGGGATGTCAGGTTGCTGTTAAAGCTGGCTGTAATGATTCCTCACACATTGTCCAGAAGGAGTGAGAGATGAGCAGAGCCAGAGCGACCTTGCAAAGATCCCAGAACACTGGGAAGAGGTTGCTCTTCCTGCCAAAAAGGATCTTCCCTCCAAAAGTCCCTTTGTGACAGCTGCATTTGCTTCTAGGACACTTTTGGTACAGTATGTCGATGTCAGGGGGGCTTGGATGGAGAAACACGGCTCATTTTGGAGCTGAAATGGTAAATGTGGCCCTGGGGAAAGGCCTCTTGCCTTGGCAGATGCTGAGATAAAACTCCCCTGCTCGTGAATCCATCCCAATAGCAGCACTCTGATCCTTGCAGCTCTGACTGACCCTCTCTGCTGCAAACTCAGGGCCTAAAAGATCAATTCTCACCCTGCACTCAGCAAAAACTGTGCTTTAACCACCTTTTTGCTCCCAGGGACTAAATACCCTCAAAGGTGGGAGAGGCAAAAGAGGAGGAGAGAAGAAAGGAGCAGAAAGGGATGTGATGTGCTTGAGGAACCAGAGTTTGTGTGCCTGGGGTTTCACCTTGCACAGAGCCCAGCTGTGTGCCAAGTGGATTAAAAGTGCATCTGTGTGCTCCAGCAGTAACCTCAGAAGGTGTTTTGGGGACAAGACCACTGGTTTAGCCCCATAATTATACGCAGCACCAAGTTGTTCTGACCCTGAGGCCAAAGGGGGAGGAAACGTGCCCAGATGCTGCTGTGCCAGCTGTGATGAATCACATTGGGTTCTGTCTGGGGATGTGAGAGATTTAAATGCACATTTAAATGCACAGTTCAGTTTGGTTAAACACTGCTCAGACTCCACTGTTTCTGGGTTTCCTGCCCCTCATTTTGGTGCAGTGCCATTGGTGGCAACCCTATGAGGAGCACATGTCCTTTTTCACTTCCAGGATGTTTTGTGAGGGTGGGTTTGGGGTTGCTGAACCCCCTCCCTGGGGAGGCTGCAGTGGGTGACGTGGAGAGCTCAGGGTGCACCAGGAACATCACTGCAGGCAGTGACTCAGAGAGGATGGAAACATCCTGGCCTCGGAAAAACTCTGTGCTTTGGGAACTGAAGCAGCCTCCTTTCCCTGCAGATATTCCCACGGGGTCAGGGCTGGAGGTGGGAAATGGTGCTGCCGTGCTGGGGGGTTGACAGGGAGCTTTGGACACCCTTTGGACACCCTCAGCTCATGGGTAATGTGGAAGAGGAGCCAGGCTCCTTCCAGCTTGGACACATCCTGGAGACCTGAACCAGCCAGAGGTCAAACATCCCCACCCAGCCCTGGCTGCCCAAGGGAGGATTCCTCTGAGCAGCATTTGCCTTTGGGGTGTGCTGAGGGCAGAGCTGTGTGGTGGCTTAGGAGCATTTTCCACTCCTTTTCCCTGGGTTTACAATGGACACTGTTTCCATTTCCAGCACCGTGCTCTGAAAGGGCCTTTTTGTGGTTGTGCTGGAGCAGGACACTCGGTGTGGGACAGCAAAGTGTCACTGGGGCAACACCACTGTCCCATTCCCACCAAATCCCATTTGTGGGTGCTCCCAACCTCTGGGAAGAGCCTTGGGAGTGGCAGTTCCATTGTGCTCCAGGGTGGCTGTGGGAGGTGGTGACATTCCCCAGCTCCCCATGGCCATCCTCCAGTTCCACCAGTGACACCTGCACTGCCTATCCCAGTGGGGCTTCAGCCTCCACTCTGGGCCAAGGAAACATCCCTCTGGGGCCTCCAGACTCCTGCCTGAGCCCAGGGAATCAGGGAATCAGAGAATATCCCGAGCTGGGAGGGACCCTCAGGGACTGTAGAATCACAGAGTTAAGGCTTGTTAAGGCTTGCGAGGACCTTAAAGCTCATCCAGTTCCACCCCTGCCATGGGCAGGGACACCTCCCACTGTCCCAGGTTGCTCCAAGCCCTGTCCAACCTGGCCTTGGACACTTCTAGGGCTGGGGCAGCCCCAGTTTCTCTGCCCAACCTGCCAGGGCCTGCCCACCCTCACAGCCAAGAATTCCTTCCCAATATCCAACCTAAATCTCCTCTCTTTCAGTTCACACCCATTCCCCCTTGTCCTGTGGCTCCTGTTCCTGAGGAACTTCCCTCCCTCCGTGGGAATCCAGGCTGGCACAGCCCCCTCCAGAGCCCTGGAGTGAGGGGGTCCTGCAGTGATGGAAGGGCCTGGAGGGGAAGGAGTGAGGGCACTGAGGGCACTTGGTATGTTCAGCTGGAGAAGAGGAGGCTGAGGGGAGACCTCAGTGCAGGTACAACTTCCTCGGGAGGGGCAGAGGAGGGGCAGGCACTGATCTCTGCTCTGTGGGACCAGGGACAGCACCCAGGGAATGGCTGGA
>JAWWEV010000152.1:18596621-18640545 GCA_035583235.1 Hafferia zeledoni | reverse complement strand
GCTCCCACCACCTGCCCGTGGCTCCCACCACTTATCCATGGCTCCCACCACCTGTCCATGGCTTCCACCACCTTCCTGTGGCTCCAAGATTCCCTGTGCTGGGAGACACCCCTGGTGTCCCGGTGTGACTGGCACGTGGCACATCCCTCCTCGAGCGCTGTCAAAGTTTATTCTGCTCTCTGAGGCTGCAAAGTGGCTCCTGAAGTTGTTTTTCTTTTTCCTTCCCAGGGAGGAAGGAAAATATTCGCTTTCACCTCCACCTTCCCGGGCGTGTTCAGTCATTCCCAGTTAGTCACATTCCCAAGAAAAGCAAATGCTTCGTGATGGGGAGTGACAGCTTCTGAGGAACTGGCACTAATTATATCTCAGCACTGAAAAGCACAAGCCAGACTGGCGAATCCTGCTGGGAGGGAGCTGGGAGGGAGCGGGATGCCCTCTGAGCGCTCCTGGGAGCAGCTGGGGTGTCCCAAAACCCACCGAGCAGCCCCTCTGCAGACCCACAGAGTCCTCCTCTATCTCTCTGCTGTATGTTCAGGGATTGCTCATGTCATGGAATCACCACAGAATCACAGAAAGGTTTGGGTTGAAAGGCACCTTAAGGCTTAGCTCATTCCAATCCCCCTGCCATGGGCAGGGACACCTTCCACTAGTCCACGTTGCGCCAAGCCCCATCCAACCTGGGCTTGAACACTTCCCAAGATGGGAAGTCATCTCATTGTGGGTTTCATCCCATTCATTTCTACCCTGATTTTCCTCCAAGCCTGCCGGGAGGCATTTAGGCAGGTTTTTCTTCCATCTATGTGTCTTTGATGACTTTGAACTGCTGCTCACCCCACTGGGAGCCAACACTCCCTGAGCTGGCACCGGCAGCTCCTGCTGTCCCCAGCACTGCTGGAATGGTGTCCCCTCTTCCTCAGGTGCTGGGAGAAGAACTTTCTCTTTCCCCCCTTTTTCCCCTCGCTCCAGCATTACTTGAGGCTCTCTTGGAGCTGCCCCAGAGCTTCAGTGGGTCAGGAGCAGATGGAGGGATGAGCTGGATGGTCTGGCCAAGGGGTGTCCAGCAGCTCTTGGGTATTAACTCCTCTATTTATCTTGCTGAGTGGGTTGCACTGCCCAAACACAGCCCTGCTCCCCTTGCCAGGGGAGCTGTGGTAGCCACTTGGCTGGGCAGCAGGGCCAGGGCCAGCCCCCATCCCACTGCAGGGCACAGGGGAGGTGAGCCCTTGGCAATGGGCTGAGCTGGGGTCACGGTGCCTTGAGAGGTTTCAAGGATGAAAATGCTGTAACTAAGGAGAAACAAATACACCCCTGATTGTTCCTGGTCGTGTAAGGGCAGTGGCAGGGGAAGGTGCTCACAGGCACCCGATGCTGGGACTCCTTTGCTGGAGCTGCCAGGGGTGGATCCAAGCTCCAGGTGGGTGTCCAGCCCATGAGGGGTGTTCCAAACCAAAACAGCCCCAAAGGGCTGAGCCAGGCTGCTGTGGGGGGGCTCTGGGTGTGCCCTGGGCTCGGGGAGCAGCCCTGGTCTCACAAACCCTGGGTACTCTGCCAACAACCCCTCACAGCCACCCACTCCCCTCTCCTTCCCCACCCACTCAGGAGTGGCATTAATTAATCCCACAGCCCCCATCCAGCACATCTGAGCCTTGATCTCCCTATTTCCAGTTTAACAGAGCCAGGGAATGCCAGCAGCCCGTGCCTCGGAGCGAAATTCCCTATAATTCCCTAAATTTGCAGTGATTCCCGTCCCCAGCTGTGGCTCAGCGAGCGCTGGAGGGTGCTGAAGCATTCCCCAGAGGGCACAGGGCGCTCCCAAGGGCCGGGCTCGGGGCTCGCTTTATTTTTCCCGATGTACCGGCGCTGTTTTTCCTGGATGGGGTTTTGTTTTCTTAAAAAGCCAAGCAGCAATAAATAGCGTTGTGCTCGCTCGGTGTCCCGCACGGGGCCGTGTGTGGGGCCGACCCTCAGCCCCAACAGCGGGAGCTGCTCCGCCTCCTGCCCAGCGAGCGGCCTCTTGTGCTGCGCTATTTAAAGAACCTATTTCGCCTCTTGTCTGCCTCAAGAAACACCTGATGGCGAAAGCAGGGGATTTTTTTTTTTCTTTGCTGGAATAGCCACCTGGCCACAGATTAGCCCAAGGTTGATGATTTTGGATGGGATTTACTTAAGCTGTAACGATTTCGTTGCTTGGCCATGTAACATCTCCCACTTCCCCTTGGGCAGAGTGGGATGTGGGCAAGGCTGTGCCCTCTGGGGTCGTGCCCCTTGGGATGTAGGAACTGAATGAGGCAGGATTTGAGGGTCAGGCGGATCTGGAGGGCTGGGAGGCAACAAGGCAAAATTTGGAATGCAGGGACCCCGAGGGCAGGATTTGGGGAACTCAGGCACCCAGCGAGGCGGATTTGGGCACAAACACCCCATGAAGCGTTTGGGGAACTGCCTGTCCCTTCCCAAGGGACAGAGATTGGGGCTCTCCGGGGCAGTTTTGGCCACGGCAGCCCTGGGGACAGCAGGGTCTGCACAGGAGGAGCTCAGACACAGGGACGCCACCACACTGGGCTCCCTTGCGGGGATTGACCCGCGCCCCCATCCCGACCCACCTGCGAACAGTCCAGGGGCTTGCACATGTGTAGTGCCCTAAGCACAGAAATGCTCGTGACACTCATTTCTGCAGGAGAGGACGCAGTTGGGCACCCTGCAATGCCCAGAGTGGGTTACACAACGCTCCTGGGGCTGTGGCACTGCATGCTGGGGGTGCCCGGCCCGGCTGCCAGTGGCTCTGCAGCAGTTCCCATGCTCATAAACTGCGCCTGGAAACAAAGAAATGGGGGGCTCTGGGCACCTGCACTGCCAGCATCGCCTCCTCCTGGATCCCTCCCGGGGCACTGCTGGGGGAGAGCAGCAAGTGTGGGAGGAAAGGGCTGTCTGTCCCCCGGGGACTGGAGTGTCCCCCGAGGAAGGGGTTGCCCCCGATGGAAGGGCTGTCCCCGAGGGAAGGGCTGTCCCCCGAGGAAGGCACTGTCTCCTGAGAGAAAGGCTGTCTCCCAATAGGAGGGCTGTCCCCCGAGGGAAGGGCTGTCCCCCGAGGAAGGCGCTGTCCCCCGAGGACAGGGTTGTCCCCCGAGGGAAGGGCTGTCCCCCGAGGAAGGCGCTGTCTCCCAAGCAAAGAGGGTGTCCCGGGTTTGCCCCTCATACCCCCATCGCTGGGTGCAGGTGGGACAGGGTGGTCATACCTGGGCTGGGCATCACGGCCAGGGGGAGCTGCACCCAGAGGAAGGGGAGCCGTGCCCGTCCCTGCTCCTGGGCTGTCGCAGACGTGTCACCGCGGCGGCACCACCGGGACCCCCCGTGTGAGTCACGGAGCAGCTCAGCACACACTGGCTGTCCCCACCAACCCGGTGACAAACCAGCAGCGAGGCTGAGAGCCACCACTTGGGATCCATGCTGGGTGGGGGGGCCCTGCCTGAAGCTGGAGGCAGTGCCACCATGGGCCAGCATGGTGACAGCTGAGGGTGACAGCGAGCCATGGGTGCCTGTGCTGGTCTCTGCGTTGCACCCAGGGGGGAGCTGGCTCAGGCAGAGAACTGGAGCCACATCGCTGCACCCCTGGGGCTGCCACTTCCCCACAGGTGTTTGCTCCAGTCACAGCCCCTCCCTGATGTCCCTGTCCCCGGAGCTGCCCCAGGACCAGCTGTGTTAAAGGTTTTCTTGCAAGGGGGAGGACTGTGAGTCAGTGGAACAGAGGTAATTCTGCTAATTCCACCTCAAGGGCATACTACTGCCAGCATGAAGAGCTCCCCAAACACGAGAAGTTCATGAGACTGGGCTGGATGGAGCCACAGCTGCTTGGAGAGCACAGAGATGGTGGGAGAGATCCTTCCCCAGTGCTGCTCATGCCACCATCAGCACCCAGAATCATGCTCTTCAGCAATGCTCCCAGCACTGCCCACCACAGAGGTTTGGATCTCTCCCACTGCCATCTTCTTATTTTTCCAACCTTTAACTTTTCACGAGGGATTTTTGAAGGGGAAAAGATGCTCCTTTCTGAGACCCAGAGCCTCTGGGAGCCCCTTAAGGAGCTCTTCAGACCCTGTTCTGCAGGAGGGAACAAATACAAATACTTTTGCAGAGCACAGCTGAAGCCTGAAGGTCTCCCCTCTCTCTCCTCCCCATCATGGATTCTCCTGATCCAGAGGAAAAAGTGTGAGTGGGCAAACTGCATCCCTGGCAGGAGCAGCAGAGCTAAATATAGCACATTTACACAAACCCGGAGGGTTGCGGTGAAACGGCATCAATGAACGCTGGGGGAGTAATTAGTGGCTCCCTAATGAAGAGCTGGGAAAGCAGAGGGTGTCCCAGGGGAGTGCAGCATCTCTGCTGAGCACCACACAGAGGGTGGTGGGGTCTGCAGGGGTGGGCCTGGCAGAATTCCCCCACCACGTCCCTGTAGAAGTGTCCGAGAGCCTCCTCCAGGTCTGAATCAGGGAATGAGTCCCCCAGCCTGGCATGGGAGAGGGGAAGGTGAAGCAAAGGGAGGGCACAGGTACCCCTGGGAGGTGCCTGACTGTGAAGTGCCCCAAGGTGAGGAAATCCAGGGAAGATTAAAGCCCTGCAATCCTCAGGCTGGGAGGACATGGGTCACAGTGACCTTGGTGACCGACCTTGGTGAGCCATGGCCTCATTTCCCAAGGGGACAAACAGCCATAGCTGCCCCAGCACTGCCCATCCCTCACCTTTGCAAACCAGGGCACTGGTGAGATGCAAAGGGATCAGCCCTGACACTCCCAGGAGCCACGTTTTCCTAAGATATGGAGAAAAGGATTGAGAAGGGATGGGGTGAATGAGCCCACAGTGGGGAGCTCAGCAGTGTCTCCTTCCACCGCCCTAAAGCCCCTGCAGCTCCCAGGTCCCCATGGCGCTCAAACCTGACACTGAGCACCACATTCATCCAAATCCCTCCCTGTCTCTGTCACCCCCAGCTCTGTGATGTCCCCAAGTTCCAGAATGTCCCATGCTCAGGCCCTGCCCGAATATCCCTGCAGTCAGAATGGCAAACTGCCAGAAAGTTGGAGCAAAGGGAGTTTGGCCTGGAAAGGTTCGGGGATGTGCTTTCTCCGCCATAGGCGGCGCTGAGGGTACCGAAGGGATCCTCTCCCCCTCTCTGCCATCCCTATAGCAACCATCAGCCTCTTCCCGTTAAACAAGTGACTCACCAAACACGATTGCACTCATATCAGGAGCAATGGTTGTGACTTCGAGCTCTGACAAGAGAGCTGACCTTTCGGGAGGAGAAAAAATTCAAAGAAAAAACAAACCGGGGAAATAGATCAAAACTGGATGGGAAGGTGCAGTTCCATTTCTTGGGCTCCCCATCCATCCCACTGCCCTCACACTCCCCAAACCCTTCAAATTCGGTAGTTTTAAAGTATTTGAAGGGTCTTTACTCACTGCCACTTTTCCCACTCCTTCTACCATAAGTTTGTCCATGGGGATCTTGGGTGGATGGTGTTCCTCAGCCACGAGACCTCCAGTGTCACTGTGGGGAGAGGAAAGGCATAACTCTGGGCTGAAACCCTCAGAGCAGAGGGAAATCCCTGGAGATCAGAGGCCTTGCCTGGTTCAAACCCCAACCTGGAGAATGGAGAAGGCCAGTGTATTTAGCAGCTCTCTCCTCTGGCTGGGTGTTCATACTCCTGCAAAACCTCTTGTATCTTGGAAGAATCTCCCCCTGCTGAGACACAGCTCTGGGCAGTGGTGCTGAAGGAGAAAATTAAATGCCCAGAGGTGGGAAAATCCTTCCATACCCCCAAATTCAGGTGTGCACAGCTCAGGCTGAAGGCTGGGGTGAGCCCCAGGTTTCCAACAAGCTTTATCTGGTCACCTTAACTCAAGAAGGTTTTTCTTCTGAGCCAAGCACTTGCTTTAAAGAAATTATTTCATTTACCAGCAAGCAGCTGTGACCTTTTCTGATGATGTCCCAGCCAATCCCATGTTTGAACCCAGGACCCTGGATCCAGGCAATATGGTCCTAGCCTAATTCCAGGGAATGTGGCTGTGCTGGGGAGGGGAGCCCAGCACTGACTCCACATGGGATCCTGTTTAAATGTCAGAAACCTGAGTGAAAGTCAATAAATAGAGAGGACTGGCTGTGCTGGGGCGAGGGGATGTCGAGCTGCCTTGTGCTCCACTTCAAAGCCGAAAACTTGTTCCCTGGGTTTCGAGAGCCAACATCCTTCCTGCCCAGCGGGAGAGGAACTGGGCAGGCTGGAGGTGCTTCCAGTGCTGCCGCAGGGGGCTCCTCCCCCTTGGGGGGTGGGCTGCCTCCTGTTCTCCCTGTGCCACCTCACCAGGAGGGATCTGCAGGGGGGTTGGCACTGGAAATGGAGTGGCAAATCCATCCCCACCAGCTCACAGTGCCTGCAGATTCTGCGAGTGCTGAGGTATCAGAGGCTCCAGGGCAGCCTTTTCTGCACAGACCTGGGACCATCCTGGTGCTCAGAGCTGCATCTCTGCCAGGGCTCCAGTGCTCCCAGTGCCCCTCTGGAGGGGCTCACTCCAAGCCTGGTTTTGAAAATCTCACACTGGTGGCAGCAGGTGGCAGGGACACAGCAGGGAAAGGTGGCTGCCCAGCACTCAGCTGCAAAAAGACTCCTGAGCTGTTGTTTTGTTGGGGTTTTTTTAAAGAATCTTTATTATTTTCCCCCCATCCAAACACATGGAAAGCCTCTCTTACCTCTGTGCCACATCAAGTAAATTAGGTGATTTTTAATTATGAATTATTACACCCATTTGCCCTGATATTTTGCCTATTATCCTGCACACTCCCAGTGTTCCCTATGGCCTGAGGAATGGCAGCGTAGGGAAACGCTGTCAGTCCTGATGAGGCAGCAGCCAGAGCAGCACATACAGCCTGGGAGAAGGAGGGAAAGATGGTGCAAAAGCCCTTTATTTTGGAAAAAACACTCTTCCCATGAGCAGCCCTGTTCTCCAGAGCCAGTGTGACATATGGTGACACTGAGTGTGCCAGCAAAGGTGCCTCAGAATGTGTTCCTCTGGCTCAGGAAAGCGGCAGAGCTTAAGGATTGAAGCAAAATTATCCATGTGGGAATGATATCACTGATGGAAGGAGGAAAAATCCTCCCCCTGCTTTGGCCTGAGTGTTTGGTGGGAATCAGAAGGAGAAGTCAGAGTGAGCCTTCAAATCTCCCAGGGTTTTGCCTCCCCTCCTGGCACAGCTGCACATCCTCCCTGGGGGTCCTGTCCCTGTGAAGGTGCCATTTGGGTCCTGTCCCCCTAAATGGGGAATGCTCCCAGCACCTGGATGTCTAATGGCAACAGTGTGGTGAGCTGCACTGTCCCCACTGTCCCCAGGCTGGACAACTCAGGGAGAGCTCATTTCAGGGCAGGAAGCTGGTTCCTGGTGCTGGAAAAGCCAACGATCCATCTGTAGCTCTCCTCGAGGTGAAACCAGGGTTGCAGAGGTGCTGCCGCAGGTCGGATGTCAGAGGTCACTCCTGCAGGCCAGGTCCTCAAAGGGGCCTGTTCCACCTACCTGGAGAGGGGGTTTCAGCCAAACCATCTGTTTTTCAGCGGAGATGGATGATTTTATCAGCCAGACATCCTCCAACTCCACTGCCTGGCTTTGGCATCAGCACCTTAGCCACCCAAACCTACCATGGAGCCCCCGTTCTTCCCACCAGGCTGGGATGCTGGAGCTCAGCACGAGGAGAAGTCCCCTCTTTCCAGTGGCAGCAGTGAGGAAATGGCCTCATTTCCACCAAAAATTCTGCAAAGCCTGTGAATGAATGTAGGGCTCGCTGTGCTCCCAGCGGCACACGGCCCCCGACGGCCCCGTTCTGGGGAGGCTGACGGGTGCACTGCGCTTGTTTGCCACCCTGATTAGTCAGCACTGCTAATTATAGCTGCGCTTTGCCTTCTTAGAGCTCTTCAAGCACCGGTGGAGTAACAGGGAACAACGGAGGTGCTGAAATAAGGCTGTACCCCCTCACTGCGGAAAAGCTGCCGGGATAAATACGGGGATGAACGTTCCAGAAGTGCAGCTTTGAGCCTGTCTTGTAGTGTCTCAAGGCAATGAACTCCTGGGTTTTTCCCACAGGAGCTTGGGTTGGAAAAGTTCGTGTGATGCTGGGAGGTGATGACGTTTCCCCAGAGAAAAGATTTAAAGCTGATTTTACTGCTTTGAGAGGTGACAATGGTGGGGAATGGGTGAGCTCTGCACCACTCCTGTGCCCACTGAGCAGCAGCCCCTGGGCAAGCTTTGGTTCCCAGTAGGCTCTGCCTGGCACAGCCATGCCATCAGTGATTGCCACCCTGCTTTTGCCTTGCCACCCACTTGTTTTAACCAAAAAAGCGTGATTTCTGAGGCAGGATGAGAGCCAGGTCAAGCCCTGCTGTGGGCTGGCAGCACCCACATCCCTGCAGGGCAGTGCCATGCATCTTGTTCATCCCTGAGCTGAAAACCAAGGAGGAAGACAAGGAATGAAGATGGAAGAGGACAAGTGAGGCTGGTGGCCTCTTGCCCTGTAATTACAATGTCAGGCTTTGGCTGGTGTCCTTGACTGGCTTTGATTTTTACTCCTTGCTATTGAGTCTGTAATTTGAATACAGCAATAAATAAAGCGTATTTAAGATATTGTCGGAATGGTGTTGCAGGTACCCAGGGAGCTCAGAACATTATATGTAACTTTAAAAAGTAGAGCCTCAAACATTGAAAATACTGTGTGTGGTGGCTCATCCTCACAGACACAGCGGGCCAGCTCTGGGGACAGTGTGCCTTGGTTTGAAAGGGGCCAGATAATGTCATTTCTGTCACCAGAAAACCTCAACATTTTGGGACCCAGAGGCCCTGGCACAGATAATTTCCCCTTCCAGACAGACAGACAGATGTGCAAGCCCTGTGCAGCTGTCAAGTCCTGGCAGCCCCTCTGCTGCCACTGTGTCCAGCATAGGTACCAGCACCACTGAGAGGGTCAAGGGACGTCCTAAAACAACTGCACACTAATGGGGAAATAATCTGGAACATAGATGGGTAGCCAACACATGGGATGGTTTATACCCTCCTCATTCTGGGGCCAAAGGTAGAGGAGGATGGAGACTTGTTGGCACAGCCCTGAGACCTCTTTCAGCCCATATTGCCACCCAAGCCCTCCCTGGACATGCAGTGTCCATTGGCCAGCCCCAGGGCCAGAATGCCCAGGACCCTCAGAGCCACAAAGTCCAGGTGTGGGACCACCTGGGGCAGTGGGACACGGGCAGCATTTCACCTGCTGAGGGTCAACTCTCTGTAGGATCCAGGCACAGGAGGAGGAAAAGACTCTGCCAGGGCTTCCCAGCATGTTCTCTGCACCTGAGGGGAGCACAGGCAAGGGGAAACCCCACAAAACCTCCTAAAGATGTGGAGCTGCTACTCCCTGGAGGACAAGCAGTGCCCATCACTGGGGTGAGTGCATGGAAAGGAGACAATTCTGGAGCAAAGCAGGGAAATACCTGCTGGGGAATGGTACTCACTGCAGGACGTAGGAAAACTATCCTGAGATTGTGCCAAACTTGTGGTGGGATGTCAAGGCGAGGAACTGAAGGTGGAGAAGAGATGTGTGGGGCCACCAGGGAGAACGGATGTTCGTGAAGGGTGGGACTCTGGAGGGAGCAGGAGGGCCAAGGCAACTCCAGCGAGCCCATGGGGTTTGGGATCAGCTGAGACCCTCTGGGGCGTGTGTGTCTGTGCAAGAGGCAGCTACAGGTGAGAGGGTCCGAGCCTCAGACACTGAAAATACAGTGGCTCATCCTCACAGACTGGGGCAACTGGGCGTCTGAGGGCACACACTGACGGAATGTGCCCACCCCTGCTCAGCTTTGGTGCCAAGCAGGGCATGTGCAGCCACTGGCTGGGACAGCAGGGACATCCCTGCTCAGCCTGGTGGCCGCCCGTGACCCCTCAACCCATCTGGGCTGAGACCACCCGCGTTCACCTCAGCCTTGGGTCCCTGCGTGGCTCTGAGCCCACGGGCTGGCATCCCCTCTGTGGTTCCATCCAGCCCGGCTCCCGCACCCACGTCCCGGCAGACGCCGCTGCCGATGGGAGTCAGGAAGAGCTCCTCACCCGCCTCCCCTTTCCCGGGCGGTGCGTAATTACCGGGAGCGGGAGTGAGTTCATTCAGCTCCTCGCTCGGGTTTCCTCCGCCCCTTCTGATGCTGCTCATGTCACACACCGCTCGGTCACGCGCCCGGCGGCCCCAGGTAGATGACGATTCAAGTCCCCTGGGACGGGGCTTGGCCTGATTAAGAACCCAAATGCTCCAAACTGGGATGGTTTGGATTCAGACAAAATCACTGACATTCATCTAAATATCTTTGAACGCGAGGAGCTGGAAATCCTCCCCAGCGCTGAGCTCGCTGCACTGCATAGTCACAGCCTGGAAGAGAGAAGGGTATGCAGGAGTGAAGCTGGAGTGTTATGAAACCAGTAGGAAAGCAGGGAGAAGGTGTAGCTGAAATTCAAGAGCTGAGCATCCTGCTTTGATGGTTCTGATCCCGAGCTCAATCACGGAGCTATTTGTGGCTGGAAAAAGAATCGTGTCTTTGGGATTTGTTCCCTTCCAGGTTGATTCTTTCCCAAACAGGCAGGAATGAAGCTTTGGGTATGGGTTGTTGGGTGGTTGCTGCGGTGGCGGGGACAGACCCCCAACCCGCCGTCCTCGTGCAGGTGTCCCCGCCGTCCTCGTGCAGGTGTCCCCGCACAGGAGGGCAGGTGCTGGGCTGGACAGCTCACGAGAAGCTCCCGGGTGCTGCTCCTCCTCATCCCCGCTTTCCGCTGGTTGGAGCGAAGCCTGTGTGGGGCGGAGGCTCCGGATGTCTTCCTAGGGAAGGGATGCACCAACCCCAGGCTGGCTGCGCAGGACGCCCCAGCACCGCCAGCTGCCATCTCCTGGGGATGCGGGGGAACTGGCAATGCCAAGCCTAGGCATCGTCCTTGTAGAGCGGGGCATCGGAGCCGCGCCACGCTGGATCTCCCCCCTCCCTTCACATCCCCGCGTCCCTCGGCACAAGCGGTAAAAATAAGCCCTGCGAGGCGCCGGTGCCTGGCTGGAGCCCAAGCTGCATCCGCAGGACGCAGGTGCAGCGGGCCCCGACCTTGGCGAGGTGCGTCGGGGTGGCGGGAGAGCTCATGAATGAACGGCCGGCGGGGCGGGGGCGCGCACCCCCCGCGTGCCTGCGGGTGTGGATCGGGATGTGGAGCAGCGAGCCAGCCTTGTTGTTATTCTGATCACAGCGGCTCTGATTCACAGACTTGGATCATGAATATAAGTGAAGACTTTGACGTCAGAGTTGAGATTTATCAGCAGATCCAATGGGGCAGGAATATTAAGTGCAAGTCGATGCCAGCTTTCTGCCAACGCTATTAGCGATGCTCACCGAGGAATGAGGCTTCGCACCAAGGACTGGAAGGACTGGAAAGGATAAAAATAAAAACGGGGGGGGAGCAAGCTGGTCCTCGGGCATTAAAATCAGGTAAAACAACAGCCCTCGGTGTCGGGGCTGCATGCGGGCAGGGGAGGTGGTGGCGGCGGGGGATGGCAGCGGCTGCGGGCAGAGCCCCCCCCGACCTTCACACCTCGGCTGCCCACCTTGGGCGGGGGACTTGCTCTGCCAAGCAGGGTAGGATGTTGCAGCCGGCTGGGAGCATCTTGCACCAGCCTTTTGCAAAGGAGGGGAAGGGAGGGAGGAAGGAGAAAGTTAACGCAGTCTGTCCCTTGCCGCTGCCTTCCTTCGGCGGCTCCGCATACAGGCGCTGGCCTATTAATAGTGTTTATTTTTACTCACTGCACGCAAAAAAGAAAGGGCTGCGCGGGGGGAGGGGGTTGGGGGGTTTGAGCTATAAATAGGTAGCAAAGGTGGCCCTGCCCCGGGAAGAGGAGGAGGGGGAGGCCAGCGCTTCACCGGGTGCGCAGCGGCTGCAGCCCCTGCACGGAGCCGAGCGCACGGAGGCGGCTGCGGGCAGCGGGGTGATGAGTTGTGCTCGGCCTCAGCCCGGCGAGAGGAGCAGGACATAGCGGCCAGGGGTGCGTGTGGGGCGGGGGGCACGGCGAGCCTCGGCCCGGGGGTCTGGGGTTTGGATGCCGGGGAAGCTGCAGTCGGGCTGGGGGGAGCGGCCGGGGATGCGGCGGGCGGGGGCGGCCGCTGAGGGGCGCGGGGTGGGGGTGTCCGGAACCCGGTGGGGGGCACGGGGCTGGGGGCTCTGGAAGCCGGTGTGGGCTTGAAGGCGGGGTGTCCCGGGGCTGGGTGCGGGGCGCGGGCGGGCGGGCGGCTCCAGGACGCGGGGCGGGCTCGGTGAGGTCTCCCCGGGCTCGGTGCGGCTCTCGGCGCGGGGGTCCCCGGGCTCGAGGCGGGGGTCGGCGGTTCTCCGCGGGCTCGGGGCGGGGCTCTCCGGTCTCGGCGCGGGCTCGGGGTGTCTCTCCGCCGGCCGGTGCCGCTGTCGCCTGACCGCCCCTCTGTCTCTCTCCCCAGCGATGCTGCACGGCCCCGCCGCCATGGGGGAGCCGTGGCCGCCACAGCCGCAGCAGCAGCGGCTCCCGGGGCCCGGGAACGCCTCGGAGCCCCCCGCCTGGCCCTCGGCGGCGGCCGGGCCGGGCACGGCGGCGCCGGGCGGCGGCGGGGCCGCGGCCGCGGGGTCGGTGAGCCCCTGGGACATCGCGCTGTGCGCCACGGGCACGGCGGTGGCGGGCGAGAACGCGCTGGTGCTGGCCGTGCTGTTCTACACGCCGAGCCTGCGGGCGCCCATGTTCCTGCTGATCGGCAGCCTGGCGCTGGCAGATCTGCTGGCCGGGCTGGGGTTGGTGGCCAACTTCGCCGTGCGGTACCTGCTGCGGCCGCCCAGCGAGGCGGCGGAGCTGGCGGCCGCGGGGCTGCTGCTCGCCGCCTTCTCCGCCTCCGTCTGCAGCCTCCTGGCCATCACCGTGGACCGCTACCTGTCGCTGTACAACGCGCTCACCTACCACAGCGAACGCACGCTGGGTTTCACCTGCGCCATGGTGCTGCTGATGTGGCTGCTGTGCCTGGGCGTGGGGCTGCTGCCCCTCCTGGGCTGGAACTGCCTGCGGGACCAGAGCGCCTGCAGCATCCTGCGGCCCGTCACCAAGGACAACGCGGCCGTGCTGGCCGTCACCTTCCTCCTCCTCTTCGCCCTCATGATGCAGCTCTACCTGCAGATCTGCAAGATCGCCTTCCGGCACGCCCAGCAGATCGCCGTGCAGCACCAGTTCATCGCCACGGCGCAGGCCACCTCCACCCGCAAAGGGCTCTCCACCCTCTCGCTCATCCTCGGCACCTTCGCCCTGTGCTGGATCCCCTTCGCCATCTACTCCCTGGTGGCCGATTCCAGCTACCCCGCGGTCTACACCTACTCGCTGGCGCTGCCCGCCACCTGCAACTCCCTCATCAACCCCATCATCTACGCCTTCAGAAACCCAGACATCCAGAAGTCGCTCTGGCTGGCCTGCTGCGGGTGCATCCCCTCCACGTTCTCCTCCAGACCAAGGACATCCAGCGATGTGTGAGGACTGAGCATGAGCCAGAGGTGCTCCCTTGCTCTCCTCCTCCTTCTCTTTTCCCCCTCTGTCGTTATTGTTTCCTACCGGGAGGAACCCCCCCGGTCAGCACATCTCGTTCCATGGAAAGATGGCCAAAAAGAGAAAAAGAGAAAAAGGGAAAACGAAGGGGGAAAGAAAGAGAGAGAGTGGAATGATAATGGTTTCCTTTAGAAATGTTATTTTCTTACACATTTTATTTTTTATTTAAAAACACAAAACACCAAAAAAAAAAAAAAAAGAAAGAAAAGAAAAGAAAAAGGATGCCTGCTCTCGGGGTAAGGAGCTGGGGGAGCAGCGGGCCCTGTCCGGGGGTCCCAAGCCTCGGGGGCACATCCCACGGGAAGGCCACAGGAGCGGGGGCTGGGCAGGAGTCCTGTGCCCCCCGGCGGGCCTGGTCCCCACGCGCGTGGTCGCTGTGCGGGGCGCCCACCCCCTGCAATCAGGGCTTGCGATGCTATGCAATAACAGGGGGCGGCGTTCAGCACCGCGTGGGGACAGCTCCGGCTGCGGACGTGGCGTGGGGCCGCCGGGGCTGTGGCGGGTGCGGAGCTTCGGGAACCTGCGGGCAAGAGACTCTCTAGGTTTGCCTGGTGTGGGCTGTCGCAGAGATGGGGTACCCAGGGAATCCGGCCCGTCCTTCCCCCCACAGAGGCAGCTGCGGCGGGGTGAGGGCTGGTGGGGTGCGGGTGGGGAGGGCAGGTGGGGTGCCCTGCACCCCAGAGGCCAAGGAAGGGCTTTCCTGTCCCACTGGGGCTCTGGGGTGATGCTCTCCCTCCTCTGTACTCCCTTGCACACCGGTCGTTTACATGGGGTGGGATTTATATCCAAAGAGGGGTCTGGGCTTGCTGGGGTCCCCGAGGGGGAAGCCTCTGTAACCACACATGTTGTTGCTGATGCTGCCAGTTTAACCTGCTTCACTAGAGAAGCAACAGGCCCCTCTCATTCCCCTCCTGTGTGATGTGCTTTGTGGTGTTAGTGAGACCATGATGAAGTGTCCTTTATCTTGTGTTTTCTTTTGGCCGGGAAGTGGAATGGGGCATTTGATAAAAAGCAAGAGAGAAACCAAGTAACCCCCAGAGAGATGGCAGGGCTTGGCGTGGGCACCCAGCGGGGCTCAGGGCAGAGGTGGGGGATGCTGCTGCAGGGCCAGGCATGGGAGCAGCTCAGGAGAACCCTCACCAACTGAGCCTGCTATCCCAAACGTTCTGCTTTCCTTTAGAGAAATTATTGTGATGTTGGAGAGGGGCTTTGGACAAGGGCCTGGAGTGCCAGGACACAGGGAATGGCTCCCCGCTGTCAGAGGGCAGGGTTAGATGGGAGACTGGGAAGGAATTCCTGCCTGTGAGGGTGGGCAGGCCCTGGCACAGGCTGGGCAGAGAAGCTGTGGCTGCCCCATCCCTGAGAGTGTCCAAGGCCAGGTTGCACAGGGCTTGGAGCGCCCTGGGACAGTGGAAGAAATCTCCTTGCTTTGTGGGGCTGCAGTGGGTGCAAAGGCACTTTATGGCTGGGTCCAGACAGACCCAAGTGTATTTTCTCTCTGGATCTGTGCAGAGAATCTCTTGCTCCTTGGAGCTCAGTGCACATGAGAAAGCTGTGAATCTCCAAAGTGTGCCTGGGGCTTGGACTTACTGTCTACCTTTGAAAGGTGACCACTCTCTCAGTTTTTTGTTTTTGTGGGTTTGTTTTTTTCGTTTCCTTTCTCTTTGGAATACCTTGGGCAATGGGCAGTAGGCACAATATTGAGTCAATGTAAGTTTTAAAGTAAATATATATATATTTAACAGAATGATATTTATACAAACACTTTACTCGTTTTATTTCTTCTGGTTTCATAAGTGCAGCCATGTCCCTGCAGATCCTCAGTGTGAAAAATTCAATACCTTAAACCATTGTGAACATCTTGAAATTACTGTATACAACCACCCTATCCAGAAGACAGGATTTGTTTCTCTGTGCAGCTCATCTTGTATCTTCAGGTGAAATGCAGTTTAACTAATCAGCTCTAGAGAAATCTGGACATGAAAAAAGTTGTATTTTCTTGGCTTTCCAGTAATCCTCTTATTGCTGAAGAGCTCAATTTTAACAATGTTTTGGGGGTTTTTTGGCTGTATACTTGAAACTAGTCTCAGTTTGAGAGATCCATTGATAAGCTTTGCCAAAGTCAAATAAGAATCAGTGGAAAATGGTTTCCCCCCTGTGGTCCTCCACAGTAATAGGTGAAAGATTTGGGATGTGGGAGCTAAAATTGAGGACACAGCTCCTGCCAGACAGCTGAGGTGGAGAGCAGGTGAGGGTGCCCTCAGAGAAACACTTGGTACTCACCCAAACACTTTCACAGCTGCCTGAATTCTGCTCCTTGCATGAAGGAGACATTTGTTCTGCTGCTCTGGCACAGCTCATGGTCGGTACCAAGGTGTGGCACCAGCATATTCCATACACAGAGCTGGTATAAAACAACAATCTCATTTTTTCTCAAGTGATGATTTAGCACCTCTCTCTTTGAGGTGTTAAAGGTGTCCATGGAAGTTGTTAAAAACACTTGTTATGTTTCAGGAAAAGCCTCAAGAAATCTCCTCTAAAAACTATTTTGATGAATTGGCATTTTTGCAGTCTTTCCCCTAAGTAAAAATAAAGATATTTTCAGGGGTAGTTTTTTCCTTTGCTATTTTTTCCCTCCTTTCTTTTTAATCAGTGGAAAGGAGGGAAAACAAGGACAAGTGAGGCAGAAGGTAAAGAGTTCTAGGTTCACATGCCATGCAATGTGTTGTGGAAACCTCTGACCATTTCACTGCACCTTTGGTTTTGGCTTGTTTGTTTGTTTCAATAAGAAAATCTTCAACTGGAAAAGTTTTGAGTGACGATGTTGGACATCAGTGAAGATGTTGGATCCTCCCTATGCTGGACATCAGGAGAGCTAATTTAAAACATTAAATTATTTAGGAAGTTGGTGGTGGTGTGTGCAGGGGATGCCCTAGTGTTTGGGGTCCTTCTGTGCTGGCTTTGGGACATGTGGAGTGTGAAATCCAGGGCCTGGCTTTGGATGAGTTGCCATGAACAAGGAGCAGCTCCCAGAAATGGAGTGGTACCCCGTGTGGATGATTGGGAAGCACTGGAAAACAAAACGGGTTTTTCTGCTGGTTCTCAGTACAGTGAATCATCTGTGGATTCACTGAGGATTCAAAACATGTTCCAAGGTGGTGAACAGAGCTGAGCAGCCCCTGTCTGCCTCCTGGGCACCATGAGAAGGACATAGAGCAGCTGGAGTGTTCCATTGCTCTGCATTCTCTGGGATTGGATGTATTGGCAGGGTTAGGCTGGGATTCCCTTGTCACTGGAAAAGTTGAGGTCTGTAAAAGCCATTGGCTTAATTATTGTGCTTTTCAGATGGTACAAAGGTCCAGTGGTAGTTCTACAAAGCACAAGGTCTTTGCTGGTTGGAAATTTGCAGGTGTCCTTTGATTTTCCTGGAGCCTCCAAGGTCATTCCAGGTGGAAATGGGACCTTCCTGGAGAGGGCTGGTTGGTTTTAACTGGGGAGACCTTTCTGTCCTCACCCTGGCCCAGATCCTTCCACTGTACCTTCAAAAACTGACCTTAGCTTTTGATAAAAGCTGAAGGCTCAGAGCTTGGCCCTGTTTACATTCATGTCACTGTTGGACTCTACAGGAGCTGGTCTAGATCCACAGCAGAAGAAACAGATGGAAAACTGGTCCAGCATTATGAGGAAAACGGATACATGAGATATCCAACCAGCCCCAGGCCTGTGGCAGAGAGCAGCATGGCCAGGAAATGGGTCCACTCCTTTTTTGGTTTTTTAATTTACAGGTTTCTGTGTGCCTGTGGCTTCTCCATCACGAGCTGGTGGCCAGCAGAACGTAGGTGTGAAGTGCCTTTGGTGTTGGTAGTTGGCTGTTTCATTTGAGGGGATGAGGAAAGGGTGAAGAGGCCAAAGAAAGGGAAAATATTCCTCCAGCACTGTAACAAGGGCAGGGCGACCACCGAGTGGGACAAACCACAGCTCCACGAGAGCCCCGAGCTCCGTGCAGATGTGCCAGGGGTGGGGGTGAGCTTGTGCATTTACAACAAGCCCGTGTTGTCCCAGCATGTTTCAACTGAGAAAAAACACACAAACAAACCAACCAAAATGAAACACAAAACCCCCTGGTAAAATGTACAGACTCTGCCAACAAAGCTGCGTAGTTTTATTTTAGTTTTGTTTTCCTTTTCCATCTTGGTCAGTTTGGGACTTTGAGAAGGGAAAATATCTCTCTTTAGCCAACTTCCTATCAGTAACCAGCAGTAAATATCTCAAGGATCTCACTCCTGGTGTGGCAGCTCCGAATTGTTCATATCAAAGAGTATTAACTGAACTTCGAATAAACCCCCAAGAAACCATTACTGTTCTCAGTAGGCGATGAAGTACCTTTTTCTTGTAGAAGCATCAAATTTGCGGTGGGGAGGTCTTTAAGAAGCCATTGATCCTGGTAATCACTTGTATTGGTGTGTCCTGACCAGCATCGAGGTCTCACGTCATTGTTACCGGTGAATTAGCAGTTCACGCCTAACTGTCAGGATAATTGTTGAATGCACATGGTATTTCCTTGTAACTCCTCCTGTTCATGCACATTCCCTCTTGTTGGGGTGAGACACTTGTACCACTCGTACCTCTCCTGTTGCCCACGCAGTTGCCTACTGCAAAATCCCCCGAGAGCCTTCCCACTGCCCCTGCAGCCCCGGGAATGGAGCTTCCCCATTCCCACCGGAAAACTCTGCAATACAGAGCATTACCGAGAGAAAATGGGGGTTTCAGTAAAGACCCAAACTGGAACAAGTGGGCCAAAGCGTTTTTATCCTTGACTTTGAGGCATGAGAATAAATTGTCTCCAGCTCCAAGGGCAATAGTTGCCTTCACAAACTCTGCTTGATGGCAAGAACCCCAAGGTTGTCCCCTGCCAGTCTGACGATGCTGCAATGGGCAGGATGCTGATGTCTGACTGTGTCACTGGGCACTGAAACCACAAGCACAGGTTTATGGCCTTATTGTGGGATCTGGGAGCTGGAAAACTGTTGGTTTGTGCCAGGAAAAGCTGTTTTCCAGCTGGGCAGTACCTGGCTGAGGATGAGGCAGTGGTGGCTGCTTGTCTTTCTAAGCCTGTTGCCACCAGGCCTCTTGGCTCTGCCTTGCCTTTCTGCCTCACACAGTGATGAAGACTGGGCTGGTTTCTGCTGTCCCTGGTGAGCAGGTCAGAGCACACCAGCCCCAGGATACAGAGAGCATCCTGGAAAGTGAATCCTCCAGCTTGGAGGGAAGGGTGAGTTCTGGTGGCAAAGCCCAGCAGGAGACTCCCCCAGAGCCAAATCCTGCTGTGCACCCACCCCAGTGGGGCTCAGCCCCAGGTCAGGCTGGACAGGCTCCTGTGTCTGTCAGCAGCACACACAGACATAATGGGAATCCATCACCCCCGTTCCCTGCCTCCCTCCCAGCTGATTCCCCAGGAATGAGGCCATTCCACAGCAATCAGGACAGAGACCTGTTTTGCTGTCAGTGTTTTCATGAGCCTTTTAACTTGACTGGGAAAGTTGATCTCAAAGAAAAATGTACAGTTATCATTCAATTATGGTTAAATCGAGCCCCGTTGATGCACTTTATGAATGAGTGAAAACAAATCAATGCTGTTATTGCACTGTATCTCTATTGTGTATAATATTATACATTCATCTGTAAGAGTAATTTATTTTTATTACTGTAAATAAAACTGTTAAAGTCATTTGTCAAGAGGATATCCAAAAATAGGGGGAATGGGGTTGAAATTAAAACATTTGAAGATCTGGGCTCCTGTCCCAGGTATGTGCCATACTGTATGCGTGTCTGTGTTTTTATTTCAGCTGAGGTGAGTCTAGGACAGGACTCTGCTTTCCCTCACCCAGGACTGGGATCAGGATGAGGTGGATGAGTACAAGAACTGCTGGAGACACTGAGGGGTTGGGAAGGAGCAGCTCCTGCTGCTCAGAGCCTCCTAGCACAAAGATGGAGGCTGTTCCATCAGCAAGCCATTCCCTGCCCTCTGATTAGGGAGTCAGGGATTAGACACCAGGGGAATTAGTTGATCTTTGAGGGCTTGATTCTCCAAATGAAGGGTTATAAAGAAATTACAGCTTTGCGCTGCTGCTTCTGTGTCTCAGCCTCTAATAGACGGAACATCACAGGGCTGATAACGCACAGCCAAAGGACCCAGGGAGGGCAAGATGACAAAAAGCCAAACTCGAATCTACTGTAACCTCTTAAAATCTTTATTAATTTATTTTTCTTTTCTTCCTAATTTCATTAGCACATGCATAAAGTGTCAACAGTTTGGGGTTAAGATGACATCTCTTGAACAAATGTAGTTACAAGCGGTGCTTGGGGTGGTTCCAGGTTTCCTCTCTACACTGTACAGCAGAAAGCTGCAGAGGCCCTGCCTTTCCTCACTGGCACCACAGGCAGGACCCACAACACTGGGGAGAGAGACACTTGTTCACACGTAGCAACTGGGTACAGTAGATAGATACAGGCAGCAACATCTACTCACCTACTGACTAAGTGCACATGGTTAAAGACCCCACCAGACAGTGAACATCTCCTGCTTTGATCTCAGCTCCAGAACTGTGGAACTCAGTTATGGTGAGGAAGGTGACCCTCCCTCGGGGGAGATGCCAGGTTCCCACCATCTCCTTCTGTCAAATAGAGATACAGGTGATACTTCTGTTACTAAAAAATGAGCCTTTTGCAGGAGCACCAGGACAGCCCCACAGATGCTGAGGAAGCATCCAGAAAACCACCACAAAGTGCTCCAGGGCTGGCACCTGCCTGTCCCCACGGTGCCAGTCCTGCAGAGCTGGAGCCAGCCTCCAAAGACTGGCCGAGGCTCTGGCTCCAGGCTGTATGTGTGAGCAGTCAGTGTCAAAAAGGGAGAAACCTGCTTTCCAAAGGCCCAGCTTGAGCAGACCACTCATGGGTGCTCAGTTTTAGTAGGATTGATTGCCCTAGTGCTCCAGGTCTCCCCAGCTCAGAGCTGCTAAGTTTGGGTAGTGCTGAGGAGGTCTAGTGGTGGGTCTGAGGTGCCTTAATCCCCAGCCTGCTGGGTGCAGGCCATGGGAGATGATCCTCACCCATCTTCAATGGCCCCAAAAATGCCTCCCTTACAGCACTTGGCCTCACCCAGAAGAGCTTGTGCTCCTACTTGCTCCAAAGGGGATGGAAACCTGGCAGTGAGATGGGTCCCGTCCTGCTGCAGCAGCTGGCATTGGCCCAACAGCCTGGGGATCAACAGGAGGAGGAGGAGGAGGAGAAGGAAGGCTCTCCAGCCTGAATGCTTGTCCCATGGTAGCAGCAATTCACATCCCCTGAAGCAAACCCAGCAGCACGTGCACTTCCCACAGGGAAGTGGTGACTTGTCCCCTCTGTGCATTCCTCATGTGACCTCTCGGGGACCAGCCCTGTCCATGGCATGTGCACCCAGACGTGTGGTTGCCAGAGCAGGTTTTCTTGGGTTGGCCAAAACCTGCTCCCCACACCATCCCAGTGCAGGAAGGATTCCCAGAGGATACCGTGGGGTCTGGGCAGGTCCAGATTTCCACCCCAAGTGAGCTCTGCCCTTTCTCAGCACTGTGAGACCACCCACCCCAGGAAGTCCCCCATCCTTGGCCATGCCATAGGGACCTCCAGGAAAGGCACTTGTGTCAGTGAGGAGCTGCCACGCTGCTGTGGCCCCACTGCATTCCCAGGGGGAGCTGAGCCCCACGTGTGACAGGGCACACCCAAGAGTGAGGGGAGGGAAGTGCCAGCACAGCTCAGCATCAACCCAAACTCAGGGTGGGCACACCCTGCCTCAGACTCCCCCAACAAGCCAAGCAGCCCCAAAATTAAGGAAGTGTCTGAAGGTGAAGGGCCATCAGCCCCCAAATCCCCTTAAGAATGCATTTCAAAGAAAAGGGAGTTGTTGGTTTGGTTTGGTTTGGTTTTTATGTTCTGTGGTTTTGGGTTTTTTTTGGGGGAGGGGTTTTTTGGTGGGGATTTAAGTGACTCAAATGTGTCTTGGAGAAACCTGGTCTAGTGGAAAGTGCCCCTGCCCATGGCAGGGGGTGGGACTGGGTGGGCTTTGAGGTCTCTTCCAATCCAAACCATTCTGGGATTCTATGATTTTTCTTTTTCCTGATTTGCTCTGATCTGAGGTGGAAAGCACCACAAAGAGTGGCCCCATCTGATAAAAACTGGCCAGAACTAAAAGTAGACCTGAAACATCTCAGTATAAAATTAAATTTGGAGGGGGTGGGGGGTGACGGGACAGTAAGGGGGGAATGTTGGTGCTCATAACAGTATAATTTTTGGAGACCTGGCATCACAGGAATGTCATCAGGCTCAAGGTGACAAGACCTTCATGGTTGGCTTTTCCAAGGTAAGAAAAGACTTTCTATGGAGTAAGTGTTTCCAGCTGAGGTGTCAGGCATGGACCAGCACTGGTAAGAGGTGAAAATCAATGGGATTTCAAACATCTGAGCTGGGGAGGGGCCTTCAGGGACAAAGGTTCTTGCTGCTTTGTCTTAGACAGTGCTTCATTAGGATCTGATTTTTGGAAGTGGTGCCACCTGTTTCATGTTGTTGGTGTCCAGCTGGGAAGTGTTGCTGGGTCTGACCTTCCCCCAAAGTCCAGAACAGAGCAAATTGTCCTTCTGGAAATCATGTGTAAGTTGTTTGTTTGCTTTTCAGTTTTGTGAGGGAGGGGTTTGTTTGTTCATTTTCAGATTCCTCAAGTGAGCTACCCCAAACCAAAGGGTAACTTTGAAACTGTCCACCTCAGTTTACCAGCATGGTTTATCCACTGCAGTCTGTGGACCATGAAGGGTCCTGAGGAGCAGGTTACTAGAGCTGCTACCTTCTGTCTCTTGAAATACATCAGTAACAGCTGCATGTCCTGGTTTCTAATTAGTTCACATCCTCCCCTCTTAGGTGTTTTATCTTTATTGCACTTAAGGGTCAAAACTAAAACCAACAGAGAGCCCAAGCAGCTGTCCTGGCTGATGGGAGCTGCTCTGGGGCAGGGACACCCAAAGGAGGGGAAGAAGCAGAACCACAAACACATCAGGTTTGAAGTGGTGCCCTGTGGGCACCTCCACCATGCCCTGGCCCACAACAAGGTCATGGGCAGTGCTCCTCTCTGGTATTTGCCAACCCATTTCGCAAAGCCTCTGTGACCTGTTTCTCCATCCTTACCTTGGGGAAGCCTTCCCTGAGATCTGACTCACCTCCTTTCTGCCACCACTCAATCCCATGCCTTGCACTGGAGTCCCCCACTGACATGGAGAACAGATTTATTTTCCCCACTGCCCTTCATGGCTTTGCTTGGGGCTTTACCCACCTGAGGTTTGCCCTGTACACAGCGGTGGGAGAAAAACCAACCTGAAATGCTGGGCTATTTTCTTTCTACCCTTTTCCCATCCTCTCTGCACTCTTAATACTTCATACAGAACTGAGTGCTGGAGGTACCACTGGGCTGAAGGTCCCCCAGGGCCACCCTAGTCCCCTGGCACTGCCACCATGAGCAAGGGGTGCAGGGGAAGGCTCACTTCACACACACCTGGGCTCACCATGGCCAACAGCAGCTTTCAAAGAACAAGACAGTACAGAGGCACCTCTGGGAGGTTTAAACCTGTGGGGAGATCCCTATGAGAAGATGCCCATGGGAGGGTGAGGCTTCACTGCTCTGCTATCAGGCAGTGCTGGGGGGGAGTCTGTGGCCTCAGGGCCCGTCAGTCTGTCATACAGACATTAATGTGGGTAAGTGACACCAGCTCTGCCTTTGGGGATGCTGTGGCCAAGCATGTTCCACCCAGGTCTTGCCTGAGGATTTCCCTCTCCAAGAAGCCTCCCTTGCTGCAGGCTCTGCCTCAGCCGAGTGACAGCACCAGGATGTGTCCTCCCTTGGGAACATCCTCCTGTCCTCCTCCCACCCTGCCTGTGGGCTCGTTCTGAAGGCTCTGGGACAAACCTCACTGAAGTTCTTGACTGGGGGTTTTGTTTGGGTTTTTTTTCATTCCCTCTCTCAGCAAAATACAGGCTGGAGAAAGCAGAGCTTGAGAAAATGATCCTAGAAAACCTGGAATTTGTCCAAGGAAGATCAAGTTCACAAAAAACCCCCCACCCGTTGAGTCTCAAATAGATTGAAATATATCAAAGTCCAGGTTTGGGTTAGAAGTGTCTGTAGGAGGAAGTTTTGCATGAGCTCAGAGGCTGCCACATGAATTGATGGGCAGCTCTGAGTGCTGGCAGGCAGTGGGGCACCCAGGCATGTTTGCTATCACATCCATGGCCATCCCAGAGAGCACAGCTGTGTGGGGACTGGGAAGGGCCCACCCTGAGGGTGTGGGGACCTGTTCAGAGACAAATCCAGCATGGCTTGGCACTCCTGTACTTGGCTCAGGCACTTTTGCAGGGGGCAGTGGAGGGGCAGGAGATTCACCCCCACCGACAGCAGTAGGAGATGTGGCTGTGGTGCGGCTCAGGGGTCACCTAAGGAAGGGACAACAGTCCTCGAGGTGCTGCTGCCCAGTGGAGAGGAAATTCATGGGGGATGAGCATTTGAGGCTTCTAAAGTGCAGTGCAGGTTATATGGTCTTTGCTTTAGACTGTAAACTCCTCAGGACAGACTCCTTGCCCTTATTTTATTTATTTTTTAATCTGTAAAGTGACATTCCAGCTGAGAAAACCTTACCCCTAAGTAACTACTACTACAGGAAAACAGGAATCTTGGTGAAAGGAACAGCCTGTGCTCCCCTTGGCAGCAGCCCATGATGGGGAGTACTTCCCATGGCCAAACATGGTCCATCCACAAGGACAGTGCTCCTACCAGCCAAAGACCTCTGGAACGCACCCTCCAAAACACCACCAGAGCTACAACCTGACTCCCTCCAAGCAAAACTTCTATTTGTCATTAAAGCAGAGGTGTTAATTTAGGCTCTGTTCCCAGGGCAGCCTGCAAAGCTTCTGTTCAGGCTGTTGGGGGTCTTGAAAGGGAAATAGAGATGAAAAAGGTGCTGGGAGGAAATTGGAGGGCTCTTACAAGAAGGGAGCTCTCTGGAGAAGCCAAGTTCAGCCTCATGTTTGTCACAGGAGTAAAACCTTCCCAAAACAAAACAGCTGCAAAAGCAGCAGCTCTCATGGGATGTGATGCTCACTCCTCTCTGGTTTCTTCCCAGAGTGGGAAGTTAGAAACTACCCAATCCATTCTTCCTTCAGGACACCAATCCTCCAAGAGCCAGCTCCAACAGTCCCTCTAAACCAAGGAGACCCTGAGTGCAAGGCCGGGCATGAACACTGCTAGACTTCCACCAACCTTCAGAAACTTCAGCAAGTCCAGACTTCCCACCTGGTGTAGCTTCAGAGGTGTGCCATGGCCATGGTGTTCCCCATAATGCCCCTTTTTAGATAAACCAGAGATGTCCAAGAGGTTCCTGATGGACCTCAAGGACTACAGCTTTCCATTAATATCTCTGAGCAGAACCAAACTGGCTTAGTTACTGTTCCAAGACTCCAGCCCAATCCATCTGTATGCACTCAGGGTATTCTTCCCCCCACTGGCAGTTATATTTATTATTTTTAATCTATGCCCATAAATTGGCAAGTAGGGGAAAGCAGATAAAATGGGAAGAGGAACTCTCAGGAGATCAGTTGGGCTCATTAAATGTTTGGCACTCCATGATTATCCATTGGCAATGAAATGCCACTGTTATATTTTAACATGGAACATGATACCTTAATGTACAGGAGCATCTCCACAGCCCAATTCTGGTACTCCTGAGAGAGGAGAAATTCAATCATCTGTGACCTGGATTGTATTTTTTAATGTCTGCCACGCTAGATAAAATATTTAAATATTCACTTTTATATCAGCCCACATGAGGATTTGAGCATTTCAGGTTGTGTAACACAGCATGGCCTACTTTGAGAAGAATACACAGGAATAGGCACATATGTAGCAAATATTGAATATGCAGCATGTGGGTCAGACAGACAGTGTTAATTAGTGTGGCACAGCCAGTTCCAGCAGTGCCAACCCACCCCAGCCTAGGAATTGGTGTCACTTCTGTTGGATTTCATAGGCCACCTGTGTAAAAAACAGGTAAATATGCCTGAAATAAAGCTGGTCATGCTCAAGTGTGGCTGAATTCTCTGCTGAGGATGGAATGGCTGCGTCATGAAACTGGGGCTCTCAGTGCCACCATGTGGCATCAACGCTCTGACTTGATGATCTCAGAGGTCTTCTCCAACCTTAGCAATTCCAGGTGCTTGCCAGCCTTGTGGTGCTGTTGGGAGAGTTGGGAAGAGCAAGGTGCTCTGTGAGCAGACCAGAATGGGTGTCTACACCCTGACTCCACAGGTTACCTCTCCACCAGTTACACCAGAAAGCTGAACAATGAGCTCTGCTGCAGATCTCACTGGATTGGGATGGGGGACCAGCCCCACCACTGCTACCAAGACAGCTTAAGGGCTGCCACAGCAGCTCAGACTCCTGCAAGAGGAGCATCATGATGTTTTCAAGCAATGGGCAATGGTGGGAGGTTATGGTCCTGCTGACCATGGACTTGAGCACGTGAAATATGTTTGGGTCATCAGGGGGTGGAGATTTCCTCAGGCAGGGTATGAAGGGTGAGGATGTGCTGGGATGTCTGAAGGGGAGATGATGGTGTAAGAACACAAAGGTGGGAGGAGATGGGGGGAGCTTTGCTATCTGCCCTCCTGAGGCCTCCAGCTGTGCATCTGCTCTGCAGATGTGGCCTGTGCACAGGGCAGGCAAGGCTTGAGGGAACCAGATGACCTCCAAGG
Source organism: Hafferia zeledoni (assembly GCA_035583235.1). NCBI lineage: Eukaryota > Metazoa > Chordata > Aves > Passeriformes > Thamnophilidae > Hafferia > Hafferia zeledoni. The sequence continues at coordinate 18,614,080 of JAWWEV010000152.1, read as the reverse complement.
TCCCTTCCAACCCAAGCTATTCTGATTGTCAAGTGCTTTGCCATGGAAGAGCATCGCCCCCACCAGTGGCATGGGTGGACTTCCAGCTGCCAACCCCAAGTACAGCACAGCTTCTGGGAGGTGACAGGGCAGTGGGAGGCTACAGGGACAATCCTGACCTGCCACACACAAATAGAGTCCTGCCAGAATGACCACAGTTCCATGTGACGGAGCAACCAGTGCATGAAAAGAAGGGACTTTATCTTCTAGGGGTGCTCAGCTGCTCTCTAGCTCTCACCAGGACTGGCTCAGCTTTGCAGAAATGGGACAGCCACAGATCCAAGGGATGAGCCAGTCCCATGTGTCCCTGAGCTCTTTCCCAGGGCTGGTGGGACCTGGCTCTGCCTGAGCCCCCACTGACTCTGCAGCCCTTTGACTCCTCTAAGGGGTAAGAGCAGCTCCACCAGCCCCTGCTGTTCTCTCTCTCTCATAAAGGGTTATTACTTTTTCTAAATTATCCAAATAAACCCAATTTCTCTTCACATACAAACAGGATTACAACTGTGTCTACATTAATAACACTCCACAACAAATACCACCAGTTATCTGCTTAAATGTTGCTCTGAATTTTTACACTTCCTTCTGAACCTGTTCCAGGTCAAATCCCAGCTGCTTTTCCAAGCAAGGCCCATCACAGCAATTGCAGGGACTCTCTGCCTTGGCCAGGCTTTGGCGAAAAGCTTTTGCAGCTGGTTCCTTGTGTCTCTGAGGGTAAACATCAGAAATGAGAGCTCTGGGTGAGCACCAAGCATCATGAATTTCCTGACCACTTGTGGTGCACCGTGTCTCCCTGCCTCCTTTGGTCATCCCTGCTTCCTTGTGTTTTGCACAGGAGATATTCCATGCGTCCTATTGCTCTGCTGCTTCTTGACTTGCCCTCTCCCACATTGCCTCTCTGCTCAAGCCCACTCAGCACCACAGCTTACAGCCCAGCTGTGGAGGTGTGGGAGGTGTCACTTCCCAAGGGGCAAGAGCCCATTTTGTGCCAGTCAGGAGAAGGGAGAGCTCCTGGGGGCATTTCTCAGCAGCTGGGCAGAGGATTCCCCACATCTGGCCATGAAAGGTTTCCCATTGGGGGGGAAATCAGCAGAGGTTTGGGGTGTCAACAGGGTGAGGAACCAGCAACTTGGCCTACTGGAAAGTGTCCCTGCCCATGGCAGGTCATTGGAATGAGATGAGATTTAAGGTCCCTTCCAACCCAAACCACTCTAGGACTCTATGAAGTTAAGAATCAGCCTTTGGGTGCCAGCTGTATCCTCCCACCCCCTGCACAGGTCTGGCTGCTTCTGGATAGTCAAACCACTCCTGGTGTAGCCATCACCTTCCTGGCTCCTGGGGGAAGCAGAGAGGCAGGCACAGAGCCCACGCTTTCCCCAAAGAGAAGCAACATAGGGTCTCAGTTTTTCCCCATTCAGGACCTTGTGGTATAAGGGAACACAAGAGAGGGCCTAGGCACACCATTTTGGCAAGTTCATGGCTGGTTCTGGCCCATTTTCTACAGGGGAGGGAACCTTTTCCAGCTCTCTGCAGGTTTTTACACCTGACTGAAATGTTTTCAGTAGTCCCCACCCCTTTGCTCTGCCTTCCTGTGCCTTGTCCCTTTGTGAAGGGAGGAGAAAAGTCTTTGATGGATGCCTCTCTATTTTGATGTGAGAACAGGGTATTTTCAGTGCTGTGGCAGGGGAATGTCTATCCAGCTGCCCCATCACCTGTGGGACAGGGCACAGGGCAGGATCAGGCAGGGAGAACCAGTGCCTGGGTCTGAGCTGGTCTCAGTTGTACAGGCACAGTGTGTGGGGCTGCAAAGGGCAAGTTAAGGGTTTACCTAAACGCAGCAGATTGTCTAATTGACTTCTTTTTCAAATAACACTGAAATGGTGCCACACTAAGGCCAAGGAGAGCTGGGCTTGGGGAAGCTCCCTGGACACTTCCCATCCCTTGCTGCCAAAGGCAGGACAAGGCTAAGTCTCCCTGACAGCTGCAAACTTTGCCTTCACCCTTTTCTCTCAGAAAACCAGTTCTAAAGACAGAAAAGGACTCAGGTCACCAACACCTTGGTCTTCTCATGCAGCCTGCTCTAGTGGAAGGTGCCCCAGCTGATTACAAGGGGTTGGACTCAATGGGCTTTAAAATTCTCTTCCAACCCTTCAAACCATTCCATGATTCTCCAGGGAGCGACAGCACGATGGTGACTGTCCCTACACAGCTGCTGCTCAGTGTGGTGCATCACTCAGGGGAAGGAACCTCCTACCCCTGTGCAGCTTTTGGAGTTGCCTGACCCCAAAAACACCAGCAGCAAAGCATCCCCAAGCCCACACATGGCCATCCCTGAGCTCTCATGGTGGCACCAGCTGTGCAAACAGGCTTCTTCTCCAGGAGCTTCTCATTATCACAATTAAGGTCTAGCTGGAAAAGCACTACTGCCTCTGGGGCTCCCTTCTCTCGCAAAGCACACTCAGGGCCAGCCTCTGGTCTTGCTCTAGGTGTAAACCTGAAGTAATCTTATTAACCTGCCTTCAGAGAATTTTGGAAGTCATTAAACGTGAAGGTGCTGCTAATTCCTGCTCTCACTGCCTCCGAGGTGTATCCTACCAGTGCTGCTGCTGCTGCTGCTGCCCGAAGGGTTTTTGACATAGTGTAAAAAGCAAAGCTCCTGGACGAGCGGGGCCGCCTGGTGTCGGCGCTGGGGAGGGCACCATACACACCTGGCCCGGAGCCGGCGCTCTGCCAGCCCCGCCCTCAGTCCGACCACTCGTTATCGTCCAGCTCCGAGTCGTCGTCCGACTCGCTGTACTCCACCGCGATCCGCCGCGACAGGATGGTCGCCACGTCATTGCCCACGGGCTCTTTCTTGGCCTCTTGTTCCCATTGCTCCTGGACTTTCCGGAGTTGGATTCCTGCGGTAGGAAAGGGGGGAAGGCTTTAGGGGCAGCACACACGTGGCTGCACTCGATGTGCAACATCCCCCTTTGTAAAGTGTTGGCTGGAACGAGACGGCTGCAGCCCCGGGCAGGAGGACGTATATGAGTTATATATTTAACTATATATATATGTGTGTATATATAATATATATATTATATAAGTTAGATAATAGGATTGTTAGAACAAGGGGGAATGGCTTTAAACTGAAGCAGAGTCATCTTCGATGGGATTTGGGAAGAAATTCTTCCCTGAGAGGGTGGGCAGGCCTTGGCACAGGGTGCCCAGAGAAGCTGTGGCTGCCCCATCCCTAGAAGTGTCCAAGGCCAGGTTGGACGGGGCTTGGAGCAGCCTGGGCTGGTGGAAGGTGTCCCTGCCCATGGCAGGAATAAGAAGGTCTTTAAGGTTCCATTCCAACTCAAACCATTCTGTGATTCTATGAATAATGCAACATGTGCAGTTATAAAGCTATATCACAGAATAAAGCTCCTCCTCTGCTTCTACTCAACCTGAAGATGTTGAATCTTCTGGAATGTTAAATTTACCATTCAACCTGAAGATTTGCAGGAAGAGGAAATGGGAGACACCTTGGAGCACATCATGCTCTATAGCCTGAAAGGAAGCCAGTGATCTGGGGGGCTTCATTACACCTCTGGAGATGAGTCCCCAACCCCTTTCCAACTCCTTGCACTGTATCTTTTTTGCCCCCTCAGGTTCCACCTGGATGCCTCCACCTTGACCCTTTCCACCCTGGGTCTTGTCTTGCCAATGTCACCCAACTCTACACCAAGAGGTATTTTGCCACTGCAGAGACAGTACCGGTGTGACCTGTTCCCACCCGTGCCCCTGCCCCCCGCTGCCGACGTCCTCACCCCTGCGGATGGCTGCCAGCAGGTCGCTCCGGGCGTCGCTCATGGGCATCAGCGGGATCTGCGGCTTCCAGGGCTCCACGGCGGGGGCGGGCGGCGATGCCGAGTGCGCGGGCGAGGCGGACACGGCCGGGGGGCCGGGCGGGGGCGGCGGCGGCGCCATCGGGGGGCCCAGGGGGCCCGTCTGCGGCGGGGACGCCGAGTAGGGCCCGGGGGGCGCGGGCGGCGGGGACGGCGCGTACGAGGGGGGCCCGGCCGGGCCGGGGGCCAGCGCGGGGGCGGCCGAGATGGGGCTGTCGAAGGCCGTCTGAGCAGAGGGGATGACGGGCGGCGGCGGCGGCGGCGCCGGCGGCACGAAGTACTCTGCCATGGGCACCGGCTGCGGGCTGCGACGGTGGGCACGGCCGTGTCACCGCTCTGAGGAGCGATGGCACCCGCCACCCATCCCAGCACCCAGCACTCATCCTGGCACCCAGCACCCACCCCGGCACCCACCCCAGCACCCAGCACCCATCCTGGCACCCGGCACCCACCCTGGCACCCATCCTGGCACCCAGCACCCATCCCAGCACCCAGCACCCATCCTGGCACCCGGCACCCACCCCGGCACCCAGCACCCATCCTGGCACCCATCTCGGCACCTGTCCTGGCAACCAGCACCCATCCCAGCACCCACCCTGGCACCCAGCACCCATCCTGGCACCCAACTGGCTCTACTCTGGCTTGCTTTGCTCTGAACCCCCACATAAGCCCTGTCCCAGGGCCAGAGAGGTGGGAGGGCTCTGCCAGCAGAATGGGTTATGGGGCATGAGGAGTTAGGAAGGTGCCCAACACCCCAGGGGAAAACCCCTCATCCACTCTGTGCCCTTTTCTGAGATGAGGCTACCCCAAAAGTGCTCCTGACTGAGTTGGATCTCACTGGCAGTTTCAGACCACAACAGCTGCAGAGATGAGCTCTCCTCTCTCCATCAGCCCAGAAACTGGGGGTCAGGCCCCCCAACCCTCCCTGCCCCTGGGCACCCCTGCACCCGCAGAGGAGGCTGGAGCCCTACCCGTAATCCTTGACCAGGTGTGGCCTGGGCCCGTTGAGCACGGCCTCAGGTGGTGGCGGCACGTGTGGCTGCTGGAGGCGGCTGAGGCTGTTCTGCCTGCTGCCCGGTGCTGGGCGGTACCCGTGCTCCGGCAGGTTTGGCGGTGCCAGCACACCCTCCTTGTGCTCCACCGGTGCCAGGTGTGCCGCTGGGGCCATCAGCTGTGCGGGGTGGTTGGGGCTGGCCGGGTACGAGTGGTCAGCTGCGTCCGATGCGTAGGACCTGTGGCACAGAGAAACCTGCTGTTGTACCCCTGGCAGGAGGGCACGGGGTTGGGGGTGTGAGAGCATTTTGGGGCTGAGCCAACGCAACAAAAAAGAGGCCACAAGAGTATAGATGTACAAGACAGCAGAGAGATAGCGGAGGGGAGGAGGACACCAACATAGCTGAGCCACTCTCTTTTCCCATACCTGCCAGATGGGAAGTGCTACAACTTTATCCCAATGCCAAGGCTGCTCCTGAGGTCCAGAATGACACCTTGGGAGCACCAGCTATCCATGAAGGTACCACAGGCCTATGGCTTAGCACCCCATCCCTGCTGTGGGCAACACGTCCCCCCAGAGACGGAGAAGAGCAAAGCAAAGGAGAGCCGGTGAGCTGAACGTGCAGTAGGTAGAACCTGCCTATTATCTGGGGACAGTGATCCTTCCGATGACGCCATGTGATAGGGGGATGGTGAGAACCTGTTATCCGGTCGGAACTCTTTGTCATACGCCATCATGTTCCACTCCAGGCGCCGGTTGCGAGCTTTCCGCACTTTCTTCACCTCCCGGGTGGAGTCCTCCACCAGCCGCTGCTCCTGTGGGCACAGAGCCACAGCTGCACCCCCAGCACGGCTCCTTGGGCCCTGAGCGATACCCAGGGGGCACCACCCAACCCTGTGAGATGCACCCGGCGCAGGGGAGGGGAGTGCACAGGCTGCATCAGGAAGGTGATGTTCCCCAGGCCCCAGGTAACCCCAGCTGCAGCCCCACAGCATCCCCCAGGGGGCATCACCCAGCCCCTGTGAGACACACCCGACACAGGAGAGGGGAGTGCACAGGCTGCATTAGGAAGGTGATGTTCCCCAGGCCACAGGCAATCCCAGCTGCAGTCCCACAGTACCCCCCACCTGCCTGTTACCTTTTGTCTGCGCTTCTCCTTTCTCTTATCTTCTGTTGCCTGCAACATTTTCTCCTTCCATAAGTTGAAGAAGTAGGAGGGGTCAGTGTAGAATTTGAGGCCATCCTTTTTGTCATCCCTGGGGAGTGGGAAGGGATGAGAGCAGGTTATTAGCCACAGGAGAAGACCCCATTCCCCTGCACATGGGCTTTGGTACAATCATGACTATAAGCTGTTGTCCCACCAGGAACATGTTGAACATAGTGGTCACTACCTGCAGTACCACTGCGTGGGGTCACCCATCCCAGCTGCCCCACACAACAGGAGTGGTGTCACAGCAACTGGAGAAACCACCCTCTCAGCTCTCATCAAGCAGCAAATGGGGTGCACGCCTGATGCCTCTGTTGGAAAGGGCCCCCAGGACCCCCTTGGTCCCCCCAAGGGTTGATGTGCCTGTACCTGTAGGGCGTGAGGATGTTGAGTGGCGGAGGCTTGTCGCAGCGCTGGTACATCTCCATCACCGGGTTGGGGATGGAGTTGCGAGACACAACCTGCTGGTTCTGCACCGTGGAGCTCTTGAAGGCTTTCCTCATGTTGATATCCTGCAGCGAAACTGTGGACACAGGAAGGAGAAGGGATACAGGGGTGACCTCAGCCCCTCAAACAAGGCATGGCAGGTTGCCCAGCCCTGAGAACTGGCCACACCCCTAAATGGCCCCAGCCCTCACCTTCCTCCACGGTGGAGTCCAGCTGTGTCACCTTGATGACCAGCAGGTCCACCCTCTCCTGCAGCGAGTTCATCCTCATGTAGAAGCTGTTGGCCTCGTTGAACAGCTCACCAAAGATGTCCTCAGCATGCCTGCCTGGCAGAGAACACCACGCCCATCACTGGCACCGTGGCATCATTCCCTGGGCACACACCTCCCCAGCAGCTCCATGCTCTCCCCAGCCTTGGGTTTTTGGGAGCTGAGCCCCATCCTCTCCCAAAATGTTGCACAAACACCACCCCCACAAATACTCTTGAGCATCCTTTCCAGTGAGTGGTACCCACGAGGGCACAGAACATTCACAGTGCCCCAAACAGCCTTTGGATCCATCAGGATAGAGGAGCCAAAAGAATGACCAACACACAGCATGGCCTGTGGAAATGCAGCCCTGAAGGTGGGAAACGAGGAGCAGGGCAACAGGGAGAGTTCCACAGCAGGGAGAAGCTGAGACTTGTGTAACTTTATAATAACTTCAGCAGTTGTTGTCCTGCAGCACTCTGTGAATTGTTACAACAGCTCCTTCTTAGGGCTATCCCTATCCTGGGGCTGAGCAAGGAGTATTGCAGAACACAGCTGACACCTGTAGGCTAAAGCACCCATCTCATCCCAGCATCCATCCCATCCTATCCCATAGCCCAGCCCCCATCCCATCCTATCCCATAGCCCAGCCCCCATCCCATCCCAGCCCCCATCCCCTCCCAGAACCCCAGCTCCTCAGGGTTTCCTCCAAAACCACATAACAAACAGCTCCCAAATCACCTTCAATACCTCCTCAGACCATTCACTCAACTCAGTCATTTGTATTTGATTTCTTTATCCTCTGGACAAGGTACCTATGGCCTGTGCACCCATGGGCTCTGCTCATGTGGGCCATGTTACTTCCAGCAGCTCCATAAATACAGGGTTTATTTTCTGGGAGTATTTTAGAGACTAATCTAGTTCTGGAGTGAAAGAGAAGAGGGAGAGCCCTAAAGAGCCTGCACTTCTCTCTCTATTTTAAGAGGATATTCAACAGTGAAATAGGTTGTCCCTATTAAAGCTTCACACTGGTGTGTGCAGTGCTCTTGTGCTCCCCTTTTCTGCTGAGATCAGTCCAGGGCAGGAAGACAGCCAAGGATTTAGATCTTTATATAGACTACTCTTCCTCATAAAGCTCTAACATTAAAAAGCATAGGTTGGAGTATTTTAAATCTTCACCTGACCTTCCTATTTCTGGCAAGTGGAGAAGCAAGGGACTCACAAAGGTTTTCTGTCACCCACTGCACAGACCAGCTGTGGGAGTCAAATGGGTCTCAAAATGTCATTAAGTCCCCAGTCTGAGCTTGGCCTTGAGCATACTCCTGTTTTAAATTAGCTGGCTAATTCCCACTGAATCAGCAGGAGCTGCAGCCCACAAGGCTCTCACATAGCCCCTGTGTGTCTGTGTTTGGAACCAGAGGAAGCAACTGCAGCATCCCACCAACATCCCACCATTCCCTCGCCGTTCCATGCTGGGAGTGCTGTGCCATGACTTACTGAGGCTGCCCAGCTGCTTGATGATGGCAGCCAGGGTACTGTTGGTGACACACTCCAGCTCACTGGTCACCCCATCGGGAAGGGCCCCCCGGCACAGGTGCCGGGGCTCGATGTTCCTCTTCACCAGCGGCATTCTGCCAGCGAGCCCTCACGCCTCTCCTGGCAAAAGGAGAAACAGAGGGAAAAAAGAAAATACCTTGTACCATTTGCCTGTTTGTCCTCCCATTCCTTCAGCTTCCCGCCCAGGATACTCATCCTGCCCATCCAGGTGGGTGGCAGTGGGGCTTTTCCAAGCAGGGGATGCTCTGTGGGTGCAAACCTGGGGATGCTGGAGAGCACATGGGTGCCAGGATGGAGGTGAGGACCACACCAGGGCCCTGTCCCTACCTTGTGAAGCCACTGTGTCCTTTCCCACTTACCTCCAGAGCTGTGCTCAAAGCAGGAGCAAACCCCCATGTGCTGCTTCCCTTCAGCTGGCCCCAAAAAGCCTCATCCAACCCAAACAGAAGCGAGGAAGCGCTTGTAATGCCATTATTTCCAGCTCACTGCAAGCTCTCCAGGGTTTTATTTGTGCACACACTACACTGAGGCAAGTTGCTGGGGCCAGCTCATCCCAGCTCCCTGCATGGCCTCCCCAGCATCCCTGAGTGCCCCCACAGCAACTCTGGGTGCTCTCACAGCATTTATGGGTGCTCCCACAACACCCCTGTGTGCCTCCAGGGCATTCCTGAGCACCCCACAGCAACTCTGGGTGCCCCCACAGCATTTATGGGTGCTCCCACAGCACCACTGGGTTCCTCCAGGGCATCCCTGGGCACTCAGACAGCATCTCTGTGCCCCCACAGCATTTATGGATGCTCCCACACCATCCCTGTGTGCCTCCAGGGCATCCCTGGGAACTCCCACAGCATCTCTGTGCCCCCACAGCATTTATGGATGCTCCCACACCATCCCTGTGTGCCTTCAGGGCATCCCTGGGTGCCCCCGCAGCAACCCTGGGTGCCCCTGGCCCTTCTGTCATTCCACCTGAACTGGGGATAGTTCATTTCTTATGGGGCTCAAGGAGACATAGGGCATCCCCTCACCCAAAGGCCTCATCTCCAGTGATAGCACCCATGGGAGCTGGTGAGGAAGGATGAAGGATGGGCACCATGGGGTGGGGGATGCTGGGGGCAGGTCATGCTGCTGATGTAAAGGGTGAGTGGTGGGAAACAGACTGGGAAAAGAGGCAAAAAGGGAGCATTTACTAACAACATGGTGTCTCCTGGGGTGCTGCAGCCCAGGACTGCCATACGGACAGGCAGCAACCCCACGGGTTTGCACAAGGGGATCTGAGGTGACACGAGTGCATCCTCACACAGCTCCACTCCCAGTGTAAAGGCAAACCGATGGTCGGGCTGATAAGGACCAGAGAGGTGAACAGCATTCCCAGGAATGCCCTCGTTTCCCATCCCGGGCACCCCCCGCCCACCCCATCTTTCCCAGAGCTTTGGCAGCGAAGGAAAAGCAGCTTCCGTTGATCGCTGGGAGCGGAGCAGCCGGGGGCCGACAGCGCAGCCAGCACTCCTGCCCGTGAACGGAGCCAGCAATCTGCAGAGCTCACAGTTTTTGGCCCCGGGAGCGTTACACAGAACAGTTTCCCATTGATAACACCCGGCCAGCGCTCCCGTCCCCCCGCCAGCACCACCAGCTACTCTTCAGTTTTCAAATGCAAATTCAACCTCCCTCCTCGAACTTGCTCCTAAATCATCCATATGGAGCTTCCCAAAGGGCTGATTGTGCTGCCAGGTCTGTATGGACAGGGCAGGGCTCTGCTCTGCCCCACGGCAGTCGGGGCACCGTGGGAAGGAGCCCAGCCCCGAACCCTCCGCAGGGCTGTGCCATGGGCTCAGAGCAAACCGCTTGTCCTCCGGCGCTTCCCAAACTCACTGCACATGGATGCGGGGCTGGTACCATCCCTGGGTCTCCAAAACCAAGAGGTTTCTGCCAGCTGGTTGTGACAGAGGGGGGACTCTGGATGTCTGCTGGTGGATGTCTGCTCTGGCCATGCACAACCCCCCTTTCTGGGCACCCCCTTATACCCCCTTTGGCTGCATAAAGAACTGAGCAACGCTGACAGCTTCACCCCAAGCTCACCTTGAGCTCACCTTGAGTTTTCTGTGTCACCCCAACATCGGCGCTCAGAAACTGAGCCCTGGCACGTCCCCGCGGGGCTTCCCCCAGAGCGGCGGCCGCAGGGACCGGAGGGCACAGGGCAGAGCTGGTAACGAGCTGCTTGAGCCCAGCAATTAGACACAGGGAACAAAGAGCCATTCTCAGCACCCGCCTGGGACACGGCCACTGGAAACAGCCACTGGCACCCGCAGCTTTTTGTCCTCCACAGGGATCCGGGGGGAATTGGGGCCAGCCACTCCTCCAGCCCCCGTGGGGACCCCAGAGCAGAAGGGAGAAAAAAAGAGATTTTTGGTTTGAAACTTCCCAGCAGGGACGGACTTGCAGAGAGGCAGAAGGTGGGGAGGCGGTCCGATGGCAGTATTTGAGACTGTGCCATGGGAAAGCATCCCTGGAGAAGAAAAATCCCTTTAATCTCACTCCAAAACCCCAAACAAGACTCAGAGTTTGCAGCAGAAGGAACCAGAGAGGAGCTGAGCACACATTTTTAGGCTAGGATAGCCTGGAAAGGCAACTTTGGCTGAGCCATGGGAGAAGCTGCTTTTTACCCCCCTCAGTTAATGGCAGGTCACAGGAACACAGGGATCAGAACCCCCTGCCAACCCCTCCTGTGGTAAGTGTCCTCTCAACCTGCTGCACCAGCAGCACCAAACCTCTGACTTCTGCCTTGGAAACCCAACTTCTGCCCTAAACCCTGTGCTCCTAAAACAGGCCTGTCCTGACTCACGGGACCACAAACGCTGAGAGTTGGTGGCCTGTCCAGAGCCACAGCACAGGGATGCTGAGTTATACCCCGTGCTGCACCTGCTTTTGTTGATAGTTCAGGTAATTTCCAAGCCTTGCAGGGGTGATTGGGGTGGCAGGTGCTCAGACCTTCAGGAAAGGGCTCCCAGGGTCAGGGAGCTGCTGGGAGCAGGGGTGGTTGCCTAGTGCAAGAGGGAGAAGTCCAAACATTGACAGTAGGGCCAAGAGCTATAAATGATTTCTTCCACACGCAGGACCATCCCAGACTCTACCTCAGTGCTTAGCACCATGGACCATCATCATGTACTGGTACGCACAGTACAACCCATTTGGACACTGCCATGTAACCAGTAAAGCCCTCTCTGGACAGCTGCAGGGCCAAAATGGCATATTCCCATGGGCACTACTAACCCTTGATGGCCTTGGTCAGCCTCATCTGGGACCCCTGGGACCCTCAGCCCCACCCATGGGTCCCACCCAAGGCCCAGGAGGTTATTCAAGCACAGCTGGGGGTGCCAGACCTGCTCTGAAGATGCTGCTGCTCCTCAGCTGTGCTTCTGGCTGTGCTCCTGCCTTGAGTGGGTGCTGGCACCTGGGGAAAATCCTGGATTTGGCACAACCTTCAGGATGGGCATTGGACCTGTGTCCCAGTCACTTGATTCTGGGTGCATCAGGGAGTGCCAATAGACTCTGCTCTGCCTGCTGTTTGCTGGCCCTGGGGAGGTGATGCAGTCACCCCACCATGCTCTGGGGCCACCCCACCATACTCTGGGACCACCCCACCATGCTCTGAGGCCACCCCGCCATGCTCCAGGGTCAATTCACCATGCTCTGGGGTCACCTCGCCATGCTCTGGGGTCACCCCATGACACTCTGGGGTCACCCCACCACACTTTGGGGTCACCTCACCATGCTCTGGGGTCACCCCATGACACTCTCAGGTCACCTCACCATGCTCTGGGGTCACCCCACCCTGCTCTGGGGTCACCCTGAGCTCCCACTCACTTTCCCCCTGTGCCCAGAGCCCTGCTGTGCCCCAGCAAGGACAGACACAGCAAGGCTGGGGTGGCACCTCACTCACAGCACTGTGGTGACCTTGTCCTTGAGCTGGGAGAGCACAGCCAGGGTGCCAGCAGCGCTGGTGGGCAGGAAACACTTAACCAGGGCAGGTGGAAGGTTTGGCCTCAGTGTCCATGCTCAGGCTGGCTGTCATGAAGGGTTTTCCACCTTGTCAGGCTGCTCCAGGTTTGGTGCAGGTGTCTGACCCTGGCAGGCAGCACTGGGCTGGCCTCTGCTGCAAAATGCCAACTCTGGCACAGAGGGTGTGAAAAGGAGCTCCTAAAGGCCTCCCTTGGGACAGCCATCACTGGGATGGCTGCAGGTGGGGATGGGCTCTTCCCTCCTGTCCTGCTCCTGCTCTCCTCTCCCACTGTGGCTCTGGGAACATGCCAGTCCTGCAGGGTTGGGGTCTCTCTTTCCCCTCCAGCTGAGGGTGCACAAGGAGATGCAGCTGATGGCACCAGGGCCCGAGGGAGACCCAGCCATGGCTGGCAGCACTCCCTGCACAGCTCAGTATGACCCTGTGATCCCAGCCTTCAGCTGCTTTGGGATAATGGTGCAACCTCCCCAACGTGGGTTTAGGTGGTCACACTGGCTTTTCCAACCACCCTCAGCAAGGTTTGCTTCTCCTCTTTATTCCTCATGGGATGGTCCCTGTTTCTTCAGGTGCTGGCTGCTCTACTGGGCATGGGAGTCAAAGGTACAACCTCAACCAGCCAAACTCTCTTGGGATGGTGCTGTAGGGTGAACATCTCTTCTCCTGGGTCTGGGAGCATCAGCCAAGCTCTAGTGCCACTTACATGGACTAAAATCCATGAGGATTTCCTGCCTCCTGAGTGGAAGTGAGGAGTCCTCAGTGGGAGGTGGTGTCAGGCTGCAGGAGGAGGAAAACAGGAGCCACAAACTCAGAAGGAATTTCCTGGAGGTGGAAGGCAGGAGCAGTGGCACCAGCCAGGGGTTTCCTGTGAGCTCCTGTCATGGTCCAGGCACACTGTGGGGATCCTCCCATCACTCAGCTTCTCCCTCCAGTAGTGGAAAGAGTCAATACCTAAATTTTGTGCTGGGAAATGCTGCAGGTGAGAGGAGATACAGCAGCTTCCCACCTGCATTCCAGACCCAGCAGAGGTTCTTGGAAAGAAACCATGTCCAGCTCACTGTGCCCAAGCACAGATCAGCTGAGGTGCCCAGGCAGGGGAGAGGGTGAGACCAGAAATGGGCTTTATCTTCTGCCACAAGAAGCTGTTTCCTACCAAGGAACAATCAGCAAATTGCTCACAGCATCCCAAATCGAGAGCTGCCAGTGCTACTGAGGAGCAGCCCCTGCTTTCCCAGACCAAGGAGTCCTGGAGAATAAGGGCTGCCCTAGAGCCCACCTGGCAGTCCCCAGTCCCTGCAGACCAGACTGGGGGTGTGATTTGGACTGGCTGAGAGGTGACCCCTAGAGCTGTCTCCTTCCAGATGTTAGCTTTCACCTCAGCAGCCATCACATCTGGCAGCTTAGATCTTTGTGGTCCAGCAGGGGCAGAAAAGCAATTTTCACTTTGCAAGAGGGTCCAAAAAGGGGAGTTTTGTGTTCAGGCATAGTTCCTTATTTTCTCTGCAACAGCTTTTCAGTACGTAACCATGTCCTCACCCCCACTGTGTCCCCAAACCCACTCGCTCTCTGGGCAGGGGCTTGAGCTGTGACTTACAGCCCTGCAGGAAGGTCCAAAGTGGCCTGAAGGTCCTTGTGTGCTCTGGGTGGCTTTGCAAGGAGGGACAGGCTGGTGACAGCAGGTTTCCCAGGTGCTGGGTAATCCCTGTGATGAGTGTTTGGAATGGTGAGTGCCTGTTATCTACAGCCTCAGACCTGGTGCCCTGTTTTATGTTTCTGAGAGAGGAGGGAGAAGCCTCCCAGCTGCCACTCTCCTTCTCTGGGTCACAGTGGGGCAGAAGGCCATGCTGGGGATTGCTTTCTACAGCTGGGTGTTCCCTGCAGGAGAAACCTGGATTGGGAATGGAGCTGTGGCAGAGACAAGCACCACTGGTGAGAAGCTGCAAAACCACATCAGCCATTGAGGAATCTCCAATACTTTGTGTGATAGGTATGAGAGCAACAGGCTGGATGGTGCATGGAGCAGCAGGAATGAGGGAAACCTCATTCACCACAGGTCAGACAGCCAAGAAAAAGCCTGAGCTTGGATTTGGGAAGAATGTGAGTAAGTGTGTGGTGAACCAAACATCTGAGGACTGGGAGTTTGGGTCAGCCCTGCGCTAAGCTCGGTTCTGGGCCAAGCTTTGGGGCAGTCCATTTGTTCAGCCCTTGCAATCGAAGCTCTTAGCCCAGTCTGGCTCCCCAGGGTGATGCTGAGCCTGAGGACCACACTGCCAGGGACTGGAGGCTTGTGCAAGGGAACGAAAGCTGTGGTCAGATGCCAGGAGCCAGAGTGGTGCAAAAAAACAAGGTGGTATATTGAAAACTGTATTAACCTCAAACAAAAAAGTTTACAAATGAATAACAAAAGAACAAGAAGTGCCAGATCTCACAGTGACTGCTCAGGACCTTGTTTCGGCACAGGACCCTGGAAATGGTGAGGTGGGGATGGTCTGGAGGCAGGAGGAAGACACAAGGCTGTCCTAAAATATGGAAAGGAGCAACGAAACCCCGACTCTGTAGTCAGAGAAAGGTCAAGAGGCAGAGGTGACACTCTGCTGGGCTAGTGGGTGCCTGACGGAGCTTGTCCTGTGAAGTATGGCAGGATGGATCTGGTACAGAAGAGGACTGGGAAGGATCTGGGGGTGTGTGATGTTTTTGAGCAGAGAGAAATAGGTGGTAGGTGTGAAACCAGCAGGTTCTCAAGGTGCTGATTTGTGGAACTCTGCCATGGATTGTGCTGGAATTCAGCATGGGATAGTTCAAAGAGCAACAGGACAAACCTGCAGAGGACTGACAGGGCCACCAGCAGCCACCAAATGGTTGAGGGCAACCTCTGGCTCAGGTGGCCCTAAATTCCTACTCAGTGCCAGATGTTGGAGTGATGTGGGCCATGAACACCTTCAGGAGGGAGAGCAGAGACTGTAGCCTACAGAGGCTGAAGTTTTGTTGTCTAAAAAAAAAATCAACCAGCAAAATCTGTGCAGGTGGCTCCTCATGGAGCAGGAACCTGCCTGCTAGAGCTGGGCCAGACCTGCTGATTTACTCCCACAAAATGGAGCACAAGCTGCACCACAAGGACTCGCTGCTCTAATTTATGAAATGCATCTGTGACCACTTCTTAATTTGTTGCCAACCCAAATGCATGTGAACACCACCAGCATGACAAATGTCACTGCTTTGTGTGAAGGTGATCGTTGCTCCAGAACTATTGTCCAAAGGGTAATTAAATACATTAAAACAGGCTGGATCTCAAGCATTGCCTGTGCTTCAGATACAGAGGGCAGGTCTCTGGTGAAGGTAAATTCTCAGGGTGGCACTGAGGCTGATGGGCATGGGAGAAGAAATGCCACTTCCCACCCCTTCCTTGAGACCTCTGTATCCCAAAGGAGTCTGGCTTTCCAAATGGTCGGGGGCCACGGGAAGCAGCCCAGCCCCACTGGAGGGCCAGGACATCTCATGGCAAAGCATCAGGTGGCAAAATGCCCTGGTGGCTAAAAGGCCCAGGATGTGGCTGGACCCATCCTCAGGATATCAGCTCAAGGGAGGCTGTGCACTCACTGCTCCTGCAGCACATGTGAAATGGGTTGAGAGGTCCCAGCCCTAATCCCAGGTGGCACAGAGGGATGGATCTTTGCTGCCAGCCAAGAACAGATGTGGGCTGAGCTGCAACTGTGGGCAAAGGCTCAGGCCCTCCAGCCAAAGGGGGCAGAGAGCTGGGTGTCTGGCTGGCCCCAGAGCAGAGCTCCATGGCTGCCTGGGCTAGGGCAGGATCAGTGACCCGTGTCCCACCGGGAGGGGCCACCTCCTGCCAGCTGGGAGCGCTGCCCGCACCTCTCTCTCCTCCGTTCCATCTGCAGCTCCTCCATCGCCAGCTCAGCCAAAGCAGCTCCAGCACAGTGAGCAACTGCCAGGAGGCTTCAGCAAGCAAACACTTCACAGCAAAGTGCAACATAACGTTAAAGCACAGCTAAAAATATTCTTCAAGAGCTTTATTAGTAAATGCCACAGTTGGTGGAGTTTGGTTTTTTTTTTTCCTTCTACTGCAAAATGTTTCAGCTCTAGGAACAGCACTTGACTAAATTGCCTCTAAATCACCACCGCCTCCGAGGGCTCCACAGCACCAGCCCTGCTTAGGAGGATGCCATAAATGCAACTGCCTTGTTACTTCAGGGTTAGCATGAAAACCTTGTCCTGCTGTGAGTCTGGTTTCAAACAAACAGACTCCTGTACGGTTTTTATTTAAATGATGAGTTTTTTACAGTTATGTGATGAGCAAGTGCTGTAAATCTCAGAATGGTTTGGGTCGGAAGGGACCTTAAAGCTCATCCAGTCCCACCCCCTTCCATGGGCAGGGGCACCTTCCACTATCCCAGGTTGCTTCACGCCCCATCCAACCTGGCCTTGGACACTCCCAGGGATGGGGCAGCCACAGCTTCTCTGGGCAACCTGTGCCAGGGCCTGCCCACCCTCACAGGGAAAAATTTCTTTCTAATATCTGATCTGAATCTCTCCTCTCTTAGTTTCAAACATTCTCCCTTGACCCATCACTCTCTGCCTCTGGAAAAGGTTGCTCTACCTCCTTTTTACAAGCCCCCTCTAGGTATTGGAAGGATGCAATAAGGTCTCCTTGGAGCCTTCTCTTCTCCAGGCTGAACCACCCCAACTCTTGCAACTGAGTAGTATTTTTCCTCAGGGTTTAGTCAATGTGGGGCTTGGGTTCTGTTGTTTCCTGTCTCAGAAATGAAGAGCCCTCAGCGGTCCCTGGCACTGGTCATGGAGCTGAGGGCCACTTCGTCGGGTCCTTCCCATCCCACAGAAGCTGCTGCCAGCCCTGGTGGCACCACCACCTTTTGGCTGTCTCTGCTATGGACTCAAGTTAAATCCATGCAAAAAATAAAAAAAAATTGATTCTGATACTCTAATGTTGAAGGGAAAAAGGTGGGGACGAAACTATGCATGATCCTCCTTCATCATCCTTTGGCTGCTCCACGTGTGGCTCCTGCACCAGGACTGCCTGGGAGCAGTGGCTGCCTTGATCTTCAGAGGA
>JAWWEV010000152.1:18584378-18595164 GCA_035583235.1 Hafferia zeledoni | reverse complement strand
TCATCCTTTGGCTGCTCCACGTGTGGCTCCTGCACCAGGACTGCCTGGGAGCAGTGGCTGCCTTGATCTTCAGAGGAGGAGTCAGGGGATGGAGCTGTGGGAACACAGCACAGATCCCAGCTCTGTTTTGGCTGGAAAATATCCCTGCTGGCCCAGGAATCATGTGTTGTTTTTAATGACTCTATCACCAAAGGAAACTCTTCAGTGCTGGGTTTTCCCCTTTGTGCCCAGCTCATTACCAGAAGGCTCTCTCCCGCTCGCTGCTGCTCTGGGTGAGCAGGACGCTGCCCAACAAACCAGCCTTTTTCTCCCAGCATAGAAGGCGCTTTGATGAGCACAGGAAACCCTCAGCCAGCAGTGAGGGGCTTTCTGGAAGGCCAGTGCTCGCTGTCTTTGGTAACAGCCGCAGCACTGGCACCTCCAGCCCCGGGGCACAGCGCTCCCAGCCCGCCTGGCAGTGTGTCCCTGCCCAGCAGTCCCTGCACAGGCTCTCAGCAGGGCTTTTCCCACCACTGCTGGATGTGCACCCTACAAAAATCCAGGTGGATCCAGGGAAGCGGGGGCAGATCCCAACCGGGAGCTGGTTGCAGCTTCTCTGCTCACAGAGATATCCGAAATGCTGCAGCTCTCGCCCGTGGGGTGCAGCTCCGAGGGTGCCTTTTTGGATGAGCAGCTCTGCAAAAAAGCATTCTTGCTTTTCTTATTTCTTAACACTTTCAGCTTGAGGGCTGTTGTTCGTAACTTGTCAAGATCTTGGCATCAGCGGCTGATTTGTCATCCACCATAAAATGGAGGATGAGCATCCTTGGTTCAGAACTGGGCCAAGGCAGACGACAGCTCAAAGTAAAATATGCTTCATATCGAGTTTTCTCCGTGGGCCTCAGCTCCCGGGAGAAGGAGCGGACATCTGGGGGCTGAGTTGCATCACAACGTGGTGTGTAAGAGCCCTTCACCCGCGCTGCGTTTGCGACAGCAGAGCAAGGAGCACATTAACCTTCTGGCTGCCAGAGGGAGCCGTGCAGGGCTGCTGCTGCCATCCACCTCCCCACCCCACCTCCCTGCAGCCTGTCACAGTGCAAGCCACTGAGATACACAAATGCCACCAAAACACCATTTTTTATAAAATTATATCAGCAATTGCTTTAAAATCCAACAAGCTGCAGCGTGAGGGGTGTGCCTTGGCACACTGAAGTTTGGAAGATGCATTATTAATGCTGCCCCCAGCCCCGGTGCTGCACTGCCCTGCCCTGGCTCGTGCCCGGCAGCGTACCTGGTGGCTGTGTCTCTGTGCCAGGCAGCCCCAGACAACACAACCACAAACTATGGGAAAAAGCATCTCAATCCGTAGGTATTTTATCACGCCGACACCACCACGAGGCAGCAAGAACTCCAGTTTTAAGCAATAAAATTAAAGCTCCCTGCAAGTAGCTGAATCACTGAGTATGGAGGCCCAGGCTCTGCACCTTGGGGGTGTGGGCCCACCTGCAGCCTGCCCACAGGGGTGCCCTGGGATGGGGGGGCCAGCAAGGGGGCTCCAAGCCCGGGGGAGCCCCAACCCCAAGCAAGGCACCAGGTTGGGAGGGGGCCATGCATGACAGGTGACACCAGCGTTCTGCCCTGCAGCGCTGCCCCCTCTGCATCCCCAGCCCCACATGCAGTCCTCCACAACGCCCCCATTCCCCAGGCAGGGGGTGATGAGCCCTGCCCTGCACTGGCTGCAGGTGCACAGGCAACGGCGGGCCCGGTTTATCCCCTACAATGATGTAAAGATGATGGATCCTCCCTCTCCAAGATGTAAGGATGTAAAGTGATGCCCCCCACCCCCACCCCGCCCCTACACGGGGGTGCAGAGCAGACAGGTACCCCCCCTGCCCCCCTGCTGGAATGCAAAGTGACAGCACACACACAGCCCTCCCCAACGCCAGGGTGCAGAGACCCAGAGCACCGTGGGGCAAATGTGCCAAACGGTTTGGGCATCCCTCCCCCTCCGCCATAGAACCGTGCCGAGCAGACTGACCCGCTCCCGTCCGTGCAAAGGTGTAAAACGCCGGAGCATCCCCTGCCCCCCCACCATGAATAGCTGCAAAGTGAAGGGACCCCCACGCAAAGCAGCCTGGCCAGCCCCCTCCCAACGCAGGGATGTGAAGGGAGGGAGGGCAGCCCCCAGCACCCCGCACGGATGCAAAGCTGGGGGGGACACCCCCGCAGCACAGGGATGCAGAGCGGCCCGCCCCCACCCCCGCAAGGATGCAAAGCGATGGAAGACCCTCCGAGTGCAAGGATGCAAAGCGCTGAAGGATCGTCCCCCACCCCACGCAAGGATGCAGAGCGGTGGGGCATCCCCTCCACGCAAAGATGCCCCCCAAAAGGATGCAAAGCCGAGGCTGCAAAGCGCCTCCGCGATGCGGTGTCCCCCCCATGCAACCTCCCACATTGGGGGCACGGGGACCCCCCACCTTCCCGGTGCCGCGTCATTCCCGCATCCCCTCCGCTCACCTCCGCCGGCCTGGGGGCCGCGCTGTGTCTCGGCGGCGGCCCGGCGGGGCCGTGCGGGGCCGTGCGGGGCCGTGCGGGGCTGCGGCCGCCACCGCCGCTCCCGCGCCCCGCTGCGCTCCCCGCGCCCCGCTCCGCGCTCCCCGCGCTGCTCCGCAGTGCGCGCACGGCGCATGTGCCCCCTCCGCCGCCGCCCCCGCCCCGCTCCGCCCCGCACGGCCGCCCCGGGGCTCCCCGGGCGGCCCCGGCACCCCGCAGCGCTCCCTTACAACTTTGGCTGCGTTCTTTGCTTTTTTTAAAATATAAATACCTAATTTCCCGTAGCTTTTCATCCGTTTGCCATGAGCTGCGGGTTTGGTCCATCCAGCTGGACATCCTTGAGCTGGCGAGATGAGGAGCAGAAAGGATGCTCCGGTGAGGAAGGGAGCAGTTTGGGCATCGTCTCCTCCAGGTTTGGCATCACCACCGTCTTCTTCATGCTTATCCTGTGCCCTGTGAAGTCCTGGGGTCTGTCTCCCCATGCCAGGGTGATGGTCGTGGGGTTTGCTGAAGCCCCAAGGAAAGCATCATCCTCCTCACCTTGTCACTGTCACCAGCTGCTGTTGCCAGAGGATTTTCAGCCCTGTCCTTGGTCACGCCATGGAGATACTTGGAGGGATCGAACAGCCAGGCTGGGAGAGCTGGGGCTGCTCACCTGAGGAAGAGAAGGCTCCAGGAGACCTGAGAGCCCCTTCCAGTGCCTAATGGTGCTCCAAAAAATATGGTTACAAACTTTTAATGGGACCTGTTGTGACAGGACAAGAGGTGACACGTTTAAAATAAAAAAGGGTCTATTTAGACTAGATGTAAGGAAGAAGTTTTTAACAATGAGGGTGGTGAGGCCCTGGCATAGGTTGCCCAGAGAGGTGGGGGATGCCCCATCCCTGGAAGTGTTCACAGACAGGGCTTGGAGCAGCCTGGTCTAGTGGAAGGTGTCCCTGCCCTTGGCAAGGATGTGGACTAGATGACTTTTATAGGTCCCCTCCTACCCAAACTACTCTGTGATTCTCTGCCCCAGAGCCAGTGCTGGACCATGTTCAGATGGCATTTGGTGTAAAGGTTTGCAGGGTCTTCATCTTACTGTTTTGGGGGTCTCATCTCTTTGTTTGGGGTTGGAGGTCTGATGCTGCTACCTCCAAAAGAGCCCCCCTCTTTCCACAGCCCCAAGGTGCTCCTTGGTCTCAGACCAGGTCAAAGGCTTCAGATGGAGCTAGGAAAACCCAAGCCTGGGTGTCCCAGAATCCAAGAATGGGTTGGATTGGAAGTGACCTTAAAGACCATCCAGTTCCAATGCCCCTGCCATGGTCATGGACACCTTTTACTTAGATCCCACCTCATGGCTCTGCCCTCCTCAGGCCACTTGAGCCCACACAAACCTGTTCCCTGGGCTCTGTCCACACTCCAGCCCCAGTGACTGGCAGGGATTTTCCAGGCTTGCTAAGGAGTGACATAAATGACTCACACAGGGGCTGAGACTACAAGAAAACCACACGGTTCTTCCCACAACAGCTGTGAATCTGCGTCAGGGATGCCAGCAGAGCCAGGCCAGGCTCCAGTAACCCCACACCCCTTTCTCAACCCCCTGGCCATGCCCCTGCCCTGCCAGGGCAGCCAAGGGCAGCTCCAGGCTGGAGGCTGCTGGTGCAGCACAGCAAGGCACTCAATAAAATAGGGCCTCAAATCCTGGGGTCAGTTCTGGGCCCCTCACTACAAAAAAGGTCATTGAGGTGCTGTGGCTTGTCCAAGGAAGGGAATGGAGAAGCAGCTGAGGGAGCTGGGGGTTGCTCAGCCTGGAGAAAAGGAGGCTCAGGGGGGACCTTCTCGCTCTCTGCAATCCCTGCCAGGAGGGGGAATCCAGGTTGGTTTGGTCTCTGCTCCCAAGTAACAAGCAACAGGGCAAGAGGAAATGGCGTCCAGCTCTGTCAGAGGAGGTTTAGATTGGGTATTACGGAAACTTCCATCACTGAAGAGGCTGTCCAGCCCTGGCACAGCTGCCCAGGGCAGTGGTGGAGCACCTATCCCATTGGGGGAGGTTAATAAAGACATGTTGGTATTGCACCTGGGGACATGGGTTAGTCTGTGCTGTGGGAGTGGTTGGACTCAATGATCCACCCCAAACAATTCCAAGATTCCACCCCAAACAATTCCAAGGTTCCATGATTCTGTGATTGCTATAAATCCAGCCGCTCCTAGAGGGCAGAGTGAGCCAGGCGAGACAGGTGGCTTCAGCTGTGCAGGCGCCGGGATGTGGGAAACGTGTTTGCTTCCTCTTTGCCTTGCACTGAGGCATGTGGGGGAAGAACTTCAGCAGCACGAGGGATAATCTGTGACATGGTTTGAGGTTTGGAGTGAGATGACTCACGCTTTGATTTCTTTACGGAGCGCTCCGGGGCTGGATTAAGCTGTGTTTGTGGGGAAGGCGCCGCACGGCAGCGCAGAGGCAGCGGGAGCGCAGAGGCAGCGGGGCTGAGCTCCCTGCCCCGAGCACATCGGGCTGAGCTCCCGGCACATCGGGGCTGAGCTCTCCGCTCCCGGTACATCGGGGCTGAGCTCCCTGCACAACGGGGCTGAGCTCCCTGCCCCGAGCACATCGGGGCTGAGCTCCCGGCACATCGGGGCTGAGCTCCCGGCACATCGGGGCTGAGCTCCCGACACATCGGGGCTGAGCTCCCTGCCCCGGGCACATCGGGGCTGAGCTCCCGGCCCCGAGCACAGCTGCGACTGCGCCGGGCTTGTCAGGAAGAGAAAACAGGCCTGGGTGAATGGCGAGGGCATCCTGAAAGGCACAGCTGCCATCTCCTGATAACTCACGAGGCTGGAACTTGGGGTCTGGTGCAAGGCTGTGTCCCAGCCCAGTGCTCGCCTCTTTTGCAGGCAGTGGTGTAAGGGCAACTTTGAGGTGCTCAGGCAGGTCTGCAGCCCATGCCAGCCCCGGCTGCTGCCCTCTCACACGAGCCTCACCTGCGAGTGTCCCCAGGGACCTTCCTGGAGCAGCCAGGGAAGCATGGCCACTCAGGCTGGATCCCTTGGATGCATCCTGGACTTCTTCAGCCAGCTGTGCTGTCCCAGTGCTGGTGCACGAACTGGTGCTACCAGAGGTGTTGTTACTCGAAAAAAAAAGAAGTAAAAGTTTTCCCTGGCCCTATCAGAGCCAGAAGTGCAGCTGGCCAGGGAGAGACAGGCTGATGCTGCCTCCAGGACAGTCACAGCCTGTGTCAGCACCACTCGTCGCAGGGACAGGGATTTGGAGGACGCACCTTTGGCCCGGAGGAGTGAGCAGCCCCTCTGCCATGGCATGTAGTGCCCGAGTTGGGAGCTGACCGACCCTGCCTGCAGCCCTCGGTCAGCCCCGGCCCTTGCTTGGAGCAGCTCCAGCGCACTCAGCGCTCCCAGAGCTGGCAGGGGCAGGTCAGCACATCACAATCTCAAACTGCCGGGAGCAAATCCAGTGGGTGTCACAACTGCCTCAGACCGGAGCCCCAGGAGCCCCCACAGCCTGTCCTGTGTTCCTGGGTGACTGTCCCCCTGCAGCAGTTCAGAGGGCACAGCAGACGAGCAGGCAGCGTCCCTGGGGTGCCGCCACAGCTTGGCCGTCTGGTCCACACACTGCAGGGCAGGGCAGGGAAAGGCAGGAGCTGCTCCTGGAGCAGACAGACAGGGAGACAGGGAGCACCAGCCCCATGCTTGTGTGCAAAGGCCCTTTGCATCTCACTGCAGCCTCACGAGGTGGCTGGGCCATGTGCGAGGGGACATTTTGACAGATCTCTGTCCACAGGAGGTCCTTGAAGAGCTCTGAATCTTTACCAACTACAGATTAGCAACTTCTCTTTCCAGGGCTGTGGAAGGGGATGCTTTATGTCTAGTCTTTGCCATTTCCAAGGATGTTGCAGCATGGTGAGGGCACGGTGCAGGCAGGAGCAGCACCCACAGACCTGAACCCACAACAAACCACAGCCCAGGCTCTTCCCAGCTCTATGCAACAGACATGGGGTTTTATCCAAGATTTTTCCCTGTCCCACTTGCAGGCTGGTTCTCAGATCAGCCGTCCCCTCCTGCTCAACCTCAGAGGTGTGAACCAGCTGCACCAAAGCTTCTCTGCTCCCAGAGCTGCTTGCCCTGGAGATGTCTGGGCTGGCTTTGCCCTGGGCCATGGGGCAGGATCCTGCAGGTCTCCTGGCCATGCAGCTCCTGGAGATGTTCTGGGCTTGCCAAGAGAAATATGGGGCCAACTTCATGCCATGCTGGAGTTGTGCTGTGCCGCCCACCTTCCAAAGCAAGGAGCTGATGGGGAATTCACTCTGTCCGTGGGAAGTTCACTCTGTCCCCAGATAAACTATGCAAATATCAGTTCCTACCAGTAAATTAATGAACCATGGGAAAAACTTATCCTCAGGGCACATCACAAACTTTTTTGCTAATGATGCCCTGAACCCCTTGGGGTTTTAATCAGCTTGGAGTCAACAATGGCTCCCACATCAGTGGCACTAGGAACAAACAGGCACAGTGGCACCCAGGTGAGCACCCAAACCCTGTGACTCCAACAACCTCCACTCCACCACATTAAGCTTAACAAACCAAATGCCGTGGAGCTGGATGTCAGGAGGCTGCCAAAACCCAACTGCTCTTTGGTCTGGGTTGGAGACCCCCAGCTGGCTCAGGAGGCAGTGCCAGGTGCTGTGCCACTGCCGCACGCGCTCACCTCCCGAGCAGGCTGCTGCAAGGGCTGAGGTAATCCTGGGTAATTCCTGACTTCCATGGAAATGCCTTCAGGCTGTGATGATTATCGCTGTAATTAGCCTCTCTGATTTTTCTTGGTGTTCTATAAAATATTAATTTACAGCTGGATCCTTGCCTCCTTTGTGTGCCGGCTTGAGCTCTTCCCATCAGCAGAGCATCTCTGGCACCTCGCGCTGTGGCAGAGCTGGGGCGGCCACTGGCGGCTGGATCGTGGTTGGGGTTAGTGGCTCTGGGCAGGAACTTCCACTTCCCCACAGGAACGTGCCTGTGTAGCTCCTGTTTCAAAGGAAATATGGAAAACCTGTGAAGCACTCAGAAAATGCCCTTTGCACCTCTTCACCTGGATGGCCAAAGGTGAGCAGGCAGTGATACTCCTCCAGAAGCCCTTTAATACAACACCTCTCTGTTTGGGCCTGAAGGAAGGTTTTTGCTCAGCTGCATGGAAAATAAGGTGGGGCAGCAGCCATGGATGAGCCAGACCACATTCCCCACCCAGACTGAAGCCACTGGAGTGAACACGGTGCTGTGACTTCCACTGCCAAAACAAAGCTAAATGCAGGACTCAGTGGCACATGGTGCTCTGAAAACCCGCCACTCACAATGGCATTTTTAAGTTGTCTCATATTTCAGCCAGACCAAGTAAAATCCACTTTAATCTCACTAACACGGTGGAGGAGTCCATATCTGATTTTTTTTTTTTTAATTTTGATCCCAAACATTGGGAAAGTCAGGCAGAAAAGGGTCTTAGAGTGTGCTAGTCGTCTCGCTGCCTTCTCCCTGTGACAAGCCTTGGGCTCCAGACACTGCATCCCAGAGCATCCCTACCAGTGAGCAACTGCTGCCCTGTCCCTTAGGCTGCCCTGGAGCTGCTGGTCCTCTGGGATAGTGTATCTGTTGGCTCTCTCAGGCCAAATGTAACAGTTGTCTTAACTACACCTAAAATCTAATGAAAGCAGCATTGTTAAAGACAGGAAGGGGTTGTGCCCAGCATGTGAATGTCTCTGCTGGGAGCTGGTTGCCACCAGAGATGTTTTCCCAGAGCTTTTGGCCAAGCAGTAGATGCTGTCAGCAACATTTTGTCCTCAGGACAACCCTACATGTCCTCGTGCCACTGTGCAACACCTACCAAAACAAAGCCAGGCTGCAAAACCGCCAGGAATTCGTTGTTCTGCTCTAAGGCCACATCTCATCACAGCCCTTCCCAAGGTGTTCACAGAGATATTTCCATTCGGTCACTCCTCCCTTTCTGCAAAACCAAGCCCACACATTTTGTAGGGGCCAGTCCCTTTGGCAGAGGCTCTGGCACCATGTTTCTGAGAGAAGCACATGCTGCTGACAGCCACGCTTTGCCTGAGTGGCCGGCAGCTGTGACACGAGGTGCTGCCTGCCAGCTCTCCAGGGATGTGGATCTGGAAAGCCCAGCTGTGCCACTGCCATCCACCACATTCCTTACCAAGCTGGCAGGCTGGGGGCTTTGACGAAAACCATGTCAGAGACACAGAAGGGTGTTTTATCATTGAATTCAACCAAAGAAGAGCAGCGTTATCTGTTTTTCCTCAGTGCTTCATTCATCTTGTGGTTATGGAGCTGCAGACCCTCTGGATGGGGTGTTCCATGGTCTTACAACAGGCAGAGCAGTTCCTGCCTGATGCTGCCGGAGCTTTCCAGGCTGCATCTCCCTCCTGGATGAAACCTTAATCATCTCACACAGCCCAGACCTTTAACCCCCACCTTTTTTCAGCCCTTTTTTGTGTTTTTACCCCCCAGTCCCACTGGTATTGTCCAGTCCAGACCAGTGATGCCTGAGCCAGAAAATGCTCTGTTCAGTCACCGTGCAGCCAACAGCCAGGAGAGATGGTGCTCCCTGGGCTCTGTGTCTGGCTCAAAGTCCACAGGAATATTAACCTCCTGCTTCCCACTCCATGAGAGCCCTCTGCAATCCAGAGGGGAGAGGTCTACATGACACAGTGTGTGCTATGGCAAAGGGTTCTCCCACCTCACTGCTGGTTTTAATCCAGCCCCATCTCTGCTGCTCTGAGGAATTAGCATTTTTGGGAGCAGTTTCCCTGAGCCCTGTCCAGGGTATCCCAAAACCCTTTTCCTCCCAGCTTTGCTGGGTCTTACCAAAATAAAACCAGCAGGCCGGCAACCTCAGCTGACTTCACGGTGATATGGATATTAAAATCTTGCTGCTTGTTGTGTCGGCAGAGGGCAGTGGAAGATGCTCCCAAACCTCCCAAGCCTCCCCCGGCCGCGCTGTGGAGATGGGGATCCGGGGAGGAGACTCCACCAGAGAGGAAGGGAAATAAAAATGCAGTTCCTCCAGCAGCGAGGCTGACCTGAGCGTGGCGTTACCGCCGGGCACCCCGCCGGGGAGCGCGATTCGGGCTCATTCATCGTCGCGGCGGCGAAGCGGGGAGGCGAGGGCAGCGAGCCGCGTCTCCCATCGGTGCATCCCTCTGGCTCGGGTCTTGCCGGCGCTCACACAGGCTGCCGGGAGCCAGGCAGAACCACCGCTCCGCATCCTCCGGGTGGGAGGAAGCGGATGGCGATGGAGCTGGCAGTGATTTGCAGTCGGGCAGGCCGAGGAGAGGTTTTCCTGGCCGTAGCCATGTCCCAAAGAGGCTTCACCAAGCCCGGCAAGCCGCAGCACGTAGACAAACGCCTTCCCAGCCCGGAGCCCGTGGCGCGGTGCTGCTCTCGGCGGCGGGAGAGGCAGGGAGATGGTGCGGCCCTGCTGCCGCCTCCCTGCCGGCTCCGCACCCTGCCCTGTAATTAATATCGCTGGAGGTAAAGAAACAGCAGCGGGAGGTTGGGATGTATTATTTTACCCTGATAGGAATCTGACACTGACACAGCCATTAGGGGAAAGAAAGAATAATAACTCAGACTTGGCATATATGAAAGTGTAAATACCTTCAGCGTGTGAAAAGACAGGTTTTAATATATTGGTGGGTTTGTAATTATTTATTGAAAGAAGAGAAAAGGTAGATCTTGCTGCAGAACAAGGCAGAGGCAAGGGAACAGCTTCCAAAAGCACCGGGTTTGGGTGGCCGCTGCTCTCCCGCCCGGAGAAGGTACGTGGGGTGACCCGTGGCCCTGAGAACATTCTGCAGCCGAGGTGAGGTTGGCGGCTCCCCGCAGCAAGCAGATGGGTTGGTGTTACAAAAACGCTCTCCAAACTTTTCGGGGAAGGGGATGCCAAAAATCCCACCGGGAAACCTGGCACGGAAAGAAACACATCCCCTCGCCAGGCGTTTTGCCACCTGCTCGGGCGGCTCCCGGGGCTTCGCTGCGGGGCGAGGGGAGCGGCAGCATCCCTGGCCGCGGCCATCGCGGGCCCCCCTGGTCGCGCCCGCGGGGCCCTCCCGCATTCCGGGCCCGGGGAGCAGCGGGCTCGAGGGGCAGCGGGGCCGGGGGGCAGCGGCCGGTCCCCCCATCCCGCCGTGCCGGGCCCCGCGGGGGCGGCGCTGGCGGGGCCCGCCCCGGGCTGGGCCCGCCGCAGGATGCGGCGGCG
>JAWWEV010000152.1:18560079-18584312 GCA_035583235.1 Hafferia zeledoni | reverse complement strand
GGGACCGCCTTTGAGCCCCACGGCGGGGCGGGAGGGGGTCCCCGCTGCAGGTAGGGACGCGGGGCCCGAGCGGCGCGATGGAGGAGGAGGAGGAGGATGGAGGCGGCGGAGGGAAGGCGGGGAGTGAGGCTGCGGCAGGAGGGGGCGGGCGGGGGGGCCGGCCGGGGGGGGCGGCGGGCATGTGGGACCGGCTGCGGGGCAGTCGGGCGGCGGGCGGCGGCCGGAGCGCGGCCGCGATGGCGCAACGCGACGAGAAGGTGCCGGTGGCGACGACGGGAGAGAGCGAACCTGGGGCCGGGGCCGCGGCCGGGACTGAGACTGAGGCTGAGACTGAGACTGGGACTGAGACTGGGGCTGGGACTGAGCCTGAGCCTGAGCGGGGGCCGAGCGGGGCCGCCGAGCCCTTCCAGCCCCCCGAGGGCGGCTTCGGCTGGGTGGTGGTCTTCGCCGCCGCCTGGTGCAACGGCTCCATCTTCGGCATCCACAACTCCTTCGGGATCATCTACATGATGCTGCAGAGCGACCTGGGCGAGGAAAAGAAGGACCCGGCCCTGGAGTTTAAAACAGGTACGAGCTCCAAGGCCCCTTCCCTGGGCCGGGCAGGGCGGGCGGGGGGTGCCCGAGCGGAGCGGGGAAGGTGCGGGGAAGGTGCGGCGGTGCGGCCGGCGCTGCCTCCCAGAGCTGGAAGGTCCTTCTCGGCTCTGTTGAACCGCGATTGCTCCCTGCCCCCTCTATCCTCGTAGCCGTGGCTATATTTATCTCCGACAGCATCATGTGTTTCTAAGCTCCGATGTACTCAATTAAAAGTAATTCGGCTGAAAGCACGCCCTTAGCCTGTCCTACCGGTGTGTTTTGGGGTAAGGAGAGCAGCGCTGGTGAATCAGCTCCTGGGTGTGAGCCACCCCCTCTAGTTTTCATTATTATTGCTGTATTTTATGGGTTTTCAAGCTTTCTGTGTGTCTGCCTTGTTGGCCGGGGGTGGCTGCAGAAGAGCATCTGCCTCGCCGACGCGCTTCCTCCGAGCTGTATCCATTCAGTGGGAAAGCCGGTGCGGGGCAGGGCTGGCAGCACTGCCCGCGCGGTCACACCGAGGGCGGCGCGGGGTCTGCAGCAGTTAACATCCCTTAAAAGCAATATCCGTGGACTGCATCCAGTTGTGTGTTTTGGTAGGACCTACAAGCTTGGCCAGGATGCAGACTGGGTAGTGTTTACACGGAGAAAAGGAAGGTTTCTTGCTGCCAAGACACCGCTGTTGAAGTAGACTTGGCAGAGGGACATCAGCCTGCTGTGGTGCTGGTCCCAGCTGGACACTGGTGTCGGGAGGCCCAGCCTTGTCTCACGTCCCACTGTCTTCCCCAGGAGATCACATCCATCCCTGTGGTGGACGCCCATGGCCCACCTTTCTTTTATCTGGCGGGTGGAGACACGCACTTGATGTTGAGGGAACCTGCTTGCGGTACTGTCCTGACCCTGGATGGGACATGGACAGCAAACCAGGAGTGTGTCACAGAGAGACGAGTGCCAGGGTTGTGCGAGGTCCTCAGAGCCCTGTCTTGGGGACCAGCATTGCCCGCGGTCCCTCCCTAAGCTGACTCGTGACCGGTGAGCGCTGCCGTGAGCGCGCCAGGATGAAATTCATTACAAGATACACCACATCTACAGGTCACAAATTAATGTGTGATACTGTTACCAGAGAAACGATGTGACCGTATAATTACGGACAGTAACGGAGCGCGCCAAGAGCGGTGGACGTGTGGCCGGTTGTAATTAGGGTGATTGATGGGCTCTGTGTGTGTGTGTGTGCTGTGTGATGCCCAGGAAGCTCATCGTGTAGCTCTCTGTTTCCTGCTCCCTGTGATTGTATCTAGAAAGCCTAAGGCAGAGCTCTAAAGGTAGAAGCGGTAACAAAAGAAATTAAATACTGCGAGTAAGTTCTGGTGGTTTAAAGGCTCCGTGCCCAAGGCAGAGGTTGTAGAAGTCAGCATCTGTCTTACTGCCCTGCGATCTATTTATTTAAGGCTACGACCGCACAGAGGCCTCGAAAAAGAAAGGCGTGTGGGTGTGCGAGGTGAACCTGGGCTCGGTAATTAAATTGCCTGGGTGAGGAATATATGCATTTTGGTCTGGGTGCTTAATGAAGGGGGCCGTTACAAACCCGTGCTGAGCGCTGCCTGAGTGCTCGGGGGCTGTGCTGCGGGGGCTCGGAGGCGGCGGGGATGGAGCCCAACTGCGGCACCTGCGGGGCTGCAGCTGCGCTGGGGAGGCCGAGGGCAGCGGGGTGCAGCGCGGGGCCCCCCTCCAGCCCTTCCTCCCGCGCTCCCACCCCTCCCCGCTCAGCATTGCATAATTTCCCCGCGGCGCTCGTTTGCGTGCAAACATAATCAGGAAAATATTGTAGCTCCTTTCCAAGCGCTAAGTGATATGGCCTTCCTGAAAAGACCGGTGCTGTCTGTTTGTCCTCCGTCGGTCTGATCCCGCCAGCTGCAGGCAACAGCCGGACTCAGGGTGCCCCTCCTCCCCCGCCACCGGCAGCAGGTTGGGGGTATGAGGATCCACTCCCTGCTCCAGCCCCGGCATCCACTATGGCTGTGGGTACGGCTTAGCCTTTTGTGTCTGTTCTTAAATCTCCTCTCTGGTCTCAGGGAGGTGGGTTTGTATCAAAGAGGGAATTTGGAGGCAAAATGGGGAGTAATGCTGTCAGTTGGTCAGGCATCCCTTTAAAAATAGGGTTATGTTTATGTTAAAGCGGGTGCTAGTCTGCACTAAACAATAGCCCCGGCTATAATTATCAAGGTTTATTTCTTGTTTGCATTGGTCACGTTTTCTCGCGTTTGATCTTGAGAAACGCAGGATCTGTGGAGTTCAGGTCTGGGGTCAGGCTTTGAAAACAAACCCTCTCACAGAAATGCATCGAATATATAGGGTCGGTTCTTTAAAGAAATATACTATGCTGCCTATATCAACAAGCAGCGGCGGGCTGGGGCGGGCGGGCTGCTGCGACCACCGCGTGCCCCTTCCCCGCGGGGCGCCAGAGCGCCACCTTTTCAAGGCACACTGTGCTTTCGGGTTTGTTTTCTTTCGGGGGGAGCAGAGGAATGCTGAGACTGGAACAAAAAAATAATATACATGTGAGCACTCAGCCAGGGGAAAAAAAAAATCTCGTTCTGCTTTGCTGGAGAGGTGTTGAGTGATGCTGGGGAGTGTTTGCTGGGAGATGAATGGTGGCCTTTCCCTCTGGTTGTACGGAAGGTTTCACGGGGCATGGCCACCCTGGTGCTGGTCCCACAAGATGCAGGCTGACACTAAGCCATCCCAGCACCCTCCTCTTTCTCTGCTCTAAAAGCCCATTTGAGTGGCAGAACAGTCCTGATAAGCATTAACTGGGCACTGGCCTCCTTAAATCAATGCCTGCTCTGCTGCTGCTTGGATGCTCTCCCAACCTTGGGAGAGGTGAGCACAAGGTGACCTTGACTCTGGCCAGGGCTCTGCCCTCAGCCAAGGAGGTCCTGCTTGCACCTGAGCCACCTGTGGGTCCCAGCAGGGTGGTCTGGCCTAGGGAGAGCTGGGAGGGCAACACTTCTTGGTGCATCTTACTCCTCCAAAAGCATCCTTGGAGCCATGCTTGAGGTCTGGCAAGACCCAGTGGGACAGCCTGCATGGGCACATAGATATTTTGTTTAATGTCTATTTATCTTTTTCTTGTCCCCTGCTCTGCTTTGTGTCAATACCCCGGGTATAGATTAACTCTCTCTGCTTAATATTTAATGTTTTGGTTCTGGGAAATGGACTTGCAAGCACTCGGAGAGATGGCCTGAGGAGCTGCTCTGGTTTGGCTGCAGTTCCTCTGAGTGCATCCATATGTTCCCTGCAGGAACTTGGGGAGCAGCTTCCCCGCTTCAGTCCAACTCCAGACATGAGCCTATTGCAGCTCCCTGTGCCTGGGAAAGCTGGGCTGGTGCATGGACCATGGCCCTTGACTTATTATATCTTGAGGCCAAGGCATAGCTGATGTCAGCCAAGGCATTCCTGAATTTCCATAAGTTTTTGTGGGGAGTGTCTTCATGAGCACTGATTTCACATCCTTAGGACAAGTGAGCATGGCTGGAAAAGACTGTTTTTACTCCAGCATTGTAACAGAGGCTTGCTAATAACCAGTGAGTTTGTTCTTGGAGAAAATAAAGCATTTCAGTGCTAACAGTCATATGAAAGATGAGAAGAAGCCATGGACTCCTCTCTGGGCTGAAGAAGAATCCCAAGATGGGCATGCATGGCTGGAGCTTGGGGAGCTGAGAAGAGAAACTGCAAGGTGGGGGTAAATCACAGAATGGTTTGGATTGGAAGGGACCTTGAAGACCATCCATTTCCAGTTTCATCCCCCTGCCATGGGCAGTGACACCTTCCACTAGCTCAGGTTGCTCCAAATCCTGTCCAACATGGCCCTGGACACTTCCAGAGATGGGACAGCCACAGCTGCTCTGGGCAACCTGTGGCAATTCCTCACCACCCTCACAGGGAAGAGTTTCTTCCCAATACCCATCTAACTGCTCTCTGGCAATCTGAAGCCATCCTCCCTTGTCCTGTCACTCCAGCCCTTTGTCCAAAGTCCCTTATATTTCTCTGGTAGCTCCCAGAGGTCTCTAAGGTCTCCCTGCTCCAGGCTGAACACCCCCAGCTCTCCCAGCCTCTCTCCAGAGCAAGAGGTGCTCCAGCCTCTGAGCATCTTTGTGGCCTGCTCTGGACTCGCTCCAGCAGCTCCATGTCTTTCTTATGTTGGTGGTCCTAGAGCTGGATGCACCACTCAGCAGGGGGCTTCTCACCAGAGCAGAGGGAGAGAATTCCCTGCCTCAACCTGCTGGTCATGCTGCTTTTGATTGCAAGAGGTAGTTCTTGGAAATGATCCCAACTAAGTTGGGATGGGGGTCATTAACCTGTGCTGGTGCATGGGAGGATCCGATCCCCTGAAGGTGACTCTGTGCTTGTCACCTTCTTACCCAAATCTGCAGGATTTGAAGCTTTTATTAGTTGCTGGGGAGCTGTGCTGGCCCCATTTCACACTGGCTGAGGGTGCTGTGGACCTCAGCATTCCTGGGGCCTTTCTTGTGTCCATCTGGGTTTTCAGCCTTCTTCCTAACCCCGTGGAGGGATGCACTAACATGAACAATATTTACATAGCCCAGATGGGGATGTAAATCCAGCAAAAAGAGATAAAAAGATGTTTTTATTACCCAGCCCTGCTAGCTGGGGAGTACAAAGGGCACCACGGAGCTTTCCCAGCTTTACTGAGGGTTCCCGTGTTGGGATGCCAAATGTGCCAGCACCAGGCTCCTCCCCAGCTCAGCTCCCTCTGTCTTGGGAGCTGGAGCTTGTGATCACAGGGAGATGAGTGAATTTGAGAGGAATTGGGTTCTTATTGCCTGAGCTGATTGCAAGGTGCCGTGTGAGACAAAGCAGCCTGAAAAGCAAACAAAGCCCAGTCATGTTGTTACACCTGGTTCTTGGGGCTGTGGGAGTGATTAAGGTTATTAGGAGGCCAGAGTGCTGTTTCTAAGGGAGGTTCTTGTTTTTCAAGACTGCAGGGGCCCTCCCAGCCAGCACATTTGCCATTTTAATAGGGTTTTATTTATTTTTAAGTGTCCTCCACCAGCCAGCCAAGGAGATGCTCCAGTCTCAGTTGTGTTTCCTGGTGGCCATTGTCCTCAAGGGTTGGCAGCTCCTGTGACCTCTCTGTGACATCTGAAGAAGTGGGGCTTGGGTTTTCCAGGTGGTTTGAAGTTTTGCTGGTTTTTGGTCCTTTTAGTTGCAACTAAACAAGGAAAACCACCTTCAGCTTGCAGGGATTTGATGGCAGGTTTAATTTCAAAGGTGCCAGGTTGCAGCTCCATCACTGAGACTGAGCTGAGAGGAGGAGGAGGAAGAGGAGGAGGGATTGAAGGGTGAAGGGGGCGATGCTGCAGGGTGTGGGACTGGGATGGATGCAGAGGTGTGAGGTGAGATATGTGTGATATGATTGAACATCATGGGACTGTTGAGGGCAGCAGCAAAGGAACAGTTTCATTTCCTGTTTTGTGGAGAAATCCAGAAGTTTGACAAGTCACCCTTTAATTTCCTTAAGAGCCCTCAGCAGCTGGAAGCCGACCATCATCTGGGATAGTTCACATCCAACACCTTAAAACAGGACTAACCTATCAAGTTGGGTGAAAGCCCATAGCCAGAAGGCATCGCTGACCTCGATCCTCTCCCTCCCTCCTCCTCCTTACCCAACATGAGCTCACATGAGCTCCTGCTTATGGGGAGACACCATCAGTCACCCCATCCCACCATATGCCAGCCTTCCAAAAAATCTGGTGGCATGATGGGAGCCATCAGGGTTGGTGGATATGGAGCCAGGGCTGCTGAATTCCCTGTAGGTCTGTTTGGGGAAGGAGGAATCACCTGTGCTCCCACCATCTCAAGGCTGATTTTTTTAATGCCATGGTGTACAGGGAAATTCCCACTGGGAACTTGAATGGTGACAAACAAGCCCTGCTTCTGCCGTGCTAACAGGAAGCTGCTCGTGGCAGGATGGTGGCATTGGCTGTCACTGCACTTGGTGGGATTTGGATCATTTGGCACAGTCTTGACACAAGGCTGGGGTAGCCTTTTGCTGTGTTATGCTGGTGACTCCTTGGGATCTGGGCCAGGGCAGCGTGGCAGTGCCAGCAGCGCAGGGACAGCGTGGCAGGGACAGCGTGGCAGGGACTGCGTGGCAGGGACAGCAGCACAGGGACAGCAGGGCAGGGATAGCAGTGCAGGGACAGCGTGGCAGGGACAGCGTGGCAGGGACAGCGTGGCAGGGACAGCAGGGCAGGGATAGCAGTGCAGGGACAGCAGCGCAGGGACAGCAGCGCAGGGACAGCGCGGCCCTCGGGTACCTCTGCAGGGTTTGGGTCGGTGCCATGGGCACTTCCTGTCACCCATCTCCCCCAGCCTGGGCTCCTGAAGCTGAGGCCCTTTCCTGGAAAGAAATGAGGCTCCACCCTGAGTCAGTAGTCATGGAATAGACCTCTAAGATCATCGAGTCCAACCACACTGGGATTTTGCCTGCTTTTGGCTGGTGTCCGGGTGCCATATGGAATTTTCTGGCAGATCACCAAATACCTCGGTCTCTCCCACTCACTTTTTTGGAATGATGACCCCTCAGGGGTTTTCTACGAGCTGGTCAGAACGTGGAGGAGGGTGTCAGCATTTCAAAAGTGAGGCAATGGCCAGGCACCCACATCTTGCAGCCAGCACTTTCCCTGAGGGATTACTTTTCCCTGGATTTCCGCAACCATGAGCGTGTGTATCCATGTCATCACCATGGCAATGGGTGGCAAGAGGACTGGGCACCTCCTGGACACCGAGACAACATGTGTACAAACATGCCGCTGCACCTATTAGAGCAGGGGTTTATTGGGCTTCCCTTCATCTTCCTCAATGGATTGATTATTCCCTATTGCCAGGGAAGGAGAAGCTGCCGGTTAGCCTCCAGCCCTGCAGGAACAAGCCTGGTGGAGAGGAGTGTGCTGGGCTGGGCAGTGCCGGGAGCCATGCCCAGCTGTCCCGCCGGGCGCTGCCCGTGCCCGCCGCGGGCACCGCAGAGGTCGGTGCTCTCCGGGCTCTTTCCCTCCATCCACAGACAGTTGTGAGGGTTGCACAACCCGCATGACGTGTGCTGGGATTGCTGCAACACGCTCGCAGGCGCAAGCCGTTCCCATCTCTCCCAGGCACCTCGTACAACAAGTCCTGCCGGCTGCCGGGGCCGGGGGGCTGCCTGGAGCTGTGCCTGGAGCCCTGCCTGCAGCTGTGCCTGGAGCCCTGCCTGCAGCCCTGCCTGGAGCCCTGCCTGCAGCTCTGCCTGCAAACGTGGCCTGCAGCGGTGCCTGGAGCCCTGCCTGCAGCTGTGCCTGCAGCTGTGCCTGGAGTTGTGCCTGCAGCCGTGCCTGGAGCCCTGCCTGCAGCTTTGCTTGCCTGCAGCCCTGCCTGGAGCCCTGCCTGCAGCCCTGTCTGGAGCCCTGTCTGGAGCCCTGCCTGCAGCTCTGCCTGCCCGCGGCTCCCACTGCTCCTGCCGCCACTCCGTGCTCCATTGGGCACACCCCACATGGCAGGGCTGCAGCTGGGCAGGCTGGCACAGCCCTGCCTGCCACTGCTCCATTTTCAGGTCTTTTCCCCTATTGCCCTTTTAATTGTAGATCCCTGAAACATCATTTGGCGCAAGAGCTTCCCCTGCCCTCAGCACATCCCTGTGGAGCCAGAGTGGGGGGAAGGACTGGGAAAGCCCCTGGGAATGGCTGTCAGGTCACAACCCTGTGCCTGGGGTGAATTGTTTGCTGGAATTCATCTTGGGCATGCCTGGTGGCTGCACCATGCCATGCCATGCTATGCCATGCCATGCCATGCCATGCCAAACACCCTCTGTGTGCTCTGAACAACCTCCTAGGCTCATGTGTGATCATCAACAGTGATCACCAAGAGGACATGGCGGCATAATGGCAGCTGAGCCCCATCACTCCTCTGCACCTTTGCTTTGCACACATTCCAGGGGAGTCCAGGCTGAAGATACCCTGTACCTACACCCCTGCATCCCAAAGAGGGCAGAGGGATGAGCATTGTACCACACTGCTGTAACATGAGCTCCCAGCACTGTGTCCTGGTGTCCCAGTGCCAGATAGAGAGAGTGTTTTGGGGTCAGTGCTGCCAGCAGTGTGGTTTGGGGAGAATCTGCCCTGCAAAACCTTATGTTGGAGGAAGTGAGCTCACCAGATCCTGCTTCTCCCCCTCTTTGGGGCTCTTTTGTCTCTGGGTTTGGATTTAGCAGCTCAGTGATGGTTTTTGGTTTGCTTTGCCAAGGCCAGATTGGATGGGGGTTTGAGCAAAGTGGTTTAGGGAAGGTGTCCCTGCCCATGACAGGGGTTTGGAACTGGGTGGTCTCCAAGGTCCCTTCTAAGAGCAGGGAGCAGGGCCAGCAGCTGTCTGTCCCAGGGCAGGGGAGCCCCATGTGCTGCTGGAGTGGCACAGCCTGCCAGCAAGGGCTGACTTGTTGGGGTTCGCCCCAAGCAAACACCGGGGCCCTTCTCGAGGGGGAGAAACAGCCCTACCACAGTGCCTGCAGCAAAGGAGCCTGCTCTGAGCACCTGCCCTTGATCCCATCCCAGGAATTGGTTGGGCCAGGGACCACAGGGCACGCAGCCACCCTGCCCAGTGGCATCCCCCAAAGCCCTTTTCTTGGCCATCTCACATCAGGCACCAAAACAAAGCTTTTGTTTCAAGCTCTTGGCCTTAATCTGTCCACCCTCAGATCCTGTGTGTAAAAGAGAGACAGAATCCTTCCCTTTCAGGGGGATGTTGGTGCTTGCCAAGAGCCAGGGGTTTTGGCCAGAGGGTTTGTACAAACCCTGAGCAGAGCAGTTGCAGCTCAGTTAATAAAGGTGGAGTCCACTGAGGTGGGAGTCAAGTCTAATGGCAATTCCTCAAGTGAGGAGCCTCCTCAAGTGCTGCCTCTGAATTGGGTCCAAAGGAAAAGAATCATCTATGATTAAAAATAGCCGGTAATTACCTAATGGGTATGCACCAGATGATGCCCAGACAAGCTCTCTCCTGGGATTTCCCAACTTTTGGAGTGCTTAACTTTGCAATCATCTTAAAGAGCTTCCTTCTACCATGGTGGGTAATTATTGATATTATGACAGCACCTGGCGCAATTGCACAAGGCTCAGCAGCGGCACCGTGGTCACCAGAGCCAGGTTGTGGCCACCCTCCCTCCTCTGACAGCTCTGGGGCGTCATCAGGCACGAGAGATTGGTCTCCCCTTTCCGTCCCCAGCATCACAAGGGCAATAAGAAAAATAACAAAAGAAGAGAGAATTAAAAAAATAAGGGAGAAAAGCTGCTTTTTGGGTCTGCTGGCGAAGCAAGCGGGGCACTTGGGCCACGTGCTCGCTCCATGACCCGTGACGAAAAGGCAACGTCAGGATGTTCTTGGTGTTGGGCCAGCTGTTAATCCATGTGTTTTAGCAAAACCCAATTTGTTCCTTAAGATCTGGGGAAGCAGGGAGAACTGGGGCTGTGGGGAGCTTGCCTGGGATTAAAGCTGCCTGAGAGCCAAGCATGCCAAGCTCTCAAGCCCAGGGAGAGCTTAATTAAAGTCAACAGAGAAGGGTTTCCAAGAAAATAATACGGGGTATTTAAACGGGATATTTTTGTTCTGGACCCAGAACGTCTCCTTTTGCCTTTTCGGTGTCAGCCTTAATAAAACAGAATGAGATCTCCAAGAAAAACAAATTGGAGCTCTTAAAAGGAGCTGCGGAGATAAAAATCAGTAACAGTGTTGCTGGTAACACCTTGGGTTATTAAAACGGAAAGAATGCTAACGATGCGATTTGCATCGGCCTTTCTTGTGGCTGCTCCCCAGCAGGAGCCTGCTCGCCCTGGCAGAGGGCCAGGGGCTGGTGCCCCTCACCGTGGGCCCTGGGCTGGGGCTGCAGGGAGTGGATGGCTTTGCTCTCACTGACCGGGTGGATTGGGATTGGGGCGTCTTTGGGACACGGTCACACGGGGGGGATTTTGAAGGGCTTTACTTCCCTTTCCTAAGGCTCTGCTGGCAGCTCATGGGGTCAGGAGCAGTGCTGAGGTCAAATACTAAAAGACTTGGAAAAATAGCAAGAATCAGGATTTTGGGGACTCCAAACTAGCTTAAATCGGGGCCGGTGCTGTTGGGAAGGATGCCACAGACCATTGGAGCCCTTTCAGAGACCATGAATGTGTGGATGGAAATACCAAGCTGGACTTACTATGTGGCTTTGCTCAGCACACCGAGGTGCCCTGCAGGGAAACTGGGGTCACCTCTAAAATCAGTGCCCTGATCCCACTGGTGTGGTTGAGTCTGCTGAGTCCTGTACTGAAGGGCTGATCCCACAGTGCTGCAGCCACTGGCAGGCTCTGCCTGGTCACACATTGCTCCCCAGGGTGCTGAAGCAGGAATGTGGGAAGGTCTGGGGAGCAGCTGGTGTTGTGTGTTTGCACTTTGGTCCCTTCACCATCTGCTTCCACCTTCCCACAGTCTGAGTGGATTCCAAACTGCCCCTTTTGTTCCATGTGCTCCCATCCTGGCCAGAGCTGACCATGTCCTGGTTGGAACCTTCCTGAGTGCCCACCAGGGATGGAAGTGGGCAGTGCACAGGCACAGGGGCGATACTGCTGCCCCAGCTTTGGGGTGAGGCCACCCAGTGCTGCTGTGGGGTCCTGTCTGTCCATCTGCCCACCAAGCAGGAGGATGCTTTTGGAACAGAGTGATGCTGTCAGCCCCATAAACCCAACCAGTGTGGATGCAGAGACCAGCTCCTGCCTCGCTGCCATGCCCAGCTCCCATCAGATAAGGCAAGTATAGCTTTATCACTTAATTGCAGAGGCTAATAATAGGAGTGGTATTGAGATAGGCTGCTGCCACGGAGAGAATATTGGTGGTGTTGGTTTTTTACTTTTTCTTTTTTCAAAACAAACTCATTGGAGTCTCAGCACTGCTGGAGGTTTGGGGTCTTTGTGGGGCTCCTTCTGCCCTTACCCCACCATGTCCCCTCCCCATGGGGAAATTCAGCATTAAACAAAAGCTGTGTCGACCACCCCAATACCAGGGAAGCTGGTTCAGTCTGTGAGGAACCAGCCTGGGAGGGGAAAAGGCGAGGATTGACAGCAATGTTGTCAAGCACCTTCTAGACAGCCTTTCCCTTGCACCTTGGGAATGTGATTTCCATCCCTTGCAGGTTTTTCCTGTCCCGCTCAGCAGGTGTGGGGTGCACAAGGGCATGGGGCTCATGCTGGGTGTCTGGATGCCCTGGGGAGGGACAGCCAGGGGTGCATCCTAAACCCTTTGCACCTTGCACCATCCTAAAGCTTTTCTGCTCTGGCTGTCTTGTGTGAAACGCTCGACCCATGCCCCGGGTTCATATTTGGCAGCTTTCCCAGCCCACTGGGGTGGTGTGGGAGAGGTGAGCGAGGCACCAGCCCTGACATCCAGAGCTCTGCTTGTCTCTGACTCACGTGGTCCCAGTTTTCCACTGTCCCTGTGGAACCCTGTGCTGTCAAGGTGGCTGAGCCCTCCCAGCATCAGGATTTGGGGCATTTCCCTGCCCAAACTGGCCTGGCAGGAGCTTTTCTGCCTTGAAAGAGGTGATTTTCAAGACCCAGGGTGAGTTTCTCACCAAGAACTGAAGTTTTGTCCTGCTTGTCCTGATGTCTGCAGGGCTGGGTGATAAAAATTCAGGTCATCTGGGGACAAGGGATGGTGTCACAGGTTTTTAACTGGGAGAGCTAAAAATCCCTTGGGATCTGCATTTTAGGAGAAGGCCTTTATTAAGGGAGATTCATAAAATCAAATGTGTTGCCCAAAGCTAAGAAATCAAAGCAGATTTTTTAAAAGTTGTTAAACTCTGCCCTGCTTCAGCTCATCAACCAAAGCATAAACCAAAAAGCCTGGAGAGGAGGGACTTCAGGTCCTGGTTTGACCCCTGGGACTGGCTCTTAACTCCTGCTGGCCCATCCTAATCTACATCCGGAGATAAGATTAGCTCTGTCTGTTTTCCCTCCCTTGGGACAGCATCATCCAGGTTTCCCAGCCCCACCATCTGCAGCCTCCCCCCGCCATGGTTTGTGTCCCACTGGCCTCATAAACAAAAATGGCCCAGAAAAATCCCCACAGAGAGCAGTTTTTACAGCAGGGAGAATTTTTCTGCTCTGTGAAGGCAGTTGCTTAGACTTTTATTGCTGGATTATGAGAGGGAAGGAGGAGGAAAAAACAACCCCAAAAGCCATTGGGAAGGTAATGCAAGGCAGAGCAGCACAGAAAGTGATGTCTTTGAGGGGTTTAATTTTTCCTCTGCTTCCAAAGGAGGAATTAGCTGTTGCAAAATGTCAGGCATTGCTGGGTGATTCCAGCCCCTGGCCATGCACCGGGACATTTTACAGCAGATAACTCTTGCTTTGTAACCTGACTGTGCTGGGACAAAGCTCAGGCTTCCTCTGAACCTTCGAATTTGGGAAGATGGTGAACCAAAAAAAGCAGGATGCGTGGCTGGAGTGGAAGCAGCAGGTTGTTGGCTGAGTTCCCCATTACTCAGGGCTGGTGTCGAGCCGATCTCCTTTTCCATTTTCTTATGAATGAATCAGTTTTGGCTTGGCCGGATGGTCAGACTGGTTGAACGAGAAGCAGCTGGTATCAGTCTCATTAGCAGTGGAGGCAAAAATGAGCCTCTCCCTGGCTCTGTAAACTCTGCCTGATCCCGCCAAGGCCAGCAGCACAGGAGCCCCCAGGCCCTGATGGTGAGGATTTAGCTCCTCCATCGCCCCATTCCTTCCCCCTCTGTGCCCCTCCTGGCTCCTGCACACACTGAAGTGTCATGGCCAGGTCACACCAAGTGGTGAATGCACACTGGGACCTGCATCCCGAGCCTGCTGCTCTCTAGCACTTCTGTCCTTGCTCATGGGTATTCTTGGGGACAGTTTTGGCTTCAGGTTGCCTGTGGTCACTGCAGAGAGCATGGCTTGCTTGTGTTTGCTGTTCCAGTCCCAAGGCAGACCCAGTCTGGAGGTGGTCTTTGGCCAGTGGAAAAGGCTTGATGTTTTGCCATGATTTCAGATGTTGCAGTTGGGATCACAAAATCACAGAATTATAGAATATCGAAGGGACCCATCAGGATCACCGAGTCCAACTCCCAGCCCTCCCTGTCCGTAATGCCACTGCCATGTGTGTGCACCAGCTCCCTTGGGAAGGGATTGCTCTGTGCCAGGATCATTGCAGAGGCTGAGCAGTCTCACGATTCTTCAGTAAACAGTATCCCCAGGGCTGTCACAGGTGGCCAGCCATCTCCACAGGTCGGAGCTGGGGAGAGCAGAGGGGTTCACCCATGCTGGGGGCTTTGCATTCCAGAGCAGCCCATGGCCCCTCCTTACCCCAAAATCCTGTCAGGCTTCAACCCTATGCTGCCCAATCCATTTGGCACCTGCTTTTCCCTTTGCCCCTGGGCATGGATGGGCTTTACAGAAGAAGTTGGAGCTCAGGCACTTGAAAACAAGCCCAGGGACTGTGGTGTGTGTTCCCTACAGCAGTCCCATACCTGGCACCTGAAGGGACAGGGTCGTTGTGATTCACGCCTGCCCCAGACAGCCATATTTCCATGGGGAGGAAAAGGAGGCTCCCTGGCCACAAAGGTGGGGTATGTGGCTTTTATCCCTGCCTCACAGGACCAAATCTTACCCAGTAACTGGCAGAAGCCTTCATTAACCTGCCCTGTTGTTTATTCCCATTTCAAAGCCCTTGATGCAGCAAAAAGCAGAGACATTTCCCCAGGAAGGCATATTAATGTTTCACCTGCCTTTGGAGCCCTTTGCCACTGAGGCCCTGTGAGTGGTCTGGGCTGTCCCTGGTTTCCCTGGTCTCGTTAAACATTGTGTGGCTCCAGGGCCCAGCACAGCTCTGCCCGCAGCCGGCGCGTGGGATAAACCCTGCGGGGCTTGGGTGTTAATATATATGTATATGTGCATGTCCACAGGCACATCCTCTGCATGTGGATGTGTGTGGATCAGGGATGCCCATTCCCGGTGCAGCAGCAGGAGCTGGGGGCTCCGTGGGGCTGGATTCCTGGGCTGCTGAGGACCATCGTGCAGTGAATAATGAGCCTCATCCGTGGCTCTTCCCCACCCTCCCAGAGCACCGAAGGGCAGGGCTGGCCCTTCCCTGCCGAAGCCACCCTGTGTCTGAAAAACTTTCAAATGAGAGCAGGTCAGCCAAAAGTGACAGCCCCTTGGCAAAGGAGTGTAACCTGTTTCTTGCTGGGGAATAAAAAATAATGAAATAAAATATTGCTGTTTTTCACTTCCCTTTAGTGATCAGATTTGCTTAATTACAGCCTGGTCTATCTACAGCAGATACCCAGTTGTTTCCAAATGTGGTCTCTAACGTAAGGAAGCTCCAAGAGATTAAAATCACATGGATATTTTACCCCTCTTTTGGCCTCTGGGTGTCTGGTTTAATGATGATACACAAGTCTTATGTCATTTGGGGTTCTTTTTCCCCATCATTAGGTTTCAGGAGCACTAGCCAAAGGCACTGCTGCCTGTGCTGCAGACCCAGGGGAAGCTCTCCAGCACTGGAGGAAGAAATAATTTCCCAATGGCCATCAGGAGAAGAGCCCAGATGCTCCACCATGGAACTGTTTGCTGCATGGGCACAGCTGGGACAGCCCAGGATGCTGCCCTGACTCTGTGCGTGCTCAAGGGCTCTGCTCAACCTGCTTAAAAATGGCTTTTCTTCATCTGTTTTGATTTTTAAAGATACTCTCTCAATGGAGAAAACTCCCCAGTGGATCTCCCACTGTGGTCAGTCATCCCCTTGTGTCCCTCATGCTGTGTGAGGGTTTGGGCTGGGACTGAGCCCTGTGACTGTCAGGGGGAGACAACAGTGTGGCAGCAGAGCTGAGGTGGAAGAGGCCATGGCAGGGAGGCGTTACATCCTTTGTGAATGAAGCTTGGGGGCAAAACAACTGAAAAGCCACCTGGTGCAGCCTGGGGAGGGACCTGCCCTCGGAAAGCGCCCGCAGGAGCCACCAGGATTTTCCCTTTCATATCTCCAGCCCCGTGTACAGTCTGGTGTTGAGCAGGGTTTGTCTTCAGGGGAGCTGCGGCCGTGCTGGGTGTAAGCGAATAAGTAACATAACTGAAATATTTTGGTAATATTTGGGTGGTGCCGTAGGGGAGGCCTCGCCACCGCCCCAGCGTTCCCCAGTTTGGGGTGTTGGCTCCAGAGGGGCTCAGGCTGAGGTTGCCACAGCATTTTTTCCTCTGGAAATGGAGCAGAGTGGTTATGGGCTGGGGTGGTTGTGGGCAGGATGCTGCCATGCAGCACCATGGTGGGGCAGAGCCAGCAGGGAGTGTGGCTGGCACTGGGGAAAATATGGGGGCGGCTTTCTTTCAGCCTTGCTCATCCTCAGGGTGCCCCAGCCTTGACTGGTGGATGCTTGGGAGGTTTGGCTCTTTCCACACCATCTCCATCCTCATCGCCATCCTCATCCCTATCTCATTGAATCATAGAGTCATGGAATATGCTGAGTTGGAAGGGACCCACAAGGATCACCAAGTCCAAGTCCTGACTCTGCTCAGGACATGCCAACAATCCCACCCTGTCACTGTCCCATTGTCCAAACACTCCTGGAGCTCTGGCAGCGTTGGGGCTGTGCCCACTGCCCTGGGCAGCCTGGTCAGTGCCCACCATCCTCTGGGGAAGAACCTTTTCCTGAGATCCA
Source organism: Hafferia zeledoni (assembly GCA_035583235.1). Classification (NCBI taxonomy): domain Eukaryota; kingdom Metazoa; phylum Chordata; class Aves; order Passeriformes; family Thamnophilidae; genus Hafferia; species Hafferia zeledoni. The sequence continues at coordinate 18,568,003 of JAWWEV010000152.1, read as the reverse complement.
GCCTAACCCTGCCCTGACAGAGCTCCATGCCACCCCCATCCCCATCCCCATCTGCATCCAAAATCCCCTTCAAAAGACAGCAGGGGACAGTGGGTCATGGTGAGCACACCCCAACCCAGGGCTGAGGGTGACAAGAGCTGTCCCTCCCTGCAGGGCTCCCATGGGGTAGGTTTTTTTGGGGAGGTGCCTTTGCAGACTGTTGGGGTGTAATGTGACCAGAGCCAGGCACTGCTTTGTGCAGAGGGGGAGGGTCAAGGGATAATTAATCATTAATCAGTCCCAAGAAGGGATATGGAAAGGTGTCACCACACAGTGGGAAAGGGTTGGGCTGACTGGGAGATGTGGAGGAGAAAAGGGGGAAGGATGTGAAGTGCTGAAACCTGGGCTGGGGACTGATTTTGTTCCTTCAGCTGCCTAAACAAACAAACAAAAAAGGTAAAAGGTGCAAAAAAAGGGTAATTAACTGTGTTCTCTGTCCAGTGAGGGACAGGTTGCAAAGTGATGCTTGGAGATTTTGCAGCAAGGAAGGTGTTGGTTGGGAGAAATACCTGGAATGCAAGAAGAGTAGCCCTTGTCTAGGGGAAAGTATAGATACAAATAATATACCCTGTGGGGGTTTAAAAGCAGTGCAGATGTGGCACTTGGGAATATGGGGTAGTGCTGGGTTAACAGCTGGACTCAATGGTCTTAGAGGGCTTCTCCAACCTAAACAATTCCATGATACTCTGATTCCAAGGTTGGAGATGCCCCCAACCAGAGGGTTTGGAGAAAGTCTGTGCAGAAATCTGCCAGGGCTGGGAGAAGGCCATAGATGTCCTGCAGCATCACCTCTTTGTCTAAAACCCGGTGGTTTGGGTGCCTGGGCGGGTGAAGGAGCTGTGGCCAGGGCTCCTGGGGTTGGTCTCCAACATGCTGTGACTCTCCCCTTAATGCTCAGGGCTGGCAAAGGGCTGGAAGTATTTTTCTTTCTGAGTATCCCTTAATTAGCTGAAAGGGAAGGCTGTCAAGTACCCAGCTGGGAAGGAAAAAGATCTTCGTGAGCCTGTGACTGCCCCAGCATTTTGCCTCCATTTATTTTCCCGACTTCTTTGTTTTTCCTTTGAAAAAAAGGGTGTTTTTCTCTTTCCCTTCATTTAACTGCTATTTATTTGCTGGTAAGTGGAAGGAATTCAGCTGGGATCAGCCTGGCTCCTGCCAGCAACCGGAGTTGAAGAGTTTCTGTGGGGGAGATGTAAGAGCAGAGCAGGGGGGTTGTTTTCCACCCGCTGCCAGCCCTCGCTCTGTGGGTCCCTGGGTCATGGCCAACCAGGTTGCATGGCTTTAATTCTCCTTTTTTTGCTGGGATGTTGACAAGTGCCCATGAGAGTTGCAGTGGGGGGAGCGTGGACTTGGGCCGGAGGGTTTCTTCTCGCAGTTAATGGGAAACAGAAGATGGCTCGGGAGAGATTTGGCAAAGAGGGAAACTTTTCTGTCTCTCTCAGCTTGGAAAAAAGCATCCTTTCTCACCCCAGTCTCACCACAGAGGGCGGAGGGTTCCCAAACACAGCCCAGGAGGGCGGCAGAGGAGACACAAAGTGCCCAGTGATTTCACAAGGATGGAACAGCCTTGGGCCACCAGCGGCATTTCAGGAGGGGAACCCAGCCTGCTTCCCCTCGGGGGCGAGGAGCCATCCCATCTTCTCCCTGAGGCATCAAGGAGTGGGAATGCCCCACAGTGGAGCAGTGCTGGGGATATTTGGCATCCTGCAGCTGTGTGTTGGGTACAACATCACCACGTACACGGAGATGGGATGTGGTGGTGTGTCGGGACTGGGCATGGGCACCCATAGGGATGCACATGGATTCTGTGCCTGGATGAGAGGTGAACCCCTGACCTTGGCATGTTGGCTTTGCCCCCTACCCCAGCCTGTGAGCTGCGGTGCTGCTTGTCCATGTGCTGCCAGGCTGCTGGTCGGGAGCCACTGAGCTGCATCGCGGCAGGGCTGGGCTGCTCCGGCCGGGCAGAGCTGTGGCAGCCATGACAGGGGGCAGCTGGCACGGCAGGGCTGAGGGGCTCCCAGAGTCACCCTCCTGCCCACCGGGACTCTCAGGTGTCCTCTCAAAAGTGGCAGTGCCCGGGCTGGGAAGTGGTGGCTGGCACTGACTGTGCCTCAGCACTGCCGGGCCAGTCCTGGTGTCAGTGCTCGTGTCCTCACAGGACCGGCTCCCTCCCATCCTCCTTGCCCCGCTCCATCCCACAGCAGATGAAGCACTGGGGTGAATCCCAGAAGCTCCACCATCCTGGTCCCCCAGCTGCACTCTCCTCCCAGTTGTCTGTGGTTACAGGAACTGGTTACCAGCACAAGTCTGCCAGTTACATGAAATGGCTGTGGTGGGGATTCAGAGGAGATGACACATTTTGGGGCTGGGGGAAGATGAAGGACTTCACCACTCCCCTCCGTTGGGGACAGGACAATGGCTGTGTCAGGGTGCGAGTGCTGAGCTGTTTCCAGCACTTGTACAGGTGACTGGAGGAAGTTAATCATAGTCAGAGCCCAGTGGAGTTTGGTCAGATCGTGGCTTTTCCACAGGCTGACAGTTTTGGACATGCAGCAGCTGGTTCTGGGCCATGGCTGACCTATAGTCCCACCAGAGTTAATCATTGCCATCAGCTCTGGGATCTTCCTGGTGCCAGCACTGGGAAGTGTTTCCCCAAAATCACAGGGTGAGGAGCCAGCATGTGGGGGGTCTGGAGGAAACCCCAACCCACCAGGGTGTGTTGGGCTGGGGAGAGCCAGCCCTCCTGGCGCTGACCTTGGCCTTAACCTAGACTAACCCAAATCCTAACCCTGACCCAAACCCAGATCCTAACCCTGACCCAGACCCTAACCCAAACCCCAATCATCACCTTGACTTTGATCCTGTCCCTGACCGTAACCGTAACGAAAACCCAAACTCTAACCCTAACCCAAACACCAACCCTCAGCCTGACGCTAATCCAAACCCTAAACCTGGCCCTGATACTGCCCCTGACCCAAATTCTCACCCTGACCCTGACCACAGTCCTGACCCTTTGCTCTCCCTTTGATTTGACAAGGTGGATATTGTGTTTATTGACCTCTTGGAAGGAGGACAACCTGGAGCAGCTGCTGACAACCACTCAGGAACCCCCTACTCACCTCAGTGGGCCCCATGCTGCTGGCAGTGCTTGGAACTGAACAGAGAGGAGGGATCTGGGCTGCTTTGGTCACCCAGTCCCAGCTGGGAGGTTCCCAGGGGTTGCTAGTCCAGCCTTGGGCTGCTGTGCTGGGAGATGTGGCTGCTACATTCTGAGAAAATGTAAATCCCCAGTTACTCCAAATTAAGCCCAGGAATCATGAAACTTGGGTTCTGGCCCCCATTGTTGAGGGGAGGTTCTTCAAAATGGGGCTGGGGGCTATTGGTGGTTTCCCCACTGTGTTTTCCCCACCCTCCCACTTCAGGGCTCCCACCCTTTGGGTGCTGTATTGCAGGTGGGACAACCGAGGGGCATCACAGCTGGGGAGAAAAATTGTGTGTTAGAAAAAGGAAAGATGGAAAAAATCAGGAGGAAGGTGTCCTGGTTTGGGCACTGTGAGTTTGGGTGAGAGCTGGGTCTCAGCCAGACCCTGGGCTGGTGCTGTGCTCACTGCTGGTGTCCTGATGCTGGAAGGGGGTTTTATACATATATAAAAAAATACTTTCTTCTCCCTGTGGGTGTGTTTTGAAAAGGGGCTTGGGAACAATGAGGATTAACAAGCAGATAGAGAATTAAATGCAGGGTTTGAGTCTTCAAATGTGTGCACATTTCAGAGCTTGTGTTTGTGCCAAGATAAACCCTGTCAGGAATAAACATCATTTCACATGAAAGGCTATTTACAGATTGGTGTGCCACGGGTGGGAGGAGGGAATTTTTGTAAAATTGCTGGATGAAAATGCAGCCAGGGGCTGGCAAGATGTTTGACAGCACAGCTGAAGGGGGGGATGCTCACCCCCAGCATGTGGGTTTTCCTCCCCCAGTTCTAAAGAGTCTCTGCCAGGTTATTTGGCCAAGAGGGCACTGGTTTTGCCCAACAGCAGTGGAACACCAAGAGAGCCTTGGGCTCTCACCCAGGGAGGTGGGACATGGGCAAATGTGGTCCAATCCAACATCCTTTGGAGCCACCCAACATCAGGAGAGCTTGAAGTAACAAGATCCTCAGCCTCCTTGAGGGTGTGGGTCATGGGAAGACGTCTGGACGGGACATGGCCCATGTTGAGCAGAAGTTGTTGCGACCAGAGCTCCTGTTTGTTGGGTAACTGCAGTGTGTGGTAGGTGAATCATCCCTCAAAAATTGTAAGCCAGAGGCAACACAGAGAAGAAAAACCTTCCTGGCCAGTGGAGTGCTGGGAATTAAAATCCATCTTGGGCACATGGTGGGTTTCAGCTGCAGAGCACATGTTGCCTTGTTGCTTTTGGATGGATTTCACAGGAATTTGCATTTCTGGACCAGTTCTGGAGCCTCCAAGGCTGAGCCTGTGGATGAGGAGGACATGATGCAGCCCAAAAACAAGCTCTAACTCCATTTTGCTCTAGCCAGGGTCGAATTTTATGGTTTTGGAAAGAAACAATGCAAAATGTGGCCAGGGCTGAGCTTCTCGGAGATGTTGAGTGCATGAACCTCAGGCAAACACTCCGTTCCTGCTGCTTGCCAAGCGAAACCACAGATTTGTCCCCATCTCTACTTAACATGGCCGCAGGGCAGCTCATGTGGGGACTTTTCTCTCACATAAGCTGATATCTGTCACTTAGTGGTTGCAGGAGGTGGCCTAGGCATTGTCTCTGGAGAAGTGCCCTGTGTCCTTGAGAGCGAGGGAAGGCAGAGAGGCACGAGCAGGAGAGGTGTGGGGGGGTTTACAGCAAAGTACATTCCCAGCCTGCTCTGCTTCAGGGCCCTGTGCTCCAGAACCAGTTAAAAACAAGTATTTTAAAACTCTTCTGTGACAAAGACTGGATGGACACTTGCTGGGTCTGGTCTCTGTGAAGCCATGGCTTGTCCATGGCCATGGGACCATGCTACGAGGACAGTAGCTGCCACTTCTACAACATTCACCTTTTTCCTTCCTCTGTCCTAATACTGCCATGAACACAGCACTGAAAGGGTCTTTAGGCAGACTTGGCCTTGAATAATTCCTCTGAATAATTCCATTTATTTCAATTTTCAGGCTGTTGTGGAATTGTTTTCAAAAGAAAGGAGGGGGTGGAGAAGTCAGCCAAACCTGATAAAGGAGGACTTTGTTCTGAAGCTTTAGGGTATGGTACCAAGCAGGGCTTGCTATACAATTAATGAGTTTAACTGGCTTTTAGCTGCACGTGATGCACGGTGGCTGCCACCACACTGCCCCACCTCTGTCCAGAGGAGCCTGTCTGCCTCAGTTTGGTGCTCCCCAACTTCCTTTTGGTGCTCCCCAACTTTGGTTTGGGGCTCCTCAGCTTCAGTTTGGGGCTCCTCAGCATTGGTTTGGTGCTTCTCAGTGTCAGTTTGATGCTCCTCAGCTTCAGTTTGGGGCTCTTCAACTTGAGTTTGGTGTTCCCCAGCTTCAGTTTGGGCTCTTCAGCTTTGCTCTGGGGCTCCCCAGCTTCAATGTGGGGCTTTCCAACTTTAGTTTGGGGCTCCACAGCTCCAGTTTGAGGCTGCTCAACTTCAGTCTGGGACTTACCATCCTTGGTTTGGTGGCCCCTGCTGCAGTCTGGGATTCCTCAACTTTGATCTGGTGCTCTCCAGCCTCAGTTTGGTGCTCCACAGCTTTGGTTTGGGACTCCACAGCTTTGGTTTGGGGCTCCACAGCTTTGGTTTGGCGCTCCACAGCTTCGGTTTGGGGCTCCACAGCTTCGGTTTGGCGCTCCACAGCTTCGGTTTGGCGCTCCACAGCTTCGGTTTGGGGCTCCACAGCTTTGGTTTGTGACTCCTCAACTTCAGTTTAGGACTTGTCATCTTCAGTTTGGTGCTCCCCAGCTTCAGTTTGGGGCTTCAGAGCTTTGGTTTGTGGCTCTTCATCTTCTGTTTGGTGCTCCCATGCTTTGGTTTGGTGTTCCCCAGCTTTGGTTTGGTGCTCCCTAGCTTCAGTTTGATGTTCCCCAGCTTTGGTTTGGTACTCCTGAGCTTCAGTTTGGTGTTCCCCAGCTTTGGTTTGGTGCTCCTGAGCTTCAGTTTGGTGTTTCCCAGCACTGGTTTGGTGCTCCCTAGCTTCAGTTTGGTGTTCCCCAGTTTTGGTTTGGATTCTTCTGCCTCCTTTTGCTGCTCTGTGGCTCAGTTTTCCATCCTGCCGTGCATCGTGGTGGCCTCCTCAGATGTGCCTTTTGCATCTGTCCTTATTTAAACCTTGACCATCCGTCCCTGGGATGGGCTCTGTCCACGGAGGGTGTTGAGCACATGGGGCTGAGCCATTGGGAGCGTTTCAGGCTTACTTTGAGCAAGCAGAGGATGACGCGAATGGCTTTTGAAGGGCACAGGATGAAACAGCTGCTGGGTTCTCAGTGCAGATGTGCTGCCCCAGACACGCAGGACCCCACGGAGAGGGCACAGCTGGCTGCTCCCCCGCAGCGTCCACCTAGGAAGAGCCATGAGGTTGTTTGGGCTCCCAGGCCACCCAAAACTGGAGCCAGGTAGGGCTGGGAAGGGTTTTGAAGATGTGTGATGAGGTTTGTCACACCAGCAGAGCTTCCCTGTCCTTGGAACAAGTGAAAACATTATTTATTTCTTGCAGGAGCAGTGCAGGTGGGGAGGTGGAGGTGAATTACCTCCTCCACCTCTCCCCAGAGGAATGCCAGGTGCCTGGGGAAGGTGACCCTGTGCAACATGTCCCTGTCCCTGTCCCAGCTGCGCGGCGCGAGCGGGAGAAGCCACGGGAAGCGAGGGAAGACACTTCCTCCCGCGGCGGATCTGAGGTCACCTCCTGGCCCTTGATCCCTCCAGCCTGGGGTATTTGGGTCAGCGGGGAAGCACAGCTGAGAGCGACGTCCCTTCCTTCTCCCTCCCTGGAGATTCAGGTTTAAAGGAACAAATAGGCTTGACCACAAGTGCTACACAGTAGGGATTTTTAATGGTGTTTTTTGGAAGAGTGAACTAAATGCTGGCAGGATTTTGGTCTGTGTCTCAGTGGTAATTTCTCCTGTTGTTTCTCACCTTCCTGCTCCCACCTGGTTCTGCTCCCAGAAACGTTCTACTCAGCAAAATGCCAGCAATGAAGGAGCTTTTTCATCCTTTTGGATGGTCTTGCTGGAAAGGAAGCTGACCTGGTGTCCAGTGCGTGGGACTCATCTGGACTGACCTTGAGGGCCCTGCCCATCCCTTGCTGCCATGAACATGCAGACATGGTGCTCACAGCCCTCACAGCCCCTTTGGCATCACCAGCCCCATTGCAGGAGGGACTGGGCCCCTTGACCCCCACATGCTAGTCCTCCTCTGCCACAGTGTCTTGGTTTGAGGGGAAAAACCAAGATGTTTACGCACAAAAGGAGGAGGGGGCTTCCTCCTCAATAATCACACCACTGTTTATCAAATTTAAGAGGAAAAAAAAAAACTTTAATACAAGAAGGGTAACTGTTCTTAGCTGCTATATATATATATATATTTATCTACATCTGTAAACAGATCAGAGCAAACAGCTTCCCCAACACCACAAGAGAAAAAAAAACAACAAAAACCCCCCCAAACCACACCCCCCCACACCGGCAAATTTCCTCCTGGAGAAGAGTTATGAGCAGTCACAACCTGGCTGGCAGCAGGGTGAGTCCCCAGATGAACTCTGTCTCTCTCTGCAGTCCCAGGGCAGGCAGCAGTGAGGGCAAACAGTCCTGAGGAATCCCAGGGCAGGCAGCAGAGAGGGCGAGCAGTCCTGAGGAATCCCGGGGCAGGCAGCAGAGAGGGCGAGCAGTCCTGAGGAA
>JAWWEV010000152.1:18544039-18559793 GCA_035583235.1 Hafferia zeledoni | reverse complement strand
TGCCATGATCTGGTAAAGGGACTGGAGTTGGACCAAGGGTTGGACTTGATGATCTCGGAGGTCTTTTCCAACCTAATGGATTCTATGATTCTGTGATTCTATGACAGTGTGCCTTGAGTAACCTCTAATACTTCCAGCCTCTAAATCAAGAGTCATCTCTATTTCCCCCTCACCAAAAGCAGAGTGCTCAAAATCCTTTTTTTCTCTTTTTTTCTTTTTTCTTTTTTTTCTTTTTTTCTTTTTTTTTAGCTAAAAATGTGATTTCTGAAGCATTTTGTGTTTCTGTCAAGGCACCCCTTGGACAGAGAGTCTCTTGGGTGTCACCAGACAGGGCCCCCCCCAGCACCCACCTGGGCAACTCCAAAACCAGCCCCTTCAACTGGTACTCCCAGGAGGGGGTTGGACTCAGGGCACCTTGAAAGACGATCAAGTCTTAACCCGATTCCTGTCAAAGTTCTGGCAGCTCCTGAGCTGCTTCCAGCCCCCTTCAGCTGGATTTGGTCCATCCTTTCTTTTAGGATCTGTCTGATCACACCACGCTGCTCGATAAGGCTCCGTGCCTCTTGTGGGGGCTTGTCTGTGCACTTCGATATCTCGCCCAGGTTATCAGCCACAGAGGTTGCAGGTGTGGCTGGGCTGGGAATTAGCCCTCTCATCCAAATCCCCATGGAAATCAGAAGCAAAGATTCCTCCCTTTTTTTCTCCTGTGAGCTTTAAATCAAGTCATAACTTCTCCAGCGTTGGAGGAGTTGTTGAACTGAGGGTGGTTAAGCCCCGTCTGGTTTCCACTGGAGGAGTGGCTCCTTCTGCCCTTCTCATCCAGGAAAGTCCAGGAGAAACTTCAGTACTTCTTACACAGGTTGCCAAAAATAAATCTTCATCCCCTGGAGTGGATCCAGGGACTGTGGCTTCATGTCCAAAGGGGCTATGCTTCACCTCAACTCTGTTTTTCGCAACCTGTGCTTTTCTGACATGACTTTCCTCCAACCTTGCCCAGACTCAGATGGATGGAGACCACTGGAATCACAATGGGAATAAAACAGAGGGAGAAACTGTGTAACCCACTCTCTGGGAGTGTTTTGGTGTGAATCACAGTGGGATCAGAGCTGGGACTGAGGCGCCTTTCTGCTGATCTCCCACCTTTTCCCGAGGTTTCCTCCCAGTGCTGGAGCTGGCCCAGCCCTCCCGACGTCCCGGGGCTGCGCTGGGAAGAGCTGGGAAGACAAAACCCCGCTCTGGAAGTGAGGCTATTGTTCTTACTAATTTTAACTTGATGTTCTTCCCCAAGCCTATTTTTATTCATTGCTTGTGGTAAGCCCTTTCTCTAAGGTAGAGCAATTTGCCACAGGACTCTTTTTTTGGTGTGTTTACCGATTTTAATTGAGTGATATCTCCTTTTTACAAACCCAAAGCTGGAGGAGCTTTTAAGAGCCCATTGCTGAGCCTCCCACCCCAGGTTTGCTTTGATCTCTGCAGGTGAGTGTGCGTTTTTGGGTCCAGAGATTGATCCTGCTTATTTGCATGTAAATCCCTGGGTTATTAAGATCAGAATCTGGCCCTTTAAATTTAATACTTTGCTTTATGCTTTTATTTCCGCGTTTCTTAAAGTAATTTCCAAAAATAACAAACTTCAAACATGATGGGGCCATCTAATGTTTTACTGCCTTGGCTGGAGTAGAAGGAATATTTCTGGAAGTATATTATCCAATTTAACGAGCCTTTCCCATCCTGGCGTTGCTCCCACCCCTCACCCCTCTTGGAGTTGTTTTGGACGGCTCTTTGGATCTGTGCCACCTAATCCTATTAGAAGGACTTTCATTACACTGTGCCTTGTGTTTATAACCAAGAAAATCAGTCAGAGAGGGGGGTCATCTCCCTCTCCCTCACCCTTCTTTTAGCCTGGTGTTGAGACAAGAGCCCGGCCAGTCCCATGAGGTTCCCACCCAGCCCTTGCTTTTCATTTTATTGCTCCACTCTGCACTTATTAAAGAAGATTTTGAAGTAAATTGGGTCCTTGTGAACTTATAATTAATTTGGAAGGGTCAGCTCTTCCCAGGCTGGGCAGACCTTTTTTTGTGTGGTCGGTTTTGAAAGGCAGAGGTTGGAGAGGCTGTTCTATAGCTGGGATTTACTTTTAATAAGGACCTGGCTATTTTCTGAAGATCTCACAGCCCTGGAAGGACGGGCTGTTTTTGTGCAGGGCTGTGCTGAAAAGGTTTACAGAGGCCTTGGTTTGGGTGCAAAAAAACAACTCTGAAAAAGGTATAAAAAAAGCAAGGGACACTTGTCCTGGGGCCAGGTTTGGCAGGTCAGAGTCAGTGCCTGGAGTTGGGGGTGCTTCAGGAGGTCCCCCCACTTGGGTGCTGAGAGGGCTGGAGGCCCCTTGTCCACCTGTCCTTCCTGCCCTGCCCCACATGCTGCTGAGAGGGCCTCTTGTTTCTTATCAGTTGTGGCAGAAGTTAAATTTTTTTCCCTACCACACTGCTTTTCTTGAAATGTTGCCTTTCCTCCCCAAAACAATCACATAAAACCATTAAAAGTAGAAGGTAGAGGGCAGAGAGAAAATTAAGGACAAGAGGAAATGGCCTCAAGTTTTTCCAGGAGAGGTTTAGGTTGGATATTAGGAAAAAACTCTTTACTGAAATGGTAGTGAATCCCTGGCACAGGTGCCCAGGGCAGTGATGGAATCCTTGGCCCTGGAGAGATTTGAAAGCCATGTGGGTGTGGCACTCGGGGGTGTGGTTTAGTACTGGCCTTGGCAGTGCTGGACGAGTGGTGGGACCTGAGAATCTTAGAAGGCTTTTCCAACTGTAACAATTTCATGATTCCACAATGTGCTGAAGTAATCTGCAAATAATAGGAGCTTCTGGGAAAAGACAGACAGACAGACAGACAGACAGACAGACAGACAGACAGAGTGGTTTTCTTTAGAGATGGGCTGGAAGGAGACATGAGGTGATGGTCCTGCTTGGCCATCATCTGGCAGGGCCAGGGCTGTCATCTAACCTGGCATCACCACGTGTCTCCATCAGCTCAGCTGCAACAAGGACTCTGCTGAAGGAGGGACAAGGGGCAGGGGAGGAGGCCTGACTGGAGAGCAGGGATGGATGAGTGTGGTACCTGGGAATGCAGGGCTGTAACTCAGGATGTGAAACTCTTCTAGCCAGAGTTGGGGAAAAGAGGGATCTGAGGAGCTCGGGGGTCTTTTGGCCTGGAGGTGTCCTGATGGAAGTGGCATCAGTGGGGGCATCATCACGCACACAGCAAAGGTTGTTAGGAAAAAGTGTTGGAAGCTCAGTGCATTCCCTAGGGCACATTTGAACCCAATGGAGAGGAATACAAGGAAAATTTGTCCACACCTCCAGTGCTGCCCCATCCATGATGGTGCTGGGCAGCATGAGTGACCTCGGTGTTATGTAGGAGCTGCACTGTGTGATGGAGCTGCCTCTCTGCCAACACACCTTCAAAGCTGGAGTTGGTTTATGGATGTGCCCCACCTCTCCCACCCTGACCATCAACTTTCTTCTCTCTCCCCAGCATGGGTCGGCTCTTTGGCCATGGGCATGAATTTCTTCTGCTCTCCCATTGTCAGCATCTTCACGGACCGGCTCGGCTGCAGGGCCACGGCAGCCATGGGAGCTTCCATCGCCTTCATTGGGCTCCTCTGCAGCTCCTTCACCAAGTAAGGCTGGGGAGGGGGGACACAGCTCCTTGGAGAGCTCCTTAGAGAGTTCCTCTTCCCCCCTGTTCCCTGCACCCCCCTGCCAACATGTTGCTGCTGCCTTTTGGGGCAAAGCAGGTGGTTCCCTTCCAGCTGAGAAGTGTCCTGGTGTCCCTACAGCCCACGTGTGCTCAGCCTGTTTCTTTCCAAATTGAACCAAGTTGATCTTTTGTCTTTATATAAAACAAGGGTAAATTTTACCTGAGTCAGGGACTGTATTTTATGGGATTTCAGGCCTCAGGTCCTTCATTTGCTCTTTAAAACAGGCAGGAGAGGTTAGTAGAGGTTGGTGTGCCTCTTGTGGGCAGCTCCAAAGAGGCACTCACAGAGAAAACCATTCTCCTCTGCAACGGTTTTCACATTTGGTGTTGAAAGGAAATTAATGCTTAAAATAATATTTGGTGGATTACACCTGAGAGAGAGTTTCTGTGCAGGGCAGACAGGGAGGGGGACACAGACGGGATCTGGAGCAGTTTGTGGTGTTCCTGCTCCAGCTCAGGCGTCTTCAGCAGTGCAGGGCCATGGCCACTCCTCATTTTCCATCCCTGATGCCACGCCATGGATTTCTGTTGGCAGGCAGTGACTGATGTTCATTTAAATGGCAGGTGTACCTGTGTGTCTTTCCAACACAGACATTGGCATCTTTGTGGGAGCAAAAAGAGGTCACCTCTGGGGTAATTTATGAGACACTTGTTAAACAGAGTCTTGGAGACACCTCCAAAGCAGCTTTTGCTCCAGTTTTCCTGAATAAAAACATTACTTTGGGTTGGATTTCAGTTAAAATCAATATTGTTTTAATTAAAATGCTTCAAGAATTGGGCCTTTAAAGCAAATACACACTAGTTTTCCAAAAGGCAACTTGCCTGTGCTGTGCTCCTCCTGGCCATCCTGGATGGGAGCCGATGAGAGCAGGACACCAGCTCCCACTCACACTGCTCAGTGAGATCCTTCTGCTTGTGCCAGCCCTGGTTCCCTGGATCTCCAAATCCTCAGCTGCAGGAGCCCCCCATTGTGCTGGGAGTGGGGATGCAGCAAAGGGCAAAGCCCTGACACTGGGGCTGATGGCAGCCAGGGTTTTGGGGATGCTAAACCCATCTGGGGCAGTGGTGTGGAAGGAACCACCCTCTGCCATTTCCCTGCAGATGCCACCACCTCATGTTCCCAAAGGTAACAGGAATTGGAGAAGGTGCAGTGGGTCCTGAGGGAAGGTGTGTCCTGGCAGTGCAGATCACAGCAGCTTCCCATGTAATCCTGCCTTCCTTCTAATCAACAGAGCTTGGACTTTTTCCCCCCTGTACTGTAAAGTGTTTGTGCAAAGAAAAGGAGCTCGTGGGACCACGACTGCTGCCAGTGCTTTGTTGTGTTGGGCTTAAAAAAATTGGAACAGTACAGGCAGAGAAGAATACTATTTCCAGGAGAGCTGCAGAACTGAAATCCCCATTTTCTGCCTCTCACTCTTGGATTCCATTCCTTTGGCTCCCTTTTAAGGCAGAGGGGAGCCTCTCTGCAGCTGGACCGGAGCGAGGGAAGCTGTGCCGGTGCAGCCGAGTGGAGCCCGAGGAGGAGCAGTGAGGCTGTGGAGTTGGCACAGCTCCATCTGGGTGCTGAAGGCTGGCCCTGAAATTTGGAGCTTGTGGCTCCTGCTCTCCCAGAACTATGGAGAAGGTGTTTTCTGGCTCCCCTTGCCAGCTCCCACCACCACAGCTGGAGGGGACCCCCCAGTGCTGGAGTGGCTGCGGGCACCGGTGCAAAGTGATGCAGTCTGGGTTTGGTGGGTTGAGGCAGGTCTGCATCAAGGCTCATCCCCCCTCAATCTCCTGATTCCTCTGAAATGGGTTTGTTCTGCCCAAACAGAGGAACAGTGGATCCCAGCACTAACTCGAGCTGATCCCAAAGCCTCTGAGCCACCCAGCCTGTGCAGCAGGACCCCAGTACCCAGCCCAAAGCCTCCTGCTCTCAAAATACTGGCAGTTTTGTATGAAAAGCACTAAAGAAACCAAATGTGCTGAAAAGCTGAGCTGTGGGGAAGGCTGGATGGGGTCAAGGAGAGGCTTTTCCTCTCTGCTGCCTTGCACAGGGGTGTCTTGTGCACTCACAATCAGCTCAAGCCACTACGGTTCTTTTGTGCCCTCAGGAAAAGAGAAATCCCAGTTAAGGCTTCATCGTCCTTCCAGTGTTAAGGGGGGTGTTTTAGCATGTTTAGATGATGGCCAGTTCAGCAGGGCTGCCTCCATATGCCCCCAGTGCCTTCCCAGCCCTCCTCCTCTGTACTGCTAAGTGTTCTCTAGTCTTCTCTCCTTCCCCTCCACCATTTCTGCCCAGTTCAACCTGCAGAGAGGAATCCTCCAAACTTCTGCCAACAGGGATGAACCAAGGCTGTTTCCACTGAGAGCTGGAACCAAGAGGAATCTGATGGAGGGAGCCCTCTTTGTCTCAGGAGATGGCATTATCCACGGGCAACCTCATTATCCAAGGGAGATGATGCCACCCTTCCCACCAGAGAGCATCTGGCTGGTTCCCAGTAATCAGGCTGGGAAATCCTGGCTAAGAAGCATGGCTGAAAGGAGCCCCTGCTCATGCAAGGGTGTTTTAGCATCAACAGGGAGCAGATGGGAAGCAGAGCATTTGTCTCCACTTATCCGACACATCGGCTTAGCTGCGGCACCAAAGCTGGTGTGGCCTGGCTGAGGTGGCCAGGGAGGTCGGAGACAAGCCTGCGTGGCCCAGCTGCTTCCCTGGCTCCCACACAGGGGGCTTCTGATGTGGTTTCATTCTGGAGTGGCTGGAAATTGCCTTTCCTGGCAGTCATTTGACTTGGAGCCGTTGGGCACAGCAAGCATGTTCTGCTTTCTGCTTGGCAAGCTGAAGAGACAAGCATGTAATGGAAGGAATGATGTGGTTGTAAAGGTTTTCCCAACTTCCAGCTGTTCTGTTAGATGTGGGCTGCTGTCTCCTCGCTTGCTTCATGGGCAGCAGTCAGCATTGCACAGGAGTCATTCCAAGGGTTGGACCCCGTGAGCTGCCCAAGGGTGTCCATCCCACTCTCCTCCCAGGCAGTGTCTCATGGCAGACCTTTGAAGGTGGAGGTATTGCCTGGTGATGAAATAAAAACATCCCTCATCTGGAGAGAAACACAACAGGTTGTTTGCACTGCCTCACACCAGGCTCCTTTCTCAGATGCTTCTGTTGGCAAAGTTGGGCTGGCAGTTGGGAATCGGCTCCTTCTGAGGGCTCTCAGGACTTTCCATCTGCTTTGTAGAGCAGGCACTTCACTCCCTTCTTGAGTGCAGCCACCAATGTAAGGTACAAATGACATCTATTAACTGTCTAATTTAAGCTCTCAGAGGAGCTTAAAGAAGAAGAACTTAATTAACCAGTCTGGAGCCTGGGCAGAAACACCATGTTCCCTTCCTACGTGCCTAATAATCAGCAGGGTTGGTCCCTCCTGCTTTCAAACGCTGGGTGCAAAATGTTTTGAATTAGTCCTTTCAGTGGAAAAATAAAAAGGGTTTCTAGCTAAAAATATCTCACCCTCCCTACCTTAGAAAACGTTGTTTGCTGTAATTTAAAAACCATTGAAGTTACATCAGCTTCCCAAGGAGGGCAGGTTGGCTGCTGCTTCTCCTGGTTGCGGAAAGCTCTTCCCAGCTAAACTTTATTTTCCTGAAGGTTTAATGTGCCGGCTGTGCAGTGAGGATAATCCTTGCTTTGGCTGGGGAGGAAGCTCCTCGGGGTCAGACTGTCTGTGCAGCACCTGTGCCATGTGAGACCCGGGTCTCGATGCCCAGTTTTGCAGGAGGCCTTCTTACCTCCCAAACCTCTGCCTGACATCACCTTCTCCACGTGTTTTTGCCCCACTAGGTCTCTGGAAGTTCGTTATTTCACATATGGGATCCTCTTCGGCTGTGGCAGCTCCTTTGCCTTCCAGCCCTCGCTGGTCATCCTTGGTCACTACTTCAAGCGCCGCCTGGGCTTGGCCAACGGCCTCGTGGCTGGCGGCAGCTGCCTCATCTCCGTGCCGCTCCCCTTCTTCCTCAAGATGGTCGGGAAGGCCATTGGGCTCGCACACACTTTCCAAGTACTCAGTGCCTTAATGATCATCCAGATCTTCTTGTCCATGACCTACCGGCCCCTCCTGCCGCCCTCCTGTGACTCTCAGCACGATGGGCAGGACAAGCTGGGCAGCCGCAGCGTGAGGCAGCAGTGCTGGGCCCAGACACGCAAGTACTTCAACCTGAGGGTTTTCCGGAGAAAGACCTACCGGATTTGGGCCTTTGGGATTGCCACTGCTGTGCTGGGATACCTCGTACCTTACATGAACCTGGTAAGAGCCTTGGCTGGGACGGGAAGGGGAGGGAGGTCCATTTGCCTGGAGTGAAAGTGAGGAGGAGGTGGGAAGGTGGGATGGGCAGCAAGGACAGAGGCACCAAAAGCCTCGAAGCCAAGAAACTGCTGCACATTCTGCAAACAGGAATAGTGCTGAGAGGATGTGGATTTTTAATTGTACTTGTCCTCTGCTCCAGGTGGGCAGAGTGATCATTCCCTGCAGTCCTGAGGATAGGCATCAGGAGCAGGAGAGGAAGGGCCTATTGTGTTTGGTGTGGGTGAGGGTGATGTGTGCAGGTCAGTGTGGTGAGGACATGAGGGTCTCACAACCGCCCCTGAAAACATGAGCCCTCTGAGGGAATTTTTGTCCCTTTTGGGGAGATGACAGGGATCAACTTTACTGAGGCTTCATGTCCTTTTGTCCTTCCCTCCATTGCAGGTAAAATATGTGGAGAAGCGATTTGAAGAGACCAAAAAGGACTGGATCCTCCTGGTTTGCCTCGGAGCCATGTCGGGGCTGGGGCGCTTGATTTCAGGCCGTGTTGGCGACTGCATCCCTGGGCTGAAGAAGATCTACCTGCAGGTACGTTGTGTCCAACCTTCTGCAGAGGTGCTGGCCAACCACAGTGGGTCAGGGAGTGGCATCTCCATGTTGGGCTGCTTAATCTGGTCAACCACAGATTGCAACCCCTTTACTGACTGTTTTGTAACACCCTTATCTGCTGTTAGGGAAGAAAATTTATTATAGAAATGTATGAGGGAACTTACACACTTGACTTGAGGTCTCAGTGTCCCTTCAGCAAAGAAACTTCACTACCAACTCTTCCCAAGCTACTGACACCCTCTCACCTTCTTGTGGTTTTTGAAGAACAAACTGCTGAAATTGAGCTGCTAATCCAGCCATTAATCCTCCTTAACCCTTCTTAAAAGGTTGTTCTTAAGGGCCTCTCCGAGACAGGAGCAGCAGACGGATGGCATTGTTGGCTCCAGAGAAGGGAGCAGTGACATTGACCTGTTCATCCTCATCTTCATGACTCTTCCTGCTGCACATCCCAACTCCTCACACCGCCTTTTGTCTCCCCAGGTTGCATCCTTCATGCTGTTTGGCATCCTGTGCATGATGATCCCCCAGTGCCAAGGCTTTGAGGGTGTCATTGTCATCTGCCTCTTCCTCGGCCTTTGCGATGGCTTCTTCACCACCATCATGGCCCCCATCGCCTTCGAGCTGGTGGGGCCCATGCAGGCGTCCCAGGCCATAGGGTACCTCATGGGGCTGATGGCCGTGCCCATGACCGCGGGTACGCCCATAGCAGGTTGGTGGCACCGCCGTGACGCACCTGGACCTGGCGTTGGGAGGGACATGCTGGGAGCAGCTTTCACCCATGGTGGTATTTTGGTGTGGGACCAGACTCAGGGTTTGGAATTTTCTGGCTTATCATGTCACATGGGGGTTGAAGTATGGATGTGACATCACTCCGTGCTACGTCCTGTAGCATCTCAGGGCCTTTTTCCAACCTGATGAAAGGTGACCACTGGGGGAAGAGTGAACCAAGATCGCATTAATTGATTTCTGCTTCAAGGTCAGCTAAAAATTGGCAGATAGTAGTTTTCTAGGATTGATTCAAAGTTAGAAGTAGAGACAGTTGAGCCTCCCCAAGAGTTGGATCTGTGTTCCATCACAGCAATAATCCCAACACCCTTAGAAGAGAGGGCTTTGCCAGAGCTGCCCCTGAATATCTGCATCAGCAAGCACTGAGCTAAAACTGGATACACTTCTCTGATCTCTCTGCTTCTGGCAGCAAAGTTCAGTTTAACGCCCTTGTGGAGAAACTTGGGGGTTGAAGACATCTCACTGTGAGGGTGCTGCTGCAAGACGCCCTGCACTGGACTTACTGGGTGATGGGGCCCATTTCATCGACCAGATCCCCAGAGAAGTGTCTATACAGAACACACTCCAAGGATTTTTGCAGTGCTGATCAATGGCCATGTGTTACACTCCAGGGTTGCCTGGCTGTGTTGGAACTTGCCAAACTAGCAAATGCAGAACCTGGTTGGGTTTCAAAGGCTCGGCTATTGTTTGTAACTGGCAGCTTAGATAAAATATCTGTAAGAAAAGCAGGGCTTCCAGATGGAGACAATCTGCAGAGGAACAGCCCCTGCCTACTTTTCCCATTGTCTCCTGGCTGGAAAGCCTCTGGGAAGAGCCACCTGAAGTGTTTGGTTTAGCACGTCCAGGCTTGCATTTGGGATTGTCTGGGATGTGTCCGATTGTGTCCCGTTCTGGTTAAACAGGAAAGATGGCTGAGGTTTTTCTTCTTGATTTCTTGGTACACAGTGCTGGCTGCACACATCCCTCAATCCAGGCCGTAAAAACTCCAAGAAATGCAGTGGGCAACAAAGATTATTTTAAAAACCCCAATCTCCCCAGATCTGGTGGTTGACGCAAGCTGCAGCTCTCCCTGGAAGGAGGGAACAAGCCGCTCATTAGACTAACGAGGGCTTAGACTGCTGTGGCTCTAACCTGCATTGTTCTCTTCCAGGATACCTCACTGATTACTTTGCGAATTACGACGCCGCCTTTTACTTTGCCGGCGTGTCGCCCATCATCGGCGGCGCGGTGCTCTCCGTGGTGCCGCTGGTCCACCAGAGGATGCTGAAGAAGCAGCGCCTGGACTCCGGCAAGGACAAGATGCTGGCATCGGAGGCGGTGGTGAATGGGGAGCTGCTGCCGGGCTGCCCGGCCTCCGAGGCACACATGTGACACGGCCCCGGCCACCAGCAGCTCTCCGTAGCCCCAGCACAGCCCTTTCCCAGACAGACCAGAATTCCCGATGATGGCAGATGCACTATGTAAAGGAAAAAACATGGAAAGTTCTTCTAGTTAAAGGCTTTTAACTGGCTCTTTCTCGGGACAGTTTTGATTTCAAAGCCACCCTTTTTTCCCCCTCTAACCATTTTTCTAAGGAGAACTCTCACCAGGATTCAAACTTGATCGATCTCCCGCTCCTCTCCCCGGTTTTCTATACGTCACAACAGAGGTTTACAGCTAATAAATGCCTTTTTTAAGCAGGCCACGGATGGAGCTTGTTGAACTTCGCAGCTGTCCATCCTCCTCGTCCTCGTCTGGTGTCACGTGTCACATCCAAGGGAGACAAGCCCTCCCCATCCAGCACCGGGGGCTGTTTTGGAGCCACAGATCCAAAGGAGGAAGCGCCGCTTTAGTCCAATGCACAAACCAAACGCCTGTCAGCGAGTCCCACTTTCACCTTCTCTCCTCCCTTCCCACTGCTCTCCCACAGGGAGCTGCAGCTGGGATGATGCATGGGGAGCTGAGCCGGCTATACCCAATGGAGCCATGTGGGAGCACACCCTTCCTGCAAAATATGCCTTAAAAATGCATGGACGAGACCAGCAGGTCCCTTGGCCACTTTCTGCCTCCATTTTCTGACTGGGCTTTGGAGGTGCAAAACAGAGGGGCAGCTCCTGGCACAGCCCACGGCAGCTGGATCCGCAGGGCCACATCCGTGGGATCGCTGCCAGGATGGGCACTTCGGAGGCATTGAGGCACACAGGGATGGGACAGAGCCCTGTGGGCCTGGGGGCATGGCTTCCCTGCTGGGCACAGGGGCACCCACGGCTCTGGGGGTGCTGCTGGCTCAGGGCACAGGGTGTCACCGCTCTTTTTGGGGGCCAGTGGTGTGTTATGCAGCAATAACCATGAGTCAGTATTGGCAAGGGGAGCCTGGTGTTTCCAAAGGGTTGGAAAGCCCCAGTAGCGTTTAACTCGTAGCCTGTGTGTTGTCGTGGGGAGCTGGTGCAGGGTCAGTGCTGTCCCTGGGGGACAGGGAGAGAGCAGAAGGAGATCACACAGCCTGGGAGTACCCACCACACAAAGTGATGGCAGAGCTCAGGCTTGTGCAGAAATTCATCATTGCCCAGAGAAAATTATAGAAATTGTTGCCCAGAGAAGCTGTGGCTGCCCCATCCTTGGAAGTGTCCAAGACCAGGTTGGACAGGGCTTGGAGCAACCTGGGCTGGTGGAAGGTGTCCCTGCCCATGAGAGGGGGTGGAATGAGATGGGCTTTAAGGTCCCTTCCAACACAAACCATTCCATGATTCTGTGATCATCTCTAGGCATTGTTAATGAGTGTGACTAATGAGAGAGAAGGGAAGTTCTCCTGCCCTGGTGGGTCCCTGTGTAAACAAGGAGCCAACAGTGACTGGGGTACCTTTTCCTGGGAGAGAGCAAAAAACAAAAACTCACTTTTATCCTGGCTGCAAACCCATGCCTCACTGGATTTTCATTTTGTTCACCTGCCATTAAAAACTGAGGCACCTGAAGAGGGACGTGGGCCATGGGAATCCCTCCATGGTCTCGGGACAAGTGTGGGGGTTTGGAACACCAAGACAAATCTTTCCTGTGGATATTTGGGTTCAGTGGGTGGCCCCTCCTGTAGGCAGTGGTGAGGTATTTGTACATAGGCTCAGGCCCCTGCATGCTCCTCTGGCCCTGATTTTAACCCACGTTGGTTAATGCATTGTAAGGTCTTGTGGTCTTGTGGCCCTTCTGTCCCCATTTGAGCTGGAAAATTACCTGGTGTGTTGTGACATGTCTGTTTATGATATAAAATGAGATGTCTGCTTGTCTTTCTTCGATACACTTTTCCATGACTGTTCCTACCTTTTTTGGCACTGTCTGCTGTGGCTCTGCTGACTGTCACTCAGTGTTGGAAGCCACAGGAGGCAGCTGGAGCCATGTGGGCACAGGCAGGGCATGTGAACGGTGTCCATGCTGCAGCTGTGGTGGGATCTGCAAAGCTTAGCCTAGGACAGAGTGTTAAAGTGATGTGTTCCAGGTGGGAATGGGGTGTATTCAAAGCCCTCTGACAGCTGAAGGAAAGAAGGAACTCCTCATTGTAACTCCTTCTGCGTGGTTTGGGGCATTTATTCAAATAAGAGTTTGATGAAGTTCATTAAATCATATGTTTTACCTTAATGCCCCCTGAAGAAGAGCTTATGAGGTATTTAAATTCAAGAAGTTGCTTCTTCAGACCAGGCAGAGGATGAGCAGAGCTGCCTCCAAACCCTGCTGAGCAAGCAGCTGCACCGCAGAGCCCACTGATGGCTGCACACATACCTTATTGCAGTAAAACCTCCCTGGCTCATAAGGTGATTTATGGTTCAAATCCCAAATTTCTACAGGATTCCACTTGCCTTAACTGCTCCATGTGCCTCCAAAGGTCTTTCTTCAGGGGGAACCTGTGTTTGGTGCAACAGATGCTCAGCACTGCAGTGGCATCAAAGGATCTCTGTGTCAGTGGGGAGCCAGTGCTCTGCCCAGGGGAGGTGCTGGCACCCGCTTTTGTCCCTGCTAAATTTTGGTCTTTGCCTATGGCAAACCCCAGTTTGGTGAGAGGAAGCCACTGCTCACCCTCTCACAGACTGATGTCTGGTACCAGCCTCCCAAAAACACACTCAGCATCTTCATCTGGTCGAAATGCTGCCCTTGGTGAAGACAAGGTCAGATTCTGCAGCAGGGAAGGCAGATTTGAAAACAGCAATGAAAGGGTCATCTCGTCAGCAAACACTGATGGGAATGGGAAGAGCAAAGGTTGGAGCAGTGTGTCAACATAAAGGGAGTATTTGGGGTTGGTTTGCCAGCAAACTGCTGCTGGGGGCCTAGTTTGGCCATTTTGGGTATCAGGCAGCTTGCAAAGGACTTACGCAGCTGGTGGCCTGTGAGAGATGAGATTGTGGTGAGGGAGGAGTTGCACTGGTCCCAAAAACATCCTTTTAGCCTGTGGTGGTCTGGTGGTGTGACACCAGATGGGTCCCTGCCTGCTGCACAAAGCTTCATCCCAAACCCTGTCCTGCTCCATGGCCTGTCCTAGCCCAGCACATCCCCATCCTCCCTGGGCAGGCGAGGGCTGAGCAGGCACAGCATTCACAGTGGGAACTGCTTCTTACTCAGTTTGCTCATAAAAATCCCAACCTTCTCCCACCCTGCGCGTGCCAGGCTGGGATTCCTGCCCTCTGCCTGGCTCTGGGAGGGGCAGGGGGAGCCCCACACACCAGCCTTGGCCAGTTTGGGGAGCCAGCGAGGGCACTGGAGCAGGCTGAGCCCCTCAGGTGGGAAAAGGGTGGAAGGGAGCAGGGAGGGCCCCCACCAGCCCTGCCCGGTGTTTGCAGAGCTGCCGAGCCTTATGTAAGTGCACAGGGAGCACTGGACGTGTCCCAGCAGCGCCCGCTCGGGGCTGGGCTGGGGCTGCCTCTTAAATCTTTACCTTGAGGGTGTTCAACACCGACGTGTTGTCTTCTTTTCTTTTTTTTTCTTTTTTTTTTTTTTTTCCTACTGCTCCAGAGTGAGGCACCAGATTTAACTCCTCTCGCTCCTGCCAAGGGATGGAGCGGGACAACCGAGCTGGAAGGGCTCTGGGGATGGTTGTGTTCATGATGGGAAGGGTAGCAATGGTGCAAGAGCTGCCTGGGAAGTGCCATGATTCATGGCTTAGAGCTTTTTTCAGTTGTGAAACAAACTGCAGAGCTACTTCATTGCAGTGTGTCCTGCAGCCAGGGAAACACATGTTTCTAAGTCACATAGTTTAAATTTAACAGATTTTGGCCACTCACAGGCTGGGGTTGAGGTTTCCTAACATTTCTGTGGGAGCTGTGGGAAGGCCACATCCTAATTACCATCCAAGCCTGAGGGCTTTTGCAGGTCTGCTGCAGTACCACGGGGTTTGGGGACCCCCAGTTTCAGTGGGTTTTGGCTCTGCCTCCCACCATTGTGGTGCTTTGGGTCTGCCAGTCGAGGAACTTCATCACCCTCTGTGTTGAGCTGCCTGGAGGAGCCAGGAGGGAGGTAGTCTGCAGCTAGGCAAGGACATTCCTGCCCTTCCCTGTGTGGCAGAGCCATGGGAATGCTCTGCCTGGCACTAGAGGTTCTCTTTGGTACGTGGGTGCCAAGAGTGCCTTGCTCTTGGCAACCTGATTCGGTGCTGAGGATCAAACCTACTCCTGCTCAGATCACTCCAGTTCATCATCTCAGGAGGCTTCGGGTGGATTCCAACCCTGGCTGACATCTGCACCTCTGTGTGGCCATGTGGTCCTGAGAGTGAGAACCTGGATAGAGGTGAACTTGGAGCAAGTGCTCTGACGCATGGGGGCAGATCCAGCTGAGACCCCTGCTGTGCCCCCATCCCTCACTGCAAACCATTCCCAGCTTTCTTGTGCTTCTGCACCCCACAGTTTTGTTGGGGGTTACCTTGGTTATTTTAGCTTTAATTAGTTTCACACTGGCAGAGTTTTCTTCTCCTCATCCAGCTGGAAGCAGAAAATTGGAATGACTTTGAAAGCCCTGACTCCTTTGCCAAGGCGAGGAGAGCTGCCCCCGCCCTCCACCTTTTATGCCACCAAACCTGAACTCAAGCAGCTCTTTTTAGTGCTTACAAGCCACCCATGTAACCTTTGGGGAGAATGATGTGATTGAGAAATGCTCCTTAAATACTCCTCCTCTGCATAATTCCAGGCAGGAATGGAGCTGGCACTGGAGAGGGGCTCCACAGGCCAGTAACAGCCCAAAATAAAGCTGTTTCCCTTTTTTTTGAGAGCCCTTGGAAGGAAAGCAAACACAGGGATGGATGGATGGATGGATGGATGGATGGATGGATGGATGGATGGATGGATGGATGGATGGATGGATGGATG
>JAWWEV010000152.1:18523027-18543939 GCA_035583235.1 Hafferia zeledoni | reverse complement strand
GGATGGATGGATGGATGGATGGATGGATGGATGGATGGATGGATGGATGGATGGATGGATGGATGGATGGATGGAGTGAGTGAGTTCTGAGTAGGCTTAGGAGCCCTGAGGGTGTCTGCAGGGGTGACCCTCCCCATGCCGCAGGATGAACATCCCTCCAGGCTCTTTATCAGCTTGGCATGGCCACTCCATGGACTTCAGCCCTGGGCTCTGGGGGCTCCACCCCACACAGACCCTTTTGGGGGGGCTTTGTTGGTTTTTGTGGGTTTATGTTTTCAAACACTGCAATGCCCTCAGTGCTCCTCTCAAGGACGGACACCACAAGTGTCCCCACATCCCCTCTTCCCACACACTGTGGTGGCAGGTGTGGGGCTGGGGTCTGTGTTCCCAGTGGAGGCAAGGCAGGCCAGGAAAGACACAGAATTCCACCTGTTTTCTGTCAAACATGGCTTTGAAGGAGGCTCTGGACCTCCCAAGTTTCTCCTCTTCTTGTACCATACTCCAAACACTCACCCTCCACCCACCTCCACCCGGCACAGCAAGCATAGCCTTTTCCTGTAGCATTAGAGACAAGAGTAGTGCCCATTTTACTAAGGAATTAAACTCTTTGTTTTCCTTTTTGTACATTTTTAATTGTGGCATGTCAGATGAGTTGTTTACCGGAGCAGGTTTGTGGTGGAGCTGATGCTCCTCTCCTGGTGGGTGGATGCTAAATCACTTGAACGAGATTGGGATTTGGCTGCTGAGCACCTTCAATCCAATAATTTTGGGAAAGAACATGACTCCTTGAGGCCTGAACTTTCCCAGCATATCCTGTTTCAGCTATTTGAACCCGTTAAAGCCAGAGGTAGGATTTTTCTGGGGAGGCTGAGGGCAATTAGGAAATTAGCCCTCTCTCCCTCCCCTGCCCTGAAATCCAGCAGGATGAAGCCAAATATTTGCTCTCAGATGGATGGATTTTGGAGTTGGCTCCACATAAGAGCACTGGGGTGGAGGCTTGAATTTTAGCCGTTTCGGGTAATTGTTTTTAAAGCAGGACCTCCAAGCTTGCTGCCATCAGCCCTGAGCAGCAGATTCCAATGTCATGCCTTTGTCCAGCCCTGTCACAGTAGGCATTTGCTCCATGGTTGATGGAAAAGAGCCTGTCCATAGGGTTTTGGGGTGGGATGCTCTGCCCTGTGATGTGCTGGTAACACTCACCCTCGCCGTGTCTGTACCCACTAGAAAGACTCAATAAAAGGCTGTGAGCACCATCAGTAGCTTTGAAACCCCATTTTTTTCCACTCTGCTTCTGTCTCTGGCTCAGCAGAAGCTGTGTGTGGCTCCAGAACTGGTCCTGGGAGGCACCCAGGCCTGCTGGGCACACTGGGCAGACCAGCAGAGCCAGCTGTCCAAAAGCAGGCACTCAATTCAAAGCTGAAATCAGATCCTGAAGCCTGAAGTTATTCCTCTCTCTTTTTTTTTTTTTTTAAACTTTTTACATCTGCTCCTTGTAAGTGATTTATATCCCCCGAAAATTTTGTATCTGGAAGTAAAGTATTTGAATGTGTGTCTTAAAAGTATGACTATCCTTTCAAATGTGAATTTCTGATTGTTGGAAGAAAAAAAAAATAAACCTACCCCATATTAGCACATTTTTGTAATTAACGTTTTATGAATGTTGTTTAAAAGAATTGTGTAGAATAAACCAGTTTAAAAAGAAAAGGGGTCCTTGCCTGTGTTTTGCCAGGTCTCCTCTCACCATGGCCAGTGTGGGCACTGGTGCCCCAGAAGCTTTCCCAGAAGCTGCCAACTCTTCAGAGGGGCTGGAAAGGTGACAGTTGAACCTGGGAATTACTTTAATTAAACATTGGATACACCTTGAGGAAAGGCTGTGCCAAGGTCCTGGTACCTGACAGGGGAGAAGACATTCCCATGGGACACAGGAGGGAAAAGCTGGAGGTGGCATCAGCAGGCAGATGGTCCTTGTCCCACCCAATGCATCAAAACCTGATAATAAGAAAGCAGACCCTGAGAGCATCACTCAGAGGGTTGTCTGTCAGGGCCCAGGGTGAGCCCCCACCGACCCAGAGAGGATCTCCTCTGCTTCCCTGGGTGCAGCTTTGGGTCTGGCACCTTAGGGGGCTGCAGGATCTTTGCTCTGTGGGGGTTCTCCCACAGCCACAACATCAGAGCTTTTATTAAGCGTTATTATTATTAATATTATTTCATCCTTTTGGCAGTGGTTATGGGGCACAATGAGGCCTCATTGGTCAGAGGAGAACTAATCATTTTTTGTCAGTAAGAGCAGTTATGGGTGGGCTGGGAAAGACCAAGCAGGATTATCCATCAACAAGGTTACAGTGGCTGTGAGGCACTGAAAACATGGTTTTTATCAAGGGGTTTTTATTAATGATTTGTTTATATGAGATGCTTTAATTGCCATTAGATGAAACACACACAGTAGTTTTGTATAACTCAGGCTCTTTTTTTTAATGTGCACCTCAACACTTTTTCAAGTTGGGGATATTTACTGCAAATACTATTTAAAAAGAAACAAACCAAAAAAAAAAACAACAAAAAAAAACCAAACCCAAAAAAACCCATCAGGAAATAAGAGATGGTAAATAAAGATTCAAAGGGAATAAGGCTATGGCAACAAGCTCCTCTGGACTTGGTGCTGTGCATGCAGGGACAGAGCAAGGAGAGGGAATGCTGTATCCCATTCCTGAGAGTGGAGCTGCACAGAGCTTCACTCACAGACAGCAAAAAAACCCCCAGTGCTAGTGTGATATTAAAATGATCCTCTTGGAATGGCTGGAAATTTGGAAGGGAACTAGGAGGGTGCTGGGGAGTGTGACAAAGGTGGGCTGTGCACCCATGGGGACACCCAGAGAGGCACTGGAGGGCATTGCCTGCGCTGCTGCCCCCAGCACCCCCAGCAGCACCAGCTCCTCATGGTCCACCTCCACGAAATTCATAAAAGTACATACAGACATGTATGTTCCACAAATTCCATGTAAATATACACACAGACATATATTTATACACACACACACACACACAGAGCTGTCTCCAGGGGTGTGTTTGTACATGGGCCCACTGGGAATCCCCTCTCACCCTGGCTGAGCACAGGGCATGGAATATCACTCAGCTCCTGCTCTGCCAGGCTGCTGGATCTAGCCCTAATCCTTGGAAAAAGTGGGGGGAAAAAAGTATTTTGCACCAGAGCAAAACCCGAGTTTTTCCATGAAAAGGCTTCAAGCAAGAAAAAACAAACCAAAGCACATCAGCAACAAAAAAGGGATGTTTTAATTAGTGTAACAGAGTAGTTCAGTATTTAGATATTTATTCATACATTAGAATATCATGGATTAAACCAACTTAATTATATATAATAGCTGATATTTGTGCTACAAAACACATGTATGTATGTTTTATATATTAAACACATGTACGTTTTCTATATTAAATATGAACCATATGTCTGTTTTGTGTTCAATAGTTTTTAATGATATATATTTTTAGACTTAGATATTTGAATAGTGTCGATCTGTCTATAGAGTGATTATTTTTTAATTTATACATATATACACCCCCCACTATCTGTATCTGCAGATGTGCTCAGGAGCAGCAGAGCGAGGTGTTGGCTGTGCCGGCCACTCTGCTCCTCTCCCCGCCGGCTCTGGGCTGGGCTCGCTTTCCTTCATTGTCTTCTCCTCCATCTGTTTTCTTTTTGCAGGACTTCAATATTATAATCCTTCACAAAAGAAACCGTTTGCAAGCGCCTTTGAAGGACTTGGAGGATGCGCTGAGGAGTGGCAGCTCTTTTTTTTTTTTAATCATCTGTGAATGCAAATCTTTCCTAGAGCCGTTGCTTGCTGTCGTTATTTAAAGCAATAATTTGGAAAAGATCCCTTGCCAGGGCTGTTCAGCCGCACCCAGGCTCGGCGGGGCCAGGAGGGCACCGAGCCAGGCTGGCGGGGGACCCTCTGCCCCGGGAGGCGTATCCAGACCCCACGAAGCACAGGCAGGGCGGAGCTGGGGCAGCGCGGGGGTGAGCTCGGGATGCTCCGGCGTTCCTTCGGCTGCGGTTCGAGGGGCATTTTTAAACGCAGTAGAGAGAAACCGCTTCGTGCTGGCAGCAGGGCAAAGCAAGGCAGGAAAACTGGAGACGTGCTGAAGATCTAAGGCAAACACAGCACAGCGGAGGGCGAGAGGGGGAAGAGAGAGCAGCGACGGAGGGGAGCGCCCCGGCTCCTCTTGCTGGGGACCCGCTGCCACCTCAGGGATCAGCGTCCCAGGGATGGGCCAGCCTGAGCCCACTCCCGGTGCCGGAATATCAGTCCTTTGGGCTTTGCTCTTGGACCCGTTCGAGTGTTGGTTTATCCTGGCCGGGGCTCCGGGCTATGCTGGGTTAAGCTGTTTTTTCTCTTTTTGCACAAGGGCAACGCCAAACAAGTCCCTCCCAAGCACCTGCAGCCGCTCCATCCCGCGCTGCAAACACGAGGCGCGATCGGGGACTTTTGGGAGGGTTGTGTAAACAGCCCGTCCCGCGGCTGCGGGGTGGGGTGCGAGGGGCCCCCCGTGGCCTCGCAGGCTCCAGCTATTCCATTGTTCTGGCATGCACCTCTTCCGCCCGGGATCGGGGTTTGATGGTCATAAATCTGTTGTCGTCTCATCTGGAGCATCGCTCAGGCTGGGCCAGCCCCGGCGTACGTGGCCGATGCTGCATCGCCCTCCTGCTCAGTCCCCGCGGGTCCTGCACCGTGTCCCTGAGTCTGTCCTGGACCTGCTCTGCATCCTCACAACCGCGAGGGTCCCAGAGGGTTTCCTCCCTCCTGTATTCTTCTTCTCCCTGTGTTGATGTTTCACTGGTTCCCGTCACAGTTCAAAAGGGTTCTCGTTTTTTACCCTTTAGTTTTCCTTCGATTTAATTCCCCTCCTCTTTCCCTTCCCATGCTCTGTCCTTCATCCCTTTCCATCGTTTGCCACCTGCCCCTGCTTGCCATGCCACACGTGCAGGGAAAATGGACAACCAGCACTGCTGACAGCCAGTGGCTGTCAGGGCATTTCCCAGCCTCCTCCTCCCGTAAGTATTTAAATTTCATTAGATGCATCTGTACAAATTAACACCTGATCACCCCAGAGGTGCCAGCAGCAAAGGCTATTTAGGAATTGCGGATTCCAAGTTTATTTAGGTTTAGGTAGAAATCAGTAGTACCCACAGAGATTAATCTGTTTCTTTCACTGCATCTCTTCTGGCCTTTTGGCTGCCTGGTGAGCAGTGAGGGATGCTCAGGGTAGGCACACAGGGTCCCACCTCCATTCCACAAATCCCTGCTCTGGAGAGGAACCCTGTGGGCTCCTGAAATGAAGCTGTTTCAAGAGTTTTTTCCCCCTATGACACCCTCCAAACCCAATAGCCAGCCTGCAGCAAGGACTGGTTCTGCAGGCACAGGTCAAACTGTGGGGTTTGGGCCTGGACAGGTTCCAGGGCTGTTTCACTGCTCTGAAACGGAAGAGTAGAGCGGGTATTAAAGCCAAGAAACCAATCCAGGCACTTTGTGCTTCGTGGCATTTTCTACAGGACCCACCACAACGAGCAAAGCTGCTGCTCCAAAGCAAAAAGCCACCACCCTCAAACTTTCAGCCTGGAGAAATCACACTCTGCAAAAGCATTCCAAGAAATCAAACCAGTGAAACAAATCTTTGCAGGACACCAGGAGCCCAGCCAGCTCCTCTCTTGGCTCTGCTGGTGCCACAGCCCAGCTGCCCCAACACCATCACAAGGGTGCCACCTTGTAGGCTTCTCCCTCCAAATCCCAGGACTCTGCCGGCATAGGGTGCCAGAACTCAGGAAACCCCCACAAATGTGGGATGACTCCTGTTTGATGAAGTAATGATTGCTGAGGGGACCTGATGCCTGGATTTCACATGCTTGGCTTGGCAGGGGATTTATTCAGGGGAACAGTTGGAGCATGTGGCAGCAGCATCTCATTAGTGCCACAGACAATGCCCCACCAGTTTAAATCTTAAAAGTGGGTTTAGTTTTCCCTATATAACATCACTGTAAGGATTTATGGAGCCAACACAGCTGAGTTTAGGTTCATTATATTAAAAGTCCCAAAACAGGTTCAATCACACTTGAAACAGCTGGGAAGGCAAGGGTGGAGCAGCTGGGCTGTGCTTTTCTCCCCACCTCTCTCTTTCCAAACGCTCCAGCCCACTGAGGAGCACTCAGAAAAGGGGAGAATTGTCCCAGTGGATGGCTGTTCCTGTCCCCCATTGCTCTGGGATGCAGAGGGTTGCCAAGCACAACCTTTCTTCTCCCACCCACCAGCAGAACCAGCAAAGTGGTCAAACACATTGCCCTGTGAAGGTCTGGATCTGCCATGGAAATATATCCTGAGGGGTAAGACAACATAAAAGGTTACAGGGTTTAAGCACCAAGAGGGAGGAACAAGGTTATATAAAGTTTTACAGGTCAGGGCAAAGAGCTCAAATATATTAAAGAAAATAAACAGAGGGATGAAGTCAGACACACACATGTGCCAGTGTTGGTTTGCGTTCTTTAAGCAATTTGGGGGTTGACTGGCAGCTTTTAAGGAACAGTGGAGACAGTGACCAGGCAGAGTTCCCAATACACAAAGTGTGGGAGTCCCTTCAGGAATAAAAATCACTGAAACCAAAGCTAACACCTGTGTTAAGACCCACTTTCAGACTGAACAGAGCAAGAAGCATGTGGGAATGGACAAAGAAAAGCCTTATCCAAGAGCTCTCCCAGTGGAGAGGGAAGCTGGAGCAGAACCCTGACTCAGTGCCTCCCTGGGGCAGTCCACGATGTTCCTCCTTGCTGGAGAGGAGCACCATTGGCAGTGCTGAAGAGCCTCAGCCCAGCTGTGATTCCATCCCTGATGCTGTGGTACCACAACACCGGTTCTCAATACAACACCTTCCTCCCCCTTCCATACGGTGCCGTCTCCTCCTCCCCGGGAGCGGCTCCCACTTCCAACTCGGGGAGCGGAGTGAGGTGAGGGAAGCACAGGCAATAAATCCAGCTTCCCACGCCCTACAAAATTTCCTGCCCACTCCAGTAAGTATTTGCACGTACCTCAGCTACTAATTTTAGGATGAAGCTTTTAGCCACATGCTGGAGTCTGTCCTGGAAGCCGCTAAGTGGACGTGCAGGGAGGCTCAGCCCTGCCAGCCCTGAGCAGGGGGCCCTGGTCCTGATGGAAACCTGAACAAGGCACAGCCACTACTGCAAAGATAACCTGCAGATGCTGCTTTGGTCCCCCACAATGTCCACTGACAGATTTGCAGAAGTCTGGGCCAAAGCAAGATTTATTGCTTCAGTTTTAGGTACTAAGGAGCAGTAAATTCTTCCAACAAGTTAACTCTGTACCATTCCAGCTCCTTCCTTTCTGTCCAGCTTCAAGGGAAAAGGTGTATGGAGGAAATAAATTCCTACCACATCCACCACCATTTCCTCCAGTGCATTCCCACCATAAGAATAAATCCAAGGAGTGATGATCCAGCACAAAATGAACACTTCATGCATTTTATTGAGTCTGGTTAGATCTGTATTATGACATCTTACATAAGGAACAAACTCCTCCTAAGTGTTAGCTGGCAAACCTGGTTAAACTGTGTCCAATGACCTCAGAGCATCAGTTTGTACAAATCTAGTATAAACAGATGTAAAGTACTGTACAAACAAACAAAAAATAAAGAAAAAATAATAAAAGAGACGGTTACATTCACAGTGGAATTCAGGGCTTCCCAACAAACAGCTTTATTGGCAGAGAGTGAAATCCAGGAAGGGGGCTCAAATATTTTAGTTTAAGGGAACAAACCCAGATAAAATAAATCGAACCAAATTCTATGGTATGTTTTCTCATAAGAAAAAGAAGGGGGAAAAAAGATAGAGAGTACCAGAGGAGTTGGGAAGCCCTGGTATAACAGATGCAAACCTCTTTTTAACACAACATGACTTATTTGTACATTGGCTGTTACCACTGATTCTGTCTCTTCACCCTCCTGCTTTGCTCCCTCGTCGAGGGTAAACAAAAAGCCCAGTGTACGTAAGGGCTGGAAATATTTCTGAAGTTGTTATAAATTCCCTCAATGTGGCTCCAAGCCAACCCTCATCCAAAGCTCCTCCTCCTGGGAGAAGGCACAGGAGCAGGCAGACATTTCCATGAGGACTGGCTCTTCTCTTGCTCCCAGACCCTCACTCATGACAGGAGCCCCACGGCAGGAGTGAGAAAATGAGGACACCACTTCCATGGACATGCACACTCATGACAAGGATCCCAAATTAAGGATGAGGCAGTGGCTAAGCTGATGGGATGGGGGTTTGTACTGCAGTGTGATGGGGAAGGTCACACTGGGAGGCTCAGAAATCCCCTCCTGGCACTGCTCAGAGCTGGTGCTCAGCCTTACCTGCATCTGTTCTCATCCTCAATTTATTCCCTCAGTTTTACGAGCCCCCTGGGTTGCGTGGGCAACTGTTTATCCTGCAGATCCACCAGGGAGAGGGGCCTTTGGACTCCCACATTTGCATAACCCAGATAAGTGACAGGAAACGGGGATGACAGTCGTTATGGTCCATTGTGCCAGCTCTGGTGGGAAATCCCTTCGTCTGCAAGTCGACACAATGGACAATTATGGCTCCTTCAAGCCCCGTGCGGTGTCACACCCCTGCAGCTGCTGTGCCTGCACACCAGAGCTCCTCCAAAGGGCCTTTAAATGCACCGAGGGATTGCCACGTATGCGGCACCTACTCTCATCAAATAATTTCTAACACAATTAACTGCCTCCGAGTTCTTTGCAAAAACCTTGCTTGCCCAAAGAAATAAAAAGTGCACGTGAAAAGGGAATCCAGCCAACACCAGGAATCATCCTTCAGCCTTTTAACAAATAAAACCCCAATTAAACAAAAAAATAAAGTGAGCCCCCACAACTGTGTCAGTTCACAATCTGAGTTAAACTATCAAACTAAATAAAGAGTACTGTGCGTTCCTGTAGGGTTTGGCTGTGTGACTGCTGGAACTGCTGTGGGTACAGGTCTGTCCTGTCGGAAGAGAATGAAGATCATGCGCCAGATATTCCCAGCAGGAGTTTGGATGTTCGATAAAAACAAAATATGGTAACTACTGAGCTGGGCAATGACAAGGAGAACCCTCCAAAACTGAAATAAAACCTGCTGATCCTGCACGGAATTTGGCCGGTGCTGAAAGCAGGCGAGGAGGTCCCACACGGTGGCACTGTGACCTTGCGCTGGTGCACAAGGCTCTGTCTCTCCCGCCCCATCATTTCTGTCCAACCTGGAACATGACAAAACTCACCACTTTAACCCTTCAAACGGCTACAGGCACAAGTGAGGCTGCTGTGTCCCTCCTGGAATATCAAGAAAACTGCAGGAAGTGCCAAATACTGATGCTCACTATCAAAGTATTTAATAAACTGTAATTAGGCTAATTATGAAACTTACTGAAATCTTTCCCATTCTGTAAGCAACTGAAATGCTAATATTGGCTTTTCCTAAACCCTGTCTAAATTCAGGTAAATAGAAACTGAATTATCAGATGCTGACAGGCAACTTGGCTACATAAAGAAGTTTTTGCTCCATCACCAGTTTAATTTCTGCTCACTCCTCCAGACAAATGAGCCCCCAGCCCCTCCAGCACACTCAGCACTGGGAAAAGCAGAGAAAACACCGAGAACACTCAAGCCCTCCTGAACTGAGATTAAATTACTTGTACTTGTTGGTACCATCTGGGAAATCTCCAAGATTTTTTTCCTTGCTCCAGTTACAGAAGGTAAGATGCAAAGACACTGCACTCTAAGCTGGAACAGAACTGTAAGGGTGGCTCTGCCAGCATGAAGTCACTGGGAACTCAGACCATGGCAAAGGTTGGGTGACACAGCCCAGCCCTGTTTCACTGGGATTTGGGCTCCTCTCCTTGGGGTCACCAGCTCTGGTCTCAGAGATGTACATTCAACATCTAACATGGTACTCACATAGAGAGGGGGTTTTTCCCCTCTAATTCTACTCTCTGGTAAGTCAGAAAAGCTGTAGGAAACTACAGCTGAAAGTGAGTGTTTACCATGGGAATTCTATGGGAAAAAAATTGGAAATGTTACTTTGTCAAGGAAATTTTGGCATAGAGAACCCAGCACCTGAAATCAACAGCCAGCTTTGATTTTAGTGATGAGCATCCAAGGGAAAAAATCTAACCCAGGAGCTTATTCTTCTGTGCCCAAAGAACACTTGAATGGCGTGGCCCAGCAGGAGGAAAGAGAGCTCAGTAGCCAGTCAGGGTTTCCCTCTGAACCAAACACCACAAAGGACACACACAGAAAATAACTGGAATTTTGGGACATTGTGGAATCCTTAACCAGCTGATGAGATGTTAAAATGGCTTAAAGCAGCAATTACAGTTTAAGAAACCACCACTCTAAAACACCAAAAATGTGTCTTCATTAAGAAAAAAGAAAGAGGCCAGCTTTGGTTTTGCCCTCTGGGGAACACACATTTCCCACAAGGCAAGAGCAGTTCATATCCCTTCCCAACTACTGCCCTGGAGCTGAAATGCATAAAACCCACTTTCCCTTTGCACATGTAAGCCAGGAGAAAAAAAAAAATCCTTAAGAGGATGAAACAAAGTATGTGTCATTGGGGGGCAAGGATGTTTCCCCACACACACACTGATGAGAGTTGAGGTACATTCTCCAATTCTCAATTGCAACACATCATGTAAATGATTTTAAATTCAGTTAATTTTCATCTTTCCAACAGGAATATAAAGAGCTTGTTCAGTTGTTTGTATTTTATCCTAAGAATTTGCCACACATTTTAGGTGTACTCATAAAAATTTTCAAATTTAACCTAATCCTCTCACAATCTGTTTTCCAGTTAATACTCAGTAATTTCTCTGTGGCTCTTAAGTCATGGGCTACCACAACCAGATAGATTAGCATGACCACTCAACACATCCAGAGGTCACTAACACCTGGTGGAGAAGGAAAAAAACCACACCTGCCAATACTTGCCTGCTGAAATTACAGAGTTGCCTCAAAAATTGATAGAAACAATGGGCATAAACCTCACTGAGTGAACTGGTACAAACCAATTTGTATCATTATGTATTTGCAACCATACCAAGAAATAACCAGCCATTAGAACAGTTTCCAATTTTTATCATGTTTTTTTTGGTGGCATTACTGAGCCAAAACACTGAAATTGTAACATTTAATTTCTGGGGTTTTAATGCAATTAAATGTCTAATCCAACTGATTTTGTGTTACAGTAGCTGTTCACATAAATAGTACAGATATGCACTGCTCTTGACAGGTACACAGTAACAAAGGCAGCTCTCTTGTGTTCAGTTTGCTCTCTGTGTGGTGGGGCTGTATGAAAAGCATTCTTGATTCCTAAGCATGGTACAGTTTTAATTCTTAATGCATTAGTACAACAGTGCATTGGAAAAGTACTGAGCTTCTACAAAAAAGCTTTACAGTTTTAAAACAGATTTGTTTTCTTTATTTAAACAAGCATAGGCAATTCATATATTTCCACAACATGATAAATATCCCAATTAAGCTAACAGCTCATCCTACAGCGTGCCATAGTGATGGGGAAAGGCTAACTTTAGTGTTATTTACACAGACATGTCCAATATTAACCCAGGAGGAAAATCAAAAGTATGTTCAAGTGTGCAATTAGATTTGTATTATTTTCTCAGATAGTTGGATTTCTTGCAAAAATTCCTCTCAGACTCATGGACACCGAGCTGGGATGATTTCTCAAAGAACTCCTCTTAAGCACAATCTTGAGGACAAACTCTTTATTGAACTGGGATGGCAGAGGCTGGGCAGGGGAAAGAACTTAATAAGAAAAATGTATTTTTAAGTGGGTAGATGTCTTTGGACAAGTGAAATTTAACACCCAAACTGACTAGAACTTGAAAAACCTAATTAAAGAAATTTTCCAATTTCTGAAGCCTGAATCCAGAGAAAAAGCCTTAATGAGGGAAGATTCACACTCCAAGTCATTACTATACAGTGAGGTACCACTCAAAAAGTGGCCATAAAGGAAGTGACTTCTTTGCCCATCACTATCACACCAGCTGCTTGGCCATTGATTCAGAGCTCCTTCAGACAACACTCTCCCTGTTACCAGAAGCTAAGACTGCTCTGCGGCAAATGGGACAGGTGGAATTCTCCGATAACCAGCGGTCGATGCAGTGCACGTGATACTCGTGGGAACAAGGCAGCTTCCGGAGCTTGTTGCCTTCCGTGTACTCCGTGATACACACACTACAGGTTTTCAGAGCATCGCTCTCACCAAAATTCCTCATCGCTAGGTTGTCAATCTGCTCTTTGGTGAGTCCTCTTGGTTGGTCATCGTCATCTTCGTTTAGGAGGAAAAATTGTGCAAGGCTAAGGAATGGCAGAGAACCACTTTCTTCGAATGTGACCGATCCCCTCGTGTTCCGGCCTTCCCGCCTGGCCCCAGATGTTGAGCTGGGTTCATGGCTACCTTCGTACACCTCCCCTGAGCTAACATCTGCATTTTCATTGCCTGACGTACCACCACCTCCGTTCTGTGGCTCAGAGGTATCCACGTTTTGACTGGGATTCGGGCCACTAGGATCTGTATCACTATCGCTGTACATGAAGTAACTGAGCTCTCCAAAGCCTGTCATTATCTGCCTCAGCATAGTCTGAATGGCAACAGACGTGGTCTCGCTCAGGCCTGTGTTTAAGATCCTACGGATGGGAATCCTAATGGTGCTGACGTAAGTTCTCACTCCGGCCCGCTCCGAGCGGGAGAACGTGCGCCTGAACCCACCGCGCTCGCTCTCGTAGGTGACAGTGTTGTTGGGGGTCTGGGACCGGGACCGCGTCCTGTTGGCGATGCTGTCCCGCTGCCGGTACTCTCCCGGGCGGACCCTTCTCACCTGGAGATCCAGCACTATGGTAGGAGGTCTCTGCCCAGGAGCTGCTGACTCGCCCGTGCCGTTCGTTTCTGAGGAACCTGCTGCTTGAGGAACAGGTCTCGTTTCAGGAGGGGAAAACAGCACTGCATTTTCACTTTGCACCTCAGTCCCCACGGCGTGCTGCCTCAAGGTCACGTGCTGCCTGGTTCTGGAGCTGCCCTCAGCTTCATTAGATGGGGAGTGGTCCAGTGTTTGAGATGATGTGTTGTGATGCAGCCGGCGAGGAGCCTCGCTCACTGGATTAATAGGTGACCTACTTCTATCAGTCCTAGCCCGCGTTCTCCGCTGCTCCGGACTCCTGCTTCTGGCTCTCCTCTGCCCTCTAGGAGGGGAAGCCTCCTCCACCGTTACCTCCTCCAAAGCACTCCTTTCTGATCCAGGCTGCCTTACAGATGGTGAGTCAGACCTTGGAATTTCAGAGTCACTTTGGCTGTTTTCCAAATCCTCCCCACTGGAAGGCTCTACAGATGGCTCATTCTCAGTTTCTGGGTTTGTGTTCCCATTGTTACGGTTGACATTTATTTCCAAGCTGAATCTGAAGTCACCACTGTTTGGGTTAGTCCTGCTCACTGCCCTCCAGGACTGGTTTCCTCGCTGCCCACTCCGCGTGGTATTGCCAGTCTGTCGGACTGAATTCAGCCAGTCTATTATAGAGTCTCCATTTGAAACATCTTCTGCGGACTCTGCACCTGTGAAAAAGACAGGGAACTACCAAAATTAGAGTACTGAGCTAATTCTGGAGTGATCTTTTCCAAGAACACAATTGCTTAGTTTAACAAGTGACAATTTAGAAGTGCTGAATCCGACCAAGTGCTGCTGTGGTTTCACACACAGCATGACAATTCCCAGCTACCAGAGCTCTTCTAAGGGAGCAGGAGTGGACACTGCTCTAATGTGGACAGAGTGGCTGCAGCCACTAGAGAGCAAAAAGTCATCAAAATAACACATATTGTTTATCTTAAGTAAATGGAAAGACACCTCAGGTGTCATAACACATCAACATTCTCTGTTTTCCAAACAATTCAATGATCTATTGGCCATTAAATAGAGAAGTAAGTTTGTCCTGAGCCTTCACATGAAAAGCTTTATAGCAAGTCTGTCTCACTGAAGAATGAACCCCAGTGGTCAGCTCCAAGCATTGTCCACCAATCTCTACAGAAGCACCTTTGGAGCAGCAGAATGGCAAACTGAAAAAGAGGGAATGCCAAAAAGCATCCCAGAAGAGAACAGACAGGAAGGCAATTTAAAAAAAAAAAAGGAAAAAAGAAGCAAACTTAAGTGAAACTGTCTTGATTCAAGTAACAGATGTGTTATGAATGAAATCTGTCCCAAACTGACCTCTGCAGCAGGTATCAGACATAATGTTCACTGAGTTTTGAAACAAAGCTCACCTTGCACCTGCCTAGGCTTAACTTGTTCCACTCCTGCACTCAAGTTAAGGTCCGCACGGGGTGCTAAGTTAAGAGTTTGCACAAATACTGTATATACCTCTATTCTCATCACTGTTTTGCTGTGGTGGACCTTCTTTAACTTGGTGTAGCCTTCTCAGCAACTCTTCTTCAGTAATTTCACCTTAGAAAATAAGCAAAAATTTCCAAAAAATATTTCCAAATCATATATGTATATATGTTATATAAGCATTATCAAAAGCTTCTCAAGAAGGTACAAGCCACTGCTTGTCTCCTGTCTGATCAAATCCTGCCCTACTGACACTGCTGAGCAGGTTGCTGAGGGGAAGCTCAGACACTTTAGCACTGTTGTCCCAAATAAGCTCTGCTGAAGCTGAAATATCCAACAGCTCCACCCCATTCAATACAGATTCTCTGGTTCTGTAACCTCTACAGCTTAGCAGCAATTTTTGTCATCCCATTTGTCACCCATTAAATGGCTGTCCAGAGTAAAAGTTGAGGTAACACTTTCACAAGCATGAAAAAATGTTTAAGTTAGTTGAAGTCATGGTTTGAATTAGGTATTGTTTAAAGTAATAAATCAATTGAGAACTGAAATCAAAATGCCCATGCAGAATCTCTCACCAGATGACTTTATCCTAGGTACAAACTCAACCTCAACAGCTTAAAATTTGCACACAAACACTTAGGGAAGACTTTTTTCCATCTCAGGGGCCGTAACTGGAACTGGGTCAAATCTGGGTGTTCCTGCCAAGTTGAGTAAACACTGGACTTTAGTAACCACCTCTTCACTAGTCAGAGGCCCACTCAAATTTGAGTGTGTACAAATTAGCAAGAAGCTACTTCCTCCCATGGAACACAACCACAGCACACAAACTTAATGGGTGGAACCATTTCAGGAGAACAGAAAAGGACACAAATTGCCTACAAGCAATTCTAGTAGGATGGACAAGCATTACCCACCTGGTGTTCCTAACAAATTGTTATCTCTCATAAGCCTGTAGTCCTCTTCACTCAGGTTGTTCACAAACTGATAGAAAGCTTCTTCTCGATCCAACCGGTCCAGCTGACTCTGCCGTTGTGCTTCTGATTGATCAATATTTCCTTTATCACCAGAATCTGAGCTTTCCATCTTGATGAGTGGGAGAGTACCTAAAAAGGGAGGAAACAAACCCTTCACTGAGTGCAGTGAAATATGGCACGACATTCAGGCATGTTTACAATGCAGAACAGAGGACAGGTTAAAGCACTTTGCTAATGAAGCTTCAGTTAAGATCAGGTGCCACAACCACAGGGATCAAAACCAAAGCCCTTCTCAAAGCATGAACCTCTTCAGGCAGTACAAACTAAATCAATGGCCATCCTTACCAAACACTCAACAAAGCAACAGGTATGAGCACACAGGGTATTGATGCCAAAGGGGTCTTTGATTTTTCGATTTTCATATCTTGTAGATTTTAAGAACACAATAGATGTAGCACTGTAGATTTTTAGTGAGTTAATATTTAGCAACTTAAGTATAAGGTCTTTCTATCTCTACCCCTGCTCCAGAACAGGCAGCTAAGATCTCTTAGCTGTTTAGTCCCTTTCTCAAGGTACAAGATGGGAGGGTATTAGAGGGAAACATAAGCACAGAGTGACCCGGAGCACTGGAAAGTGTCCAAAAGACCTTTATGTGCTGAAGAAGGGGAGGTGGATGAAGACAGAGGGTCTCGACGACCTCAGCCTCAAATCCGGGGAGGGACAAGGTGGAACTGGACATGTGCAAAGTAGTGATTGGATAGATTATATTATAAAAGTCACAGAAATCAAAGCTTGCACACACGCACGTCTGGGTATTCCTGGATGAGCCGAACTGCTCATTAAAGTAACTACCCCTTATCTTATCTCCTACAAAAAACTTGGCTTGGAGTCTTTTTTTACAGACTTTTAAGGCAACAGTATCATCTGCCAAAGCCTTAGTCCACCTTTACATCCACAGAGCTGACCAGGTGTCCAGGATACTCTGCTTTTTGGCATAAATACCCCTAATACCACAACTGCCTCACCAAGCAGCCCTACAGCAGAGCAGTGCAGGGCATGAGCCATCTGTGATCACGCTCCCTCTGACTCTAAAAGGTGTTCACTGCTTTTTCCTGCCTGCTACAAGAAACACCTTTAACCATCCAAGTGCACTTGAACACAATGAAAGGGTATGAAGAACTCAAATATAGAAGATGCTATAGAACACTATGGGCACAAAAAGAAAAGGTTCTCGTTTCCTCAAATGAGGAGAAGAGTTTGTAAAAATCAACTTTAATGTTTTACATCAAGAGGATGTTCTTTCAAGTTTCAGCATTTACTGAATTACTGATGTTGACAACCACAATTTCCAAGACAAACTCACAGCATATACCAGGTGTACATCTGCTTTCAAGAACTGTCTTCTATGCTTTTAAAATATAATATTCTCATATTGTTTTTCATTTGGATGAAATACTTGACAGTGTCTCAAAGAAAATTATCAATGAATTTTGTGTCTGTATCTGATAAATACTATAATGAAATACATGCAAATGCAGGAGACAATCTAGCACTGGCTGTGCCATGCAAATATATCAAATGAAGATAAAATAACTGGTTTCCTTGATCCCTGTGCCTCGCTATTCACAGCATCAAGAATTTTCCTGCACAACTGGTAGAATCTAGTTACTCAGAGAGGTGATTAGCAAGCTAATCCTCTGCATGCTAAAAAGCTCTGCAATAACAGTCTCCATCAGAAAACATTCCTTTCATTTAAACCATACTTCATGTGACATGAAAATACTGTTAGAATAAAGCTTTTCTGCTTCTCACTGGAAAATTTCCAACACTTCGACATTTGTCTGGTGGAAAAAGCATCTTTTTTTGGTTTGTCAGCACAGCTGTCAAGTCAAGACTGCCCAGTTTACATTAGTGCTTCTCCACAGAACAGCAGCACTGCATGATCTCCACGGGCACTTTAGTTCAGCTGCTGCGGTGAAAATTAAAGTGCGTGACGACCTCAGTGTGTAACACTGGAAAAATTCCACAGGGTAGGACATCCTATTTTTGCAGACTTGTAAATTATGAAATGGCTGCTCCAACCCTCTTTGTCTCGAGTTGGAATGTTAGGTTAGTGCCATTAAGGGTATTGTTTGGTTCTGTGAAGTTCTGCCATTTTGCCAAAGCAGTTACACCGTTTTTCCAGGAATCAGCAGCAAGCGCAGGGTCAGCCCTGTGTCACTTGGAGTCATCAGCTTTCTCTGCATTTCTGATCTCTGGTGCAGTGCACAGGCTGCACATCTGCAGAGGGGCACGTGACGTGCTGCCCAGCCCTGAGCAGTGACCCCACTCCCAGGGGCAGTTGGGCAATGGGATGCCAGCAGGGACACCCAGCTCTGACCTGGCTCAGTTGGGCAATCCGTGTGCCCCTCGTGCGCCAGGCATGTCCTGCCAACAGGAACACCCTCTGCTTCACAGCCAATCGCCTTTGACAAGTTTTCTGGAGCACAGTCATGACCCCAAGTAACAACACTTACAGACATTCTACAGAAGAACTCAGAAATAATGACAGCTGCTTTTCAGAGTAACATCTGAATAAAAGCCTCAAGTAGAATGAGAGACTTGGATTAAAAATAAAGCCTTGCAAGGTGCATCAGTTCTCTGGGAATACACATCAAAACTTTTAACCAGTATTCCCTCCTTTAGGAGGACAATGAAACAAAGTCAACAATAAGATTAAGAAAATAAGCAAATGCAATAAGATGCCAAGGGACAGGAGGAGCACAAAGTTTTGTAAAATATTTTACCCCAAACGACTGCCAGCTTGGGATGTACTGACTGCAAAACACAAGTGTCTCCACAAAGATGGCAATATCAACATCTTTGTAAGCATTAGGCTAATTCTACAACAGCTTTTAAAAAAGAAAACCTCACTATGCATACAAAGCATGACCTTGGTTTGCTGCTTATGCTTTGAAATCTTCCTTTGAAGTGAATATTCCAGTGCTCTCAGGCACCTTGGCTATATCAAGCCCATTTGGACTCAGGCATTTGCTACTCCATTTCAGAAAAAAGGGGCACCCTGGTCAGGGAAAAAGAGAGAGCCCAAACAAGTCAAGTGGGGGAAAAAAATAAAGAATCTTTAACTCTAGTATTTAACAGACTAATGTACAGTTCAATAGGTGACTCTTCAGGAAATGCTCTGAATAAGGCACTTCCAGGTTTGATCCTCTTTGCTCCTCCATCATTTCTTACCTCTCCCTCCTAAACTATAAAATCAGCTTAACAGGCAAGACTGAAAAGATATTATTGCCTCAGGGGTGGGATTTGAATGAATAATTTAATTGACATTAAGACTATTTCTACTGGTGACAGACTGTGCTACTGTGAGAGATCACCCCAGCCCACCATACCCCATTGTCACCATCCTACAATGCTGAGGGTCTGTATGGGATGTTTCCATTGCTGGAAATACAGAAATGCACATCAAGGCACTGTCCCCGCCCTATCACTGACAGTAAATGGGATGATTCTTCAAACCAGAGCTCTGATACCAAAACCAGCAAACGAAAAATAGGATTTCTCCCTCAAGGCTTTTGGCAGTTCCTGTCTCTTCCCTGTGCACTCAGCTCATCGTCCACATTGTGCAATTTAAGCCTGGCCTCCCACACAGCTGCAGAGCACTCCATCCATCACAGACTGAACTCAGCAGAACACTTAGCCCAGTCCTGCCTCAGCACGACTCCACAGGGCCCATCTGGCTGTCCAGCAGCATTTCCAGGCTGGGAGTTACTACTCCTATCACAGCATCAGCAGAGTGGCAAAAATAACTGGAAAAATCTCTCCCTCCCTCAGGATTCTGCTCTCAGCTCACACCCTGCAGAAAATTAAGACTGGCTTAAGGAACTGTCTCCAGTGACACAGGGAAACCTGATGAGGCCAAACCAACAGGTGTCCTATTAACTTACAACAAAATAACCACCACTTGATTATCCAATAAGCAGGTAGGCTCCAATCTTGTTTCTCTTCCTTCCAGTGG
Organism: Hafferia zeledoni; assembly: GCA_035583235.1. Classification (NCBI taxonomy): domain Eukaryota; kingdom Metazoa; phylum Chordata; class Aves; order Passeriformes; family Thamnophilidae; genus Hafferia; species Hafferia zeledoni. The sequence goes on along the minus strand of JAWWEV010000152.1, from coordinate 18,524,500 downwards.
TATAGTTCAACTCAAAGTAAGACTTCGTTCTTATCAAAGCTAAAGATTCAGAATTTCCTTCTTTAGTGTCCTTCCTTGTCAGCCCTGAGTTGACGAAGGGTGGGGAAGGTCACAACCATGAGCAGGAAGTTCAGACCTGCTGGTTATTGCCAGCTCAGCTGAGACACCCAGCAAGGACAATCTCTGCATGGGAAAGGGGGGGATGACCACCTAAAGGGTGCACAAAGCAAGGGATTCATTCTCCTTTAAAAAAAAAGGGAAATATTCTTCAGCAGCTGAATATCCAGACACAGCAACTTCAGTGAATTCTTAATTGGTGTTTCCATCCTTCCACGAGGCAGCAAAGAACCTTAACTGCAGTTCCCTTCAACAACCTCAGAGATTTGAGAGCACAAATGACTGGCTGTCTCTGCTGCTCCAGACTGCAGCAAACCCACAAAAGTCATTGTTTGTTACATCCTTTTATTCAAGAGGAAGTAATACTATGTTCTTTTGGAAAGGAACAACTTTAGAGTACTAGATATTCCCTCAATAATACAAAGTTATCATTCTCACAGTGAAACAATTATTTTATGTTTTCTCTTATGGCAAGTTGTGTGTCCAGTCAGGAATCCAGAAAATTGCTGAAAATCCAGAGCTTGCAACCTGGTGGGACAGTGAGTGGGGGTAACACAGGTGTGTTCCCCATTTACCTTCAGCACCCACTCAGGGTACCTCCACACTGCTCACAGCACTTATGGACCCCGGAATTCTTTCCAGAACAAACACTAATGGACCATAAGGCACTGGGATAATCACTGGTCCTTCCACCTTCAAAAACATGTGGTGCCTCCTGACATGAGTTATCTGTACTGAACACCAGGACAACACCTTAGCCTGCATTCCTGATTTTTTAAAAAATTTAAAAGAAATCCCATAAAACATTAAAATTCTCATGAAACCAACTAGGCAAAACTTGGGAGATCTGACAAATTCCGAAGTCACTCATTAGTGGGGTTAAATGACAAAGCAATACCTTAAAGTTATACTCTTCATTAGATTCATGGGGCAAGTCCCAAGTTTCCACAGGACAAGGCATGGAATTAATTAAGCTGCATACACAGCTCAGCTGCTCCCAGAGCTGAGCAACAGGAACTTCCTCTGGAACTGCCCCCAGGAGGTGTGACTGGTATTTCAGCCTCACCTGGGAACCTGCCATGCCCTGTGTGGCAGGAATGTCCCCTGAGCTCCCTCACGTCCCAGAGCACAGTTAATTCCTCTGCATACACAGAAAGGAGGATGGCACTGGGAGTGTCCCACAGATGTCCTCAGCACAGGCCAACTTCCCATTTATGATTCATAACCTCATCTTAATTAGGTCCTTCAACCAGTTGAGCACCTTGCTTGTTTCCAGTCTGCACAAATCATGCCACCCTTGCACTAAAGAAGTGACTCAGTAGAAGCCAGAAATATATATTTTTGGGTTATTTCAAA
>JAWWEV010000152.1:18512288-18522927 GCA_035583235.1 Hafferia zeledoni | reverse complement strand
GCACAAATCATGCCACCCTTGCACTAAAGAAGTGACTCAGTAGAAGCCAGAAATATATATTTTTGGGTTATTTCAAACTATTTTTCCCTGCCCTGCTCTCAGGGAACAAACCTCAGAGACATTTCAGCTCCACATGAGCCCAGCAAAGCTGCCTGTCCAAGCACTCTGAGTGCAGCAGCTCCAACACGCCATCCCAGCCCACTGGCAGGACCAGCACTCCCCCCAGTTCCGTGGCTCAAATGACACAGGAACAGCAGCCAGAACGGCCAGTTCTCTCACACTGAGCTCTTCACACAAGCACAACAGAACCAGCTTCACGTGCAACGTTCACCCACACCACCTCCCCAGAACTGGAGTTTCCTAGAGGGATTAACATGGAGTTTCCATGCCAGTCAGTATCCCATTTCTCAACACTCAAAACTAGCAGGGAGTAAGACACAACAGAAACCACATTCTCATCTTAAATATTTTATCATTAGAGTTTACAAGCTGAAAAGCAGAAGCAAAAACTGTCAGTGAATCCCATCATTAAAGGAGAAAGATCCAATCAGGCAGTGAAATTAAAGTCATCTATTTCCATTACACATGGAGCTTCATTATGTCAGTTTTTTTCCCTGATGTTACTTTCTATTTTCACTCTCATGAACAACAGATCGAGGTTCTTTCCAGACTTCTACCAAACTCACCACAAATTTTAAACCCAAGAACTCCCTGTGTCCTCTTTGACCCCAAAATTACCATGGAGCATTCACCACTTCTGAAGGGCTGGGAGATAATTCTGCCTTCTAGTGAAGTGTTGTGAGTAAAATTGAAGTGCCGGTTTAACAAGGAGTGTTATTAAACATCCACTCAGCTGTTTCACCATCCCAGAGTGTTTCAAAGCAAAGGCCCTAAAACAAGATGTCATTCTGAACGTATGTTTTGAACAATAGGAGGCAGCCGAATACTTTTGCAGAACAGCTGCAGAAAATTCCACAGAATTAAAAAAAAAGACACTTCAGCAGAACCAATTGTTGAGACAGAGAAACACTAACAAGTCCTAAAAAGTCAAAGAGAAGTGAAGAAGTCAGGGTATGCATGAAAGGGCAGAGAGCAGCAATTCCAGAACGCTGTGGAACCAAGATGGAGCTCTGAAAATAAAATGTGGTAACAACTGCCAGAGTCCAGGGCTTCATATTTAATCATCTGCACTTACTAAAACAACACTTTTCACATACAAGTGGAAAATAAAATTAAGATAGTTCTGCCTTTTGCCATCAAATTCAGGTATCACGAAAGAGAAACAGTGTCTGCAGAGCATGACAAGTTTCCAGCACTGGAATCTCGTGAAATGATGCTCTTTTCACCCAGAAATGAGCTCCATCAGCAAGCAGAGGCTCAAGGGAGAAGCAAAGCTGCACACAAGTAACCAGCGTGGCCACAGAGACAGCAGCACAACCAGGACTGATGGCCAAGGACAAGAGTGTTGGAATTCCTGAAGAAACAGAACTTGGGTTAGTGAAAGCACTAAGCAATCAAAACTCACTGAATTTCAGTTACAAAAGGAAACCCCACTTTTAAACTGACTACTAAATCTGACTGTCTCCACACAACTGCTGCCAGTACAGCTGCTACCAACAGGAACAGGCCCCCAGAGCAGTGAGAATCACCACAACCCACACGGGAATTCCAACAGTGCATTCTTGTGCTGGTTGACACCCAGTGCCCAACCAATACAGAAATGCAAAATAAAATGCAGTAAAATCTACTGGAATTTGCATCAGCATCTGCAGGATGAGAGCTCTGTTTCTGCAGACACCCCAAGGCTCCAGCACTTCAACAAGACTGTGAGCACATCCACCCTGCATATCAAAACTCAGAATGCTCTGGGCAAGATGTTCCTCCATTATAAACTGAGATAAAATGTGTGATGACTTTTCCTCCACATCCAACTCTGCCTGGATGGTTTGATGAGATCACACCAGTCTGCAGAGCTCCTGGAGTACAAAGCTGAGCTTCCACACTGCTCTGCAGCCAAAGGTTATCACCAGGAACCTCATTAATACAGACCTGAGCAGCCTGAAGGAGACCAGGCTGGTGTTTTGATGGTGTTACCAAAGCAAACCCAGTCCCTGGGACACTCCTGGCTGTCCCTGCTCACCACACAAAGCTCCTGACTGAGTTATTACACTGCTCACAAGTTTTGTTTCTGAGATGCCAACACTGTCATAAAAATATCCTGAAGACAGAAATGGTCACATTTGTTTTATCCCTTCCAGATTAAATTTTGCAAGCTCAGGAACTGACAGGTTTTCACTGAGACTGAGATTAAACCACGAAAACTTGGATAAACACCCAATGATCATGTTTGGATTCAAATGTTTTAATATGTGGAAAATTAAGTCCTCTACAAAAAAAAAAAAATTAGAACAGCCCAATAATGTGTTGTTACATTAAACTGGACTTATATGCAATCTTCAAACTCAAGTATATGACAGTAAAAAAAAAAAAAAAGAGCACCTTCCCTGCAACTGGAATCATTCCACTAAAATCAACAAATTTATTTTGATACATTCCCATGGGAAAGAGGGATAAAACAAAAAGGCAGGTATATGATATAGAGGTGTTTTGAAAATATTTCTACTTAAGGAGTACACTCTAAAAATACCCACTAAAAACCCATTACCAATACCTATATTGGAGGGCAGACACTTGTCCCTCTCCTGTGCAGCAAACCCAGCATGTCTGGGAATCTACTAACATGGCAAATAAACACGACACACATGACAACCAGGACAGGCTTGGAAATGCTGGTGTGGTTATTTCAGTGACAAACAGAGTTGCTGATGAAGAGAACACTGAGGTGGTTGTGCTTTAGTGGTCTAACACAACAAGAAACCCTTAATTCTATAACGTGTGGTGTGTTTTCCCTTCCCAAGACAGAATATTAAGCTGTAATTCCTTTAATTCCAAAATGGTGAACCTGGAGAGGGAACACACTCAGTTTGAGTGCACTACAACAAAACTAAACCTCTGACCCTCAATTTAAGATAATTAACAGCCCAAGAAGCAGCCAACTATTTGTTTTTTTAAAAGATCTGACAAGTCACTGCAATTAAAATTCAGGGACAAATAAAGTGTCAGAACTTCTTTAGCATTTTGACAACTATTTTCTACTTGAAATTAGGTAGTCCTGCCAATATGGCATGGGAAAATAAATGTGTTATGTGATGATACCACTGGGTATTTATCAAGCCTGAACTCTTGTTGAGAAGCTTCTCTGTACTCACCTTCCTGGAAAATGGCAAAACAAACAAAACTACTATTAAAAAAAAAAATCAGTGTCTTTTGCCATGAAACCTTTTGTCAGGCTCCTACTACACACAAAAATTAAAACGCATAATAGATCTTAATAAATACAACATACATATATATATTATTATATATAAGCTGATATTGCCCCTCAGTTAAAGCAGATCACTGAAGATAAACACGCACATCCAGCCGGACTTGGCAATGGTTTTAAAACACACAGAAACCTTAAATGTTCACAAACAGCACTAAAAGGTGCAGGGGAAAACTCGCACAGGAAACTACGGTGACAGAGCAAAGATGACGTGACTGACTGGGGAGAAACTCGGCCCAGGAACAGCGAACACCGCAGGTCCCAACAGGCCCCGAGGGACGGCCCGAGCAACAGCGAGACCTCCCGGCCAACCCCGCACGGGCACCCGCAACCAAGAGCCCCCCGAAACCACACAGGGCCCCCCACAATCAAACAGGCACCCCCCCCCCCCCCACCCCCCCACCCCCCGGCAAACGGGCCCCGCGGGGCGGCCCCTGCCCCGCGCCCGAGGCCTCGGGCAGCGGCGACACCGCCCCTCGCTGCCCCCGAACGGGCCCGGCTGCAGCTCCTGCCCCCGCCCCACCGGGCACGGGAGGCCGAGGCCCCGCACCCGCTGAGGCCCCGCATCTCTTCGGGCCCCGCAACCCCCGGGCCTGGCCCGGAGCGGCGGAGGCCCCGCCGGGAGCGCGGCCCATCCGGGCACACCCGCGCTCGCTCCGCCATCGCCGACCCCCGCCCGCTCACGGCAGCGCCGACCGAGGCTCCCGCGCCCCGCCGGGCCCGCGGCCGCCCCCCGAGCGCGGGTTGAGGGACCCTGGGCCGCCCCCGCCTGCCCCGGGCCTCTCCCTTCCCTTCCCCGGGCCATTTTGAGAGCCCGCCCCCGGCCCCGCTGCTCGCTGCTCACCGCTCACCGCCCGGCGCCGCCCGCCCCCGGCGCTGTGGGTGCGCCGCCGCCCCGTGCCGGTGCCGGTGCCGCGCTCCGCCCGCCCCGCCGCGCCCGGCCCTGCCCGCTCAGGCCCTGCCCGTTCAGGCCGCCATTTTCTGCCCCATTGTTACCAAGGAACGGGGGCCGGAAGTGCCGCCGACACGCGGAAGTGGAGGGGCGCGCGCGCCCCCGCGCAGGCGCGGCCCGGGGGGAGCAGCCCCGCCCAGCGCGCGCGGCCGCGGCCCTCAGGGTCGGCCGCCATTTTGGAGGGGCAGGAGCGGAGGGAGGGGCGGGACGGGGCTGGCACGGAGCCTCCTCAGCTCATGGAGCTCTCCTCTCCGCCCACGGATCTCCCCCCTCGGCCCACGGGCCCTTCTGGGCCTACGGACCCCCACCCCAGGCCCACGGACCCCCCCCGCCCACAGACCCCTCCCCTCTGCTCACGGATCCCCCCTTCCTTCCCCCGGCCTACAGACCCCTCCCACGAACCACCCTCCTCGGCCCACGGACACCCCCCTCCCACGTCGGCCCACGGTCCCCACCCCCGGCCTACGGACACCCCCCTCGGCCCACGGACACCCCTGGCCCACGGACCCTTCTGGGCCTTCGGACCCCCCGTTCCGGCCCACAGACTCCCCCCCGACCCACGGACCCTCGGGAGCGTGCAGGGCATTGGGGTTCGCCCGCGGTGAGGCGCAGCAGGAGGGTCTGTCCCCCCCCACAGTCCTGTGTTTTTTGGGCGTTTCGTGTGACCTCAGGTGTGTTTGTGATGGACAGAGCTGACCCCGATCCAGGCTGACCGTGGCTGACAGTTCCAAAAAACAAATGCAAATTGGTAGGACTGGTGTCTGTCAGGACATTCACTGCCATTCCTCGCTAACCATAGACATTCATTCTTCTCTTACTATGGACTCCCCTCTAACCCTGGCAGGGTTTCCCCTCTCATCTGTGGTGACTCAGAGAGCTGGCACAGTACACAAAAGCTGGGTTATTCCTGGTTTCCAATCTGAGCCTTAATTAATTGCATGCCACACTTCCCATGTGCTGTAGGGTTCAATTTTTCTGCAGTTTTCCCCCTCTCACCATTGACACTGTCCAAGGGCAGGTGTGTTCCCTGCAGGATCAGCCTATCTCCCTCATGGCATTCTGGCAGAGAAGTGAAATCAGGAGTCAGGGAGACAAAGTGGAAAAAACCTGTGGCTGAAAAGAAAAAGAGAAAGCACTCCAGTCTGTTTTGAAGCCAGGGGGGTTTAAGGAGCGGGAAAGGTGAAGGCTCTGCAGACTTGTCTTTCCTAGAGGGACTCCCACAGAGTCATGAAAGATCCATTTTAATCCCTAAAAACATCTTGCAAAGGCCTTGCAAGGAAGTCATCTTCCTTTTCAAGCAATAGAGAATACAGAGACAAAACATATTGCTGAGAGTTTACACAGTTTCAGGAGGCATAGAAAGATACAAGCCCAACTTCTAAAGTGAATGAAGTGATTTTATATACTCACAGTTCGATTTCTCCTGTCACACTTGAGAACTCAAAGGCAGCTACAGTGTCTGTGCTGCAGAGGATGGGGAGTAAAGGCCGTATTTCTCATCAGTTTTCCTTGCCACACCAGGAAGGATGATCCCAAAATCCTTAGTAATGGGGAGCAGAAGCAATCCCAGTTTCACCTGCAGCAGATGTGGGTTCCCAACTGTATTTTTGTTGAAGTAACCAGAACCTAAAGCATGGGAGTTTATTACAGCTGTAGAAGGACAGGTGATACCTGATCCAGCATAAGTTGGAGTGACAGAGAGGTGACACCTAACCCAGCATAAAACTTGCTTGCAGAAGGTTCACCTGCTCGGTTTTTAAAAGGGAATTGGGAATTGGGAGGGTGAGTTGAAATCAGACCAGTCTTGTGCATCGTTGTTGCAATTACAGTTCGATTTACTGTAGGGTCAAACCATGACCCAACAGCTCTGGTCTGACTGTTCAATATGAGTAAAATGTAAGAAGAAAAATTAAGGAGAGAGAATGGAATGTCACAAAGTAATTTTGCAGTGTCAATGCACCAAAACATTCCTCATAGGGAAAAGTTGCCTGAGCCATGAGAGATGGATCTTTTTATTTAACACTGCCCCATGTTTTGTCCAGTGAGGTTTTAGAGAGGGACGTTTATCCCAGGCCTGGGTGCAGGGGGGAAGCTCCTCCAAAAACATGCACACCTGGTCGAGTTAATAACTGGTTTATATGCAAGTAAGTTCTACACATTTACTATTTCTTCATGCATAAACATTATTTTCTTAGAGAGGGCAGGGTTATTATAATGAGTTTCAAGAACTCATTTCCATTTTCTCTGCCCCTGCCACTCCTTGTGCCTGTGCTTTCCCTCCTGGTAACTCCGGGCAGGGTCCCTGGTGGGCTTTGGGGATGAAGTTACTGGTCTTCCTCTCATGAACTTTTTACCTTTTGCTCAAAACTGCTTCAAACCAGACTTGTTGGTAACTGTTACTGGTCTAATTGGCAAATTTCTCTACTTATCTTGTTCTTTTGACATATTTCCTGATTTATCTTAATTTCATGTGGTATCCTGGCTGTTTTAATTAGTGCAAGAGGCTCTGGGGCCTCTTGGTGTGGCATCTTCAAGGACAGGTCTGTACCTTGTGAGATTTGCTATATGTTCTACAGTGAATTTTATAATAACTACTAAGCAAATTCTATGATAGGTGTATCAATTAATAACATTATCAATTAATAAGCATAAGCCCCCCAGTCACCTACCCCTGACAGATTCCAGTGGCTGGAGAAAGACCCTGTGGCTCAGTGTGTAGGCACACTTTCATTTTTGACAGGCACCTTTAAAGCAGGGAAAGAATCCATCCCATTGTCCAACCTGGCTAACTCAGGGAGCAGGTGCTGGCACACAGTTTGTCCTGGCCAAAGCCTGTGCTGGCGGTGGCCAAGGCAGGCCCCGAGGGTGGGTGCTGGCAGTGGGCACAGCGGCAGGATGGCCCAAAGCGCTGGGGACATCGGGGCGAGGGGGCTGGGACAGAGGGAGGATGCAGGAAACTGAATCCTGCCTTTTCTCCCCACCTTTGCTGGATACCAGGCAAGGTCAGAGCAGGATCAAAGTGGGGTTGTTTTACACCAGTAACCCAAGTAGCAAAATGTTCAGGGTTATTTATTGAGCAAATGAGAGTGGAGCACATTCTATTTGAGTGGAGGGGTGAGATGCTGCTTTATGCTCCTGGAACAGCCTCTTGGTGTTAAATGACAACTGCCAAGTCATTCTGTTTGGTTCATTCTTTCCCCCTCAAGAAAATACCTATAATTGATTAATCTTCCCGAACGTCTTGAAAACCATCAAATGGCAAAACAAGAGAGGAATAAAACCTTAATCTTTATGTGTGTGTGGGAGCTCAGAATCTTCAGGCAGATGTTTCCCAGTTTGGTGGGAGATGAACCCCCCTCAAGGTGCAGAGATGGCAGCTGATCCTGCTGGTTCACACCTCCCTGAGTGTGAAAACTTGGAGCTGAGGTCCAGGGCAGACAGCTGAGGAAAAGTCCCTCCCTCAGTGTGATTTGGTGGATTTATTCCCAAACGCCCTCAAGGAGTCAATCAGGTACAGAATAAGCTCTGATTTTTCAAAACCACTTAGTGGATTTCAGTATCCAGTTGACATTAATAACTATTAATGACCTGTGCACACATCTCCTTAACAGCTTTGAGAAAATTAGGATTGGTATAGCAGCATATTTCAAAAAGCTTGTAGGGGAAAATATATTTGCATAGAGAACTTCACAGTATAGGGGAAAAATCCAGAATCTATAGCAAAAGCCTGGTGTAATTCCTACTTAAGTGTTTTCAATTTGCTACCATATGTATAGCAAAAGGGAATTACAACACTTTTCCATGGTAAGTTTAATGTCATTTCCTTCAACGAGGGTAAATAAATTTGCTTTAAATCCCCCAGGGTTTTAAAAACTGCTTTTTAGATATGCAGTGATAGATGAGGAAAATGCTGGTTTGTTGGTTTTTTTCTCTAAAAAGATATTAAAATAACATATTTGCAATATAGATAAGTAATAATCCAAATGCAGTGAGGTGAGGAAATCTGAGTCTCTTGGGAGCTTCTAAACCTGAAGCAAAAGAATTAAAGACCTGCCAAACTCAGATCCTTGTATACTCAAACAATGGCAGAACCAGGAATGGAGCAGGCAGATGAAGCCAATTTTCACTGATGTACCAGCCCAGAACAAGCTGGGCAGGAGTTCTGACTTTCCCCACAGTACCCAAGGTTAAAGCTGGGCTGCTGTTTACTTTTTCAATTTACTTTGGTTTTCTGTGGCTTCTAAAAGAAAGTTACATACAAAGAGTGTGATAAATGCAGGATGTATGAATTCTGTTGAATATGCTGGGTAAATGCACTGGGAAACAGAAATTCCTCAGGCTGCTGTGGTCACTGCTGCAGGTAACAGAAGAGAGAAAATATTCAGGGTTTTAACACACAAACGGCTCTTTGAGGGGTAAAATCCATTTCCACTTTCACTGGAGCGATCTGGAGGATGGATCTGAATCTGCATTATGGGAAAAGCCCAAAGGATTCCTCGCATGATATTTGCTTAATTAGGTGCTGTTGCACCTCAAAAATTCAGGCTTTAGAAGACTAAGTTGTTAGAGCTGAGTGTGGCAGTTTATAGAGCCCCACCATGGAGATGCTTGGCCACGTAACCAGAGTGCTTTGGACCTGATCCCCGTTCAGGCCACAACTAACCAAGTCAAGTATTTCCCCTTTTGGCCAAAAAGGTTCCCAGACATGCCCTTGAACAACTCAACAGTAATAAAACATAGGGACAAAACCCTTTTGTAATGTCATAGAATCATATCTTGTTGTGCTGAGATTGTCAGTCTGTCCCAAAATACTTCTGTCCAAAGCGTGTTGATGCAACAGGATCCACTTCTGTAATTAAAATGGTGATTTCTGGGAACTCCTGAATGATGGATTTGGCACCTTTTGAGAGACTCCAAAGGTCTCAACTTGCCATAAGTGTAGAACAGGATAATGACACCTGGTTTTACATCATGTTCTACAAGCACTTTGACATCCTCAGTGACAGTGTTACCAGGACCTAGAGAGGGAAAAACAGATTTTATTTCCCCCCCTGGCTGGCAAGCTTGTTCTTGACCATCCAAGAATAGCCATGTGCAATTGAATGATGATTCTGTCCTTTCTCCTTGGAGAACTCTCACCTCTGCAGGTATCAGTTGTAGAAAACTTGTCTCCTGTTGAACAAGCTTCATCTATTTTGTGAAAAAGCCAACTCTGCCAGGTTTTAAGCACAGAAGTTGGATTTTATTAAAACCCTGAGGCAAGAAAGCTCATCTAAAATAGTCAAATGGAAATCAAAATCTCCACAGGTACGAGAGAATGAAATCTTGGACCGGAAAAGTTACCTCATCCTGACAAACCCCTCACCATGGTTTCCAGATTAATTTTTTTTTGCATTAACTTTATTTAATTTTAAAGTCGTTTATTTCTATTTTATAATACTAATCCAAAAAAGGTTTTTATCCCAAGAGAAAAATACTGTTTGAGTCTTTTCTCATGGCAAAATTTTAAAAATTCCATTTATATCAAGTCCTAATCTTCAGCCTTTCTCCCCAGTGCAGCCATGCCCAAAGGATTTGCTCTGCATTGCTGCTGGTGCAGCTGATTGATGTGTGTCCTGGCACAGCCTGAGAAATTCCCTACTCTGGCACCCAAACCAACAGAAAACCTCAGCAGAGGCCCAGGGATTCGGAACTTTTCCTCTCTGTGCAGACCCTCCTGGCTCAGAGCAGTCTGACTGCCCACACAGGGGACAGACACTCACTCAGGATCGGGTACATGAGCAGAACTTTCCTCCTGTAGATGTCTGGAGGGAACTTGGCGTAGTAGACCTTGGCGCGCTGCGTCTCCTCGTCGCTCTGGATCAGGATCTTCCCGATGCGGATGGAGCGGCAGCAGTCCCGGAGGCCCTGCTCCATGGCCTCTCCTGCAGGGAGGAGGGGACAGCGTCAGCCACGGGCCACAGCCCCTCTGCAGGGCAGGGGACAGACACAGCCCCTCTGCAGGGCAGGGGACAGACACAGCCCTGAGACACAGCCCCTCTGCAGGGCAGGGGACAGACACAGCCCCTCTGCAGGGCAGGGGACAGACACAGCCCTGAGACACAGCCCCTCTGCAGGGCAGGGGACAGACACAGCCCCACTGCAGGGCAGGGGACAGACACAGCCCTGAGACACAGCCCCTCTGCAGGGCAGGGGACAGTGCCAGCCCTGAGACACAGCCCCTCTGCAGGGCAGGGGACAGACACAGCCCTGAGACACAGCCCCTCTGCAGGGCAGGGGACAGACACAGCCCCTCTGCAGGG
>JAWWEV010000152.1:18473611-18494246 GCA_035583235.1 Hafferia zeledoni | reverse complement strand
TTTTTTTCCTTTTTCTCTTTTTTTTCTTTTTTTTTTTCTTTTTCCTTTTTTTTCCCTTTATGAGCTTTAAACCACAGGGTGAATCCATGAAATGAGGTAAGTAAATTTGGCACACGTTTAGTCATGTCCATAAGACTTTTGGTAAGTTGTATCAGTGAACAAGATCGTTTTCATCATGAGTTACAGGTGCTTTCGAAGGGGGGTGGTTAGTACTTAACAACTGGAATGTTTCTAGTAAAACCAAAAGGCATAGCTGCAGAAAACACTCACAACCCAATGTTGATAGAGAAGTAAAAATATATACAATACAGTCACTTGTTCATAGTTTGGCACAATTTTTTGTTGTTGTGGGTAATAGTGCATAAACTACTGTACAACAGTATGACTTTTAAAACAGTCTTTCACAGAGAATACCAGATTAGGTTTGCTTTCAAATAATAAAATTCCCACAATTTCAAACTCTTCATTTCAGCACTTACATTTCAACAGACCACAAGGCAGATTTCGAAAAGGAACCGACGGGAAAAAAATAAAAAAACAAACTGAAGAAAAAAATGGTAAGAAAAGAACCAAACATCAATCGTCTTTCTAGAAAAGGGAGTCTCTTCTTCAAATACAGGAAAACCCAAAAATGTTGTTTCTGCTTTAAGAAGAATGGAGTCTGATTCCCTGCAGGAAAAAATCAAACATTTGATGCCATCTTAGTTAGCTCGTCTGGAGCCACCACGACGGAGCGAACGCGCTAAAGGCGGGCGGAAAGAGAAGATGCAGCTTTAGATGATGCAGGTTAGGAGATACAACAGCAGAGGGGGCCAGAAAGCACTCAAAAATTGCCACGTGAAGCTCAATTTGGAACGAGTTCTCATTGGCAAAGTAAACAGCCTTTAAGTTTCAAGATCTGGGCTTTTGGATGCAGAACCTCTTTTTTTTTTTTTTTTTTTGTGGTTTATTTTTTACAAAATGTTCCAAAAAAAAAGTCTTTCCTTGTCAAAATCATTAAAAAGAGCATGTAATCATTTTTTTGTTTTTCCCCCAATAAATAAGTAATTAAAAACTGAAGAAGCCAAACAGCAGAAAAGAGTAGCCTTGTTAGTTTTTTTAACCCCAGCCAAGCCAGAAAATTGGTCATTCTTTTAGGTAGCTTGCAAGTCATAAGTATTTTCATGCATTTAAAAATAATAATAATAAAAAAACAAACAAACAAAGAAAAAGAAACCAACCCCAAAACCAAAACCAACCAAAACTGTAAAAGGGGAATGTCTTTTTTTTTTTCATGCAACTTTTGCTTTCAGGAAGGAAAAACTGAGGAACAGCAGGCCTAGCAGGTGGGAGGGAGGTTAGGGGCATTCCAGCCAGTTTGGTGCAGCATTACCTCAGTTTCTCAAAAGCAGCTGTCACGGGGGGGTCCTTGTGGGGCTGCTCGCGCTCCGTCCGCTTGAGCTTACAGTTCTCGTCCCGCAGCGACTTCGAACTGGATTTGTGACGGTAGAGTTTTTTATGGGTAGGTCCATTATTGCCTAAAGTGCTCAGGTTACTATAGTTTTTATCAAAAAAGGGCGCGTGAATGTCCATGGTGAAACCGGTGGAGCAGTTGGGGCGAGCAGGGTCGCACGTTGCGGCTTTGCTGGTTTTGCTTGAGCCCTTGTTGTTTGCCTTGTGGTTCTTTGCCGCCCCTGGCAAGCCACCATTCGCCTTCTTCTTCGACTCCTGTGACGTCCCTGCCAAAATTTTAAGAGTTTTCAGTTTCAGGCTGTTGGACTCTGGTGACCGGAATATGTCAGGAACGCTGTTGTGGCCAACAGGCCCCCACAAGGGCTCAATAGAGGCCATCATGAACCTCTGCACATCGGCCATCCCCGACGCGATGTTGGACAGGATGTTGGAAGGCTCCTCGAACTCCCTCTGATCGTCATCCAGGAGGCTGGTGGTGCTGCTCAGGCTGGGTTCTGACCAGCCCGTGCCCCCCTCTTTCCCCAGCGCCCACTCTCCGGACAGCCCGTTGTGCTTGCCCAGCTTTGCCCCGGCCAGGCCACTGTGTGGAGTGCCCTCGGCCAGACCCTTGGTGGCCATGGCCACCGTGCTCAGCGGAGTGACTGCCCTGCCACCGACGGCTGGAGCCTTCTCACCATTGACTCCCACCATGTTTTTCCCTTTCCTGGTGGATTTGGGTGCCTGCCTCGAGTTTTTCCCTTGCGGCTTATCAGTTCCTTTGTTGGTTTTGGGTGATTTTTTCCGGGTGGCTTTCTGGGAAGAGCTTTGGTTTGTACCCACATTCTTGCTGGATGAACTTTTCCTCTTCGATTTTGACACTTTGCTATTGGTGCTAATTTGACCAGATGGCTCATTAAATGTTGACAAGCATGGACTCTTTTCGAGAAGGCTGACAGAATCTTCATCGTTGAACATATGGAAGTGGAACTGGTGATTATTTAAAGCAAACCCATTATCTGCCTGATCCTCAGTCTGCAGGACCCCACAGTTCCACTTGACCTTCTCAGAGCTGTTGAGGGCAGCCTGGGGGCTCTCCTGAAAGCCCTTCAGGGTGCCCAGAGGCTTGGCATCGGAGCCAGCTATCTGTGGGGACAGGTTGGGAGTGTCCGGAGGGGACATCTCCGAAAGTGATGACTGGCGGAACCTATCAGGTGTGAAGTTGGAAATGTCTAAAAGGTCTGTGGACTCCTTCAAAGGGGTGATTTCATCTATGCTCTGCTGGATCACTAACTTGGGACTGCAGTGGGCCAAGAAATCATCATTAATATCATCCTCGCCATCCTTTTCACAAGACTTTAAACTTAAAGAACTGTAATTACTTGAACTAACTGACAATGAACCCACTGAATCAAAACTAATGAGCCTGCCATCATCTGTACTTAGTGTACCTCGTTGGAAATGAAAGCGTCCCTCTCCATTATTAAAATGACATGACTGATAAGAATCATCAGACTGCACTTGTTGGCTATCCAGCATGTAATTTTTTTGGTATAGCAATTTGCCGCTATTCAGGTTGACTTGAATGTACCCAGAGGTGGGGAGCCCGTCCACGCCCGGGGCGCCGCTGCTGCCGAACTCGCTCGGCAGCCCGGCCGCCTCCGGCACGTCGACAGCAAAGTCCTGGCGGTCACTGCCGGCCTTGCTGGCCGGCCACATGCTGCTGAAACTGCTCTGCTCCATGTCCAAGTGACCGGGCGACTGCTGCAGCTCCGACTCGGAGGGTGGGGAGAGCACACAGCTCTGCGCCGGCTGCAGGGCCGGGAAGGGCTTCTCTGCCGGGGCGATGCTGGGGAGCGGGTGCTGCTGCTGCTGCTGCTCGGAGGGGTGCTGGGCAAAGTATGGGATGCTGCTGTTGCTCGACAAATCTGAAGCATCTAACAATGTCTGCAGATACCCTCCAGGGATCAGGGGTACATTGGTGGTGATATTAGCAGATGGCAGAGGCTTGTCTGAAGAGGAGGTGGATGGTAGGAAAGGAGAATTTTTAGCAACCTTATCCTCGTGGCACTCCGGGAGATGGGAGCTGTCTGAAGCACAGGGACTGTTTTCGCCCTTCAGACGCGCTGCAGCATCCTGGTTTTCCAGTGCTGGGGAGTCCTCCACTGTACTGGTAGCAGCTCTGATCTTCTTGCACTTCAACCTGGCTTCACTTTTGAATTTGATCCTGCGGAGCACTTTCCTCTCTGTGCCCTTGTGCTCCCGCTCCTGGGATTTGCACTTCACGGCGGCAATGCCTGCGATGTCGTGGACGTGCAGTCTGTTGGCACAGCTGGGGGTGGCGATGGCTAAGGCCGGCAGCCCCTTCAGGCCTACGTCCTCCTTACTGCTGCAAGGCTGCTTGTGATCAGAGGAGCAAGAGCCCAGCTTGTTCACTGATTGCTCGATGGCTTTAATTCTTTGAATCCGGTGCCTGTTTGCTAGCTTGCATTTTCGCTTCCGTGGGTGAGGGAGGAACGAAGCATCTGAGCCGTTAAGATAGAAATTCTGCTTGTGGTAGAGAGACGATCTGAGCAAATCCAGCCGGCTCTGCTGCCTCTCCTGCCAGAAGCCCTTCAGTGGGGCCAGCTTCTTGTATTTGCTGAGCAGCTCCTCGTTCAGAGTAACAGTTGTCTCGTTGGCATCCACTTTGCTGAGCTTCACCAGCATATGCTTCTCCCCTTTAAACCTGTTAATGATGATGTACTTGATGATCACGGGGGGCTCCTTGCGAGAGACTTTTCGCCGTTTCTTGGGGCACCACTCGTCATCGTCCTCTTCCTTGGGCCCATCTGGGAGCCACTCTTTCTTGTCCAGGATCTTCTCGTTCTCGATGGAGTCCACATCGTACAGATAGTCATCACTGTATCGCACTTTCCTCTTTGCCCGCAACCCGTAGTTCTGCTGGATGAAGGAGCCGGAGTGGTCCCGGGCCAGGTACCGGCTGCAGTCCTTGATGTCCCGCAGCACGTCGTAGGAGGACTCTGTGCAAGTGCTGTCATCGCTGAACTCCCCGGAGTCCTCTGTGGAATTCACTGAGTCCAAGAAGTGGCTCCTCTTGGAGCTCACGTACTGCACCATCTCTGTGCTGTTGCAAGATTTATTTAAGGCAGCTTTCTCCTCCTCCTCACCGTCCTCTTCCTCGCCATCCTCCTCGTCCTCCCCCCAGATGATGCCTTCCTCAGATTTGAATTGAGAAGGGTCGGTGGCACCGCTGGGCCCCCTTTTCAGGGTGTTCCTGCTGTCCCTTTTGGTGCAGTTGCTGAACACGCTGGGGAAGAAGTTGAACTGGGCATCCTCTTGTAGGGTGGTGGTCTTCTCCCGCACGTTGTCCTGGAAAGATTCGTATCTAATCTTTAGGGAGCAGACATCACTTCCCAAGGTGGAATCGTCATCATCGAACATGTAATTATCCACGTCTTCCTCAGAAAACAGATTTACAGAAAGCTCATTTTTGGAGCAGAGGTCAAGCAGCTCAATTTTACTTTCACTAATGAAAGATTCAAAATAGCCCCATTCCTGGTTGGGATTTGTTAGTAAAGGTTCCTCACCATTGCATTTGTCTAATAGTAATCCTTCGTAATAATTTTTCTGAGTGGGGTCCTCTGAATCACTGTCAGATTTTTCTGCATCTCTTTTGTCCGCTGCCCTTGATTTATGCATAGGGAAGCTTAAAAGCTGGTCTGAAAGCAGTTGATCCCCATATCTCATGGTTTCTCCTGTGCTCATGCAGTGAATCCCTATATCAGAGACTGAACAGGTGTCATAATCCCTATTTATATCCCCCACTTTCAAGCTTATTCCCGGCTCTGCATCAATGCCGTCCTTGGATTCGATGAAGCAGCCCAGGCAGGTCCGGCTCGGCTGCATCAGGCAGTCCCCCGTCAGCGCCGACATTCCTCCGGGCTCCATCATGCTGAACGGTGCCTTCTCGCAGTCGCCCGGCAGCGACCAGGAGCTCATGCCCCTGGTCACGCAGGACGTGAGGGAGATGGCGTGGGCGGAGGAGTCATCCGAGGCGTGCTCGGGGGCATCGGTGAGGCGCAGCGGTGACGGCGGGCTCAGCAGGCACGGCTTCTTGGCCGGCAGCGTGCGGGGGCACGCGTGGCTGTCCCTCGGCGCTGTGGTGCTCAGGGCTGGGAATGGCACTGCGGCCTCGGCGGCCGTGCAAGGCCTCTCATCGCCGTCCAGGGCGTGAGGTTCTGCAGGAATATGGAGGGAGGGAGGAAAAAGAGAGAGGGTTTACTATCCTTGCAAGTCTGCTTGGGTTTGCCACCCACTGCCCTTCTCCCAGGGTTTGGTGGTGACTTTGCCCAACTGCTCCTTTAGGAAGCAGCACATGCTCTTCCCAGAGCGCACAGCACTTCCCAGAGAGTGCAGTCCCAGGAAGCAGCACGTGCCCTTCCCAGAGTGCTCAGTCCCGGGAAGCAGCACGTGCCCTTCACAGAGTGTGCAGCCCTGGGAAGCAGCACGTGCCCTACCCAGAGTGTGCAGTCCCGGGAAGCAGCACGTGCCCTTCCCAGAGTGCTCAGTCCTGGGAAGCAGCACATGCCCTTCCCATAGTGTGCAGTCCCTCCCTCCTGGGTCCAATTATTGTGGTGATGTGTGTAGAAGGGAGAGGTAAACACAATCCCCCCTTCAGCCAGCTGGAAGAGGTACACGAGCACCTCTGAAAAACCCAAGTCATCCACTCTTCCTTCCTCATACTCGTACCCGTTACCTGGATACTGACTCTCAAACGTGACAGGGTTATTAAAAAACAAAACAAGCCTAATAAAAATGTTCCCATTAACATTGAAAAAATTAACAGAAAAATAAGATATTTAAAGAAACAAAGCATTCCCCCCTGCAGTGCCTGAGCTTACACACACCTGAGCTGCATTTCTGTTCAAGGCAGAAAGTTGCAGCTGACTTTAAAAACCCAGGGGTCTTTTTGTCACTGTCCACGCCAAGGGAAGGCAGAAGATAACGCAGAGTTTAAAGCAGTTATTGTTAGAATTATTGTGGGGTTTGCCATTCTTCCCTAATCTCTAAAAATGCCTTTCTAATAATGTAAGGATTTTTTTAACCTAAGGATTTTTTAGTTTTACCTTGTCATGCTCTTTTATGGCAGAATAAAGTTATGAATGTACTTTTATCTGACTTCTGGCTCAATGGATGGTATGACCCTTGAAATTTAAATACGATGTCTTTTCATCCACAAACACGCTCTGATATCCCTGTGTTAAAAAAATATATTCCAATGAGTGCCTTCATCCCAGTCAGAGGCCTGCGCTGACTTGGAGCCCAGGGCTTTGTCATCGCTCCTGTCTTTCCTCTTTGGTGGCTCCACTGAAGGCAGAGCAGGAGAATGGAAGCAATGAGGCTTCTCAAGGAGGGACAAATGCTTTAAACCACAACTGGAGCACCAGGATGAGGCATTAAATGGAGCAGCTGAAGGGATTTGGCTGCTGTGACCCTCCACAAGTGCTTTTATGCCAAACTGAAAGGAAGGCAAGTCTCCTGAATCTTTGGCAGTCTTTGGCAAGGGGAGGTTTGTGTAGGCACATGTACCATGGGCATGATGGAGAACCCACTAAGCAGAGCAGGGGCAGGACGGAAAGGATGCCAAGGAAGGAGTGGGATTCCTTCCCGTGCCAAGTGTAAAACTTAGAGGAAGTCAGAAACCCCCCGATCTCATCCCAAAAGCAGTTTTGGGCTTTGAGGGCCTTAGGGATGGAGCCATCAGTGCAGCCTGCACAAAGAACAAGCTGCAGTGGGAACCATCCAGTGCTCCAAGGACTTCAAACCCCTTTCAAAAGACTTCATAAATCCAACCAGAAGTGCAGTGCAGGGTCTGTAAGCATCTTCAGCATGCATGGCTTGGAAAAGACCAGACTGGTTTGCTTGAAAAAGGTTAAAAAAAAAAAAAAGAGAGAAATAAATAAAAAAGCTGATTTTTGAGTCCCTCCCACCAGTTTTCAGATGAGAAATGCAGAGGTGGTATCTTTTTCCTTAAGCACCAAAACAAATTAACCAGTGCAGTTCCACTTCAGAAGTAAAATAAAATAAAAATCAGCTTGGAGCTGATAGGAAGCATGGAAAATGTGAGGATAAAAGAAGAATGTTTGTGAATGCTGTAAGACTCAAAGAAGGGGAGGTAGAAAACAAATTCAGTCTGGAATGATGCAGTCAATAGGCAGAGCTGCCATGATATAAAATACACCGTCTCTGGGCGTTCCTTTAGGTTTGTACTTGTGTGAGTGAACGTCACTCTTGTGAAATACAAATGCCAAAACTCCATTTTCTAGGGCTCCGTATTGGCCTAAAACCAGGCATATGTCCAACTGATGCTCCAAAGGAGTACAGTTCACACAGAAGAAGGTGGAGAGGCAAAAACACTCTTCCCAGTTTCACTCAACATCCGCCCAAGAGCACATGGGCAAGGGGAGGTGGTGGCACAGAGTGCTGGCTCACTGCTTTGGATTCAGCAGCAACTCCTACACACCAAGGCTTAAACTGAAAGTTCAAACTGCCAGAGGGGAGGTTTAGATTTGATATTATCAGGAAATTCTTGGCTGTGAGGGTGGGCAGGCCCTGGCACAGGTTGCCCAGAGAAGTTGTGACTGCCCCATCCCTGGGAGTGTTCAAGGCCCGGTTGGACAGGGCTTGGAGCAACCTGGGCTGGTGGGAGGTGTCCCTGCCCATGGCTGGGGGTGGGACAGGATGGGCTTTAAGGTCCCTTCCAACCATTTTACCATTCTGTGATTCTATGTCTAACTAAAGCACTCTTTAAGCCCTGTTTACTTAAATACCATGGATGTGACATCAGGTTCTAGAAATTCCCCCTCTTTACTGAGCAGGGAAACACTGATTTTACTGTCCATGGCATCAGATGAGGAGAGCATGGCTAGAAACTCCCCTTGCAGCTTCAGCAGCTGTGGATTTACAATATGTAGTCAGGAAGGAGACAGAAACCTCCCAGATTACACATCAGCATGTGCTGTGGGGTCCCCATGGGCACCTGCATGTCTGGAGCTGCTCCAGGTTTTTGGTCATGGACAAGAACAACATTTATCTCCAAGCCCCTTGTTTGAAGCTGACACAAGGACCTGAACACACAAGGTGTCAGGGGACCAAAGCCTTGATATTGAACAGGATTAAATTTAAATATAAATAAATATCTCACGATTTACAGGCCATTAGAAAATGTAAAAAGTCCTGAACTTAAACATAAAACATGTTGGAGAATGAAAATATCAGGCTCTGCCTCCCCTCTGCTTCACTATGGCCAGTGACTACAGTCCCAGGACCTGAGAAACTGCTCAGAGCCACCTTCATTCCAACCAGGGCTTCAGAGAGCCAAGCATTGTTACTCCCAATTAGTTATTCTGAAAGCAAGAATGGAATTGATGGAATAGACACAAAGCTGGGCATTTTGGGCAGGCTGATGAAAGGGGCTGACCCTTCCCCTCTGGCATCAGAGCAGGAATGACCTGCTGGCTCCCAGGAGCACAATGTGCCCAGTGGCACCAGTGTGTGTGTAGGAGAGAGGTTAGGGGAGCTCAGAAGTCTGACCCTCCCTTCCCATGGGTGCTAATCCTGCTTTGCCTCTTCTACCCAACCTCTAACTGTCCCAGTCTGGAGGGACTCAGTATCCTCCAGTAAATTTTGCTAATATCAGGTAGCAGGTTCTGCTAAGAGGGGGAAAGATTCCCAACAGACAGAGGGGCTACAGAGTCCTGCATGACCTTTTTTCCTAAGAAACCAAACTAAAATCTCTGATTCAAAGTGCATGTGCACAGAAACATTTCCAGCCATGCCCACACACAGGCAAAAGCAGTACTTGTTACAACTTAGAAAAGTGCAGATTCATGGCAAGAGCAACACCTGTGCAGAAAACACCCATTTAGCTCACTGCTCCCCACTGCAGAGATACCCACAGACTGCTGATAGTAAACACACAAAAGGAATTAGGAAAATAAGTTGGCTTGCAAGTTGCTGCTGCTCCCTCATGTCCCGTAATTAAGTTCCTTACCATTTTCCTTCACCCCATTAATCAGGATAGTTTCTTGGTCTTCTGAGGCACAATCCTGCTCTTGTTGGTCATCCATCAATTTAACCTCTTTCTGTTCACTCCATGCCCCACTGCATCTGGCCAACCTGCACATTTCCAGAAACACAACCACAGTCAGTGCAACTCCCAGAATTGGCTCAAGGAACCGTGAATAAAAAATAACAACAATACAACACCCCCACATCACCTCACACGCTGCCCCTACCCTTCTTCAGAGGACAAATCCCATTATTCAGGCTCTGAGACTGTCACTTTTCCACTCCAAAGCCAAGTCCAGTGTATTCCAGCAAGGTTAAAATGTTATATACCATCATTTCCTCCCCCAAATTCCTTCTCTAGAAGGTGCAGCAGCGCTTGGCACCTCTGCAGCTCCTTCCCTAAGTGCTTTGCAAAGGCAGGTCAGCCACATCCAGCCAGGGCAGCTCACCCATTCCCCATGGATGAGTGGAGAGGTGAAGAAGGGAGGACTCATCTCAGTTCAACAGCAACTCTGCACTGGAGTTGGAAAAGAAACACAGATATCTGAGTGACTACTGCTCAGCCTGGCTCTCAGCTACTGCTCTCCCAGGTGCTGGCAGGTATGAAAAACTGCCTCCAAAAAGCAGGTTTGGGGGAAAAAATATCTCAGGTCTCTCCATCATAAGAGCTCCATCCTTGGAAGCCTCGTTCCCTGGGCCCTACAGCTGCCTGCACTGTCCCCATGGGGAGAAGCTCCACCTCAAGGGATGGACCACCAGTCAAGGCTGATGGGACTTGATGGGACTTCACCAAAGCACCGAGATCAGATTCAAGCCCACATTTATTTCTTCCTCCAAGGAAGATTCCCCCAGCCATTAAAAGCCTGCCTATGGAGAGGGAGCAGGAGTGATGGAGGGATGTGGCTGAACCCTGGGCATGGGTGGCACAGGAGAACCCTCATCAGTGCTCTGATAGACAGAATTTCACCTCTTTGACTATAAATTCAAGCCAAAATCTATTTTATTTCCTTCTGGCAACTTGAACTCCATTTCTTCTCTCACAGAACAGGTACTAGATGGGAGCATTGGTTTAGGTGTTGTTCTGGGGGGTTTTTTGTTTGGCTTTTTTTTAAAATCGACATTTGCCAATGTCTGCTGCTCCCACAGTACTCACTGCCCTGGGGTTCAGCAGCCAAACTTCATTCATATTCAGCTTTGCAGTGGAGTCCTCTTAATTAACGTGAAATCTTTACAACCGCCTTAGTAAGTGAAACCTTCACTGAACTTAAAGATGTTGTGACACTGAGAGTAAGATAAGAATAACAAGCATCAGTAACTCCATTCCTTTGCATATTTAGAGGAATATTTAACTAACCCCGAGAGTTTTCCTTTGATGCAAATCCCCATCTCAAAGCTCTCCACCGTCGGGTGGTTTGCAGCCGTCAGACCCCTCTCCCGCCAGCACTGCCCCCTCCCACCTTCCCCCAGCTCCCCCCAGGGCTGGGAAAAGCTGCAGCATCACTGAGGGTTGGAACAGGAGTGACTGGAAAAGCCAGAGCTCGGATCAGAGTTATCTCCATGCAGCTTGGGGGAGATTAATGTCGGAGTGCAAAGCTGCTCTGCGTCTTCCAGTGACAGGCTGCAGCTTCATGGCTCCTTGATAACATCTTCTGCCTATTAAATGTATCTTAATTAATAGAAATATTAATAAATTAAGTTTTTAAAATATCTATTAATGAAAATATTAATAAAATATCTTAAGCCTCAGGAGAACCAGAGGATTCTCAGGAGACCAGAGACCACATGGGCCAGTGTGGCTGATGGGGAGGGGCTGGTTGCTGCCTGAGTTGCCACAGAATGGTGTGGGTTGGAAGGGACCTTAAAGCCCATCCTGTTCCAAACCCCTGCCCTGGGCAGGGACACCTCCCACCAGCCCAGGTCACTCCAAGCCTTGTCCAACCTGGCCTTGGACACTTGCAGGGATGGGGCAGCCACAGCTTCTCTGGGCACTCTGTGCCAGGGCCTGCCCACCCTCACATGGAAGAATTTCCCAATACCCCATCTAATCCTGCCCTCTGGCAGTGGGAAGACATTTCCGCTTGTTCTGTCCCCCCAGGCCCTTGTCCAAAGTCCCTCTCTAGTTTTCTTGGAGCCCCTTCAGGTACTGGAAGGGGCCCTAAAGTCTCCCTAGAGTCATGCAAAGTATTCCCCTGCCATGGGAAGAGCCTCAGTCCTAGAAAGGACTAGGGAGTATGATCAACAGTTAAATATTTAATAAAATTTATATCCACAGAATCATGGCAACATTTCAAGATATCCAAATACATAACTCAGATCAGGACACTGCGGAATTTTTCCTGCCTGTTCAACGTTTAAGCCCCAGGAAGTAGGTTGAGGGGTAAGATTTGATGCAGGGTTGCTGTGTAAAGGTTCATCCTGCAAGTTGAGTCTCTGTTTGTCAGCAGGATGAGCTGAGACCTGCAGCTTTAAGCTATGGAGCATCACCATCCTCTCTGCTGACCCGACCTGTGCTGAGTGTCCTGCCTTACAGTGATTTCGTGTAAAATGCCACAGGTGGTCTGTTCTCACCCCATAACATCCTCACAGCCGTGTTACAGTAATGGCCTGCAAGGAATAAAACACAGGACAAGAGCAGGAGCAATAATTCTCCAACATTGTAAATGTGTCACTTCCAGCACACAAAACATCTCCAGGGAGAAAACAACGCAGACAGAAAACACCAGCGAGCTCCCCAAGGAAGATCCCAAGCATCTTAAGGAATAAGATGGTGCCATCATATTCCTGCTGGGATCTCCAGCAGTGCAGGAAGGAGCAGGGTCCCATGTGTGGGTTCCAAGCCTCTGCCTGCTCCCTTCCTGCTCTTTCATGCTGTGGAGTTGGTGGTCAGTCTGGTTTGCAAACAGGTCCATGAGGGAGGTGACCACCTTGGCTCTGACCAGTGATACCCAGTGCCAACCTTCATGGAGAGCAGAGCTCACCTGGGCAACAGACAGAGGGGCCAGGCAAGGCAGCCAAGCACAAAGCGAGCGTTTACAGACCTTTCATCTCCTAGTACAGCTATTTTTTTTGGATGTGTGTCCGTAAGGGGGAGTGAAGTGCGCAAGGGATGTTTCTGGTGGATGAGATCCAAAGGCTGGAGTAGACAATGAAGACAATGACTTGCAAGAACAAAGGGGATGTGCTTGTGGACAACTATTTGCCTTGACTGTAGTGACTCAGAGAGCAGAGCTGAGCTCCAGAAATGGGAGGGAAAGAACTGAGAAGGGTCCAGATGGGGGATTTTCACATAGGGTCAGAGGGAGATGAAGTGTGAATAAGATAGACAGTGTGAGCTTTCAAAGACCTGCTGAACAAGGGGACCTTTGGGAGCAGTGGGACCACGGGAGGTGAGATCCCAAGAGAGACAGGGAGAAACAGCAGCGACTGGCAAAGAAAAGGTGACAAAGAGGCTTGACATGATGCAGAACAAGGACAGAATGCTGGGGATAACAAAGTGGAGGAGAACAGCTGGGGCCTTGGGAAATAAAACTACACCAGGAGAGGTCTGGGGGATAAAGGTGATGGGCAGAGAATACAGTGGGTAGCTGCATAGCACAGAACACAGAGTCATCTGCAGATAAAAGGGAGAGAAGATGTATTTCAGACCGTGTGAGGCCACTGAAGAGAGGCACAGCCAGGGCCACGCTGTTACAAAGAGCTGGCAGGAGCAAAATCAGTCACCAGCTTGAAGCTTCTGAACTTGACTGGAGCTAGAGTGGATGGAGGAAGAGGATGGTGAGGGACAAAGACATGGAGTCAGCTGAACTCCAGGTCTCTGGAGCAGGAGAAGGGCAGAGCACAGCAGGGCTGGCTGTGCTTCAAGGACAGGCACAGTGGGCTCAGTCACAGGGAAGAATTCAGAAGGGCTTTGGTTGATTGCCCCACAACTTCAGGGCATTGGTCTGCCAAGATCACAGCTGGCACGACAGAGAAGTCACTGGCTAAGAAAGGACATCAAAGGGAAGAAGGCACAGAAAGTAAGCAGTGTAGTTAACAATAATCCAACTAGTTTTAAGCACAAGATGGACAAATCAAGGGACAGAAGGACAGGATGCCATTGCCTATGATAGCAACTGCCAGGGCTTGGTGACCTGGAGAAATCCCCTTCAGCCCCATAAGTGAGACTGCAAGTCCCTCAAAAAAACAGCGGCATCACAACTGAGAAAACTCTCCATTCCTCATGATTCCTGTTGATTTTCCCACTGCCTGTGCTGATGAGGCTGTACAAAGGCTGTGACCAGACCATGTGCACATGGCTGGGAAAACACAAACAGCATCAAAACAGACCCTCTGCTGTGACCCTCCTGCTGCCTTTGAGCAGGTGTCCTTCAGCCCAGGTGTCCAAGAAACCCAAAATATGTTTTTGTTCTATTTTAAAACCCCACATGATCCTCGAGAAGTTTTATGGGTGTGGGTGTTGCTGCAGTGGAGGCAGATGTGATCAGAGAGAGAAAGGAATGTCCAGCTGAGGCCCCTCTGCTCCCAACCTACAGCAATATCCCGGTGGAACTTCCTTCATCAGTTCCTTAGAGTAAAACCGGACTATTTCTTGTTCTAGAAATTCATAGAATCATAAAATTCCAGAATGATTAGGGCTGGGAGGAACCTTGAAGATTATCTTATTCCAACCCTCTGCCACTGGGTTTCCTATGCTCCCTATAGGAAATGAAATTGAGAGGTGCTGGTTGTTCACCTGTAACAGAGAAGAAAAACCCAAATTGCAAGGCTGTCCTTTCTATGCACATTCCCACATTCATCTCCAGTGATGGAAACAACAGACCTTATGGATTTCAGCATGTTCCTACTAATACTAATTATACAAAGATAGGGGAAATGATATCATTTTATACAACCAGACAAATGCACCTGCTCAATGCCTGTCCTGTACAAAGAGAGCACCAAGTTGCTTTGCTTCTTTCCCAGACAGAAAATGCCCATCTCCCCCAGTGCTGGTGAAGCTTTGGATGTTCACAAAGTTTACAGGTCCATCACCCCTCTGTCAGAGGTGCCATGGAGAGACAACACCCTCCTCAGCCTCCCCAGCTCCCCACAAGCCAACCCAAGGAGAAATTGTGCCAAGGGACATGCTGGAGAGATTTTCTCCCCCTGAGGACTTCCTGCAGACTCTTCCTTGGGAAGCAGCAGTGTTTTGGCTCATGGTGTTTCCGACAGAAGCAGCGATGGTTGCAGTGAGGCCCTGGATGCACTTAGAGGGCATAAAGCAAACAAGTCACGATTGCCACACAATCCAGTGCTTGGCCACTTCTATCTATCTATCTATCTATCTATCTATCTATCTATCTATCTATCTATCTATCTATCTATCTACCTACCTACCTACCTATCTATAGGTATTTATTCCCTGCTAGTTGAACATCTCCTTGCTCATATTTCCTTGGCACCACTGTTACACCATTGAAGCTCAATAGTCTCCTCACAAGCAGAGGAGGAAAAAAACCCCTGCCACGTAAAAACAAGCAGCCCACAAACCTACCTGAAAGCCCACTCCACATGTGGGAATTCTCTGGGATGGATGGGATTATGCAGCAGCAATACCTGCTCCAAGATTAAAGTCGCAAGAGTGTTTCGGCTTCGAGCTGAATAAACAAAAGGACCCTCACACCCAACGTGCCAGCTCCTGTTTACACACAGCTTTTACATCCTGAGTGTCGTGGATCATGAGGGGAGATGGAGAGGGAGTATCCAAAGTGAAGGAGAATCTTTTTATGGAGAAGTGGGGGAAGAAAGCGCAGGAGAAGCGGTGGCTTTTTTCCCTGCAGAATTGTGAATAAGCGCAGGTGTTCTACATATGCAGTTGTATCTTTCAAAAAAAGAGCTTTAGAGAAATTAATTACATGTCAGAGCCTCTGACAGGTCTTTTAAGAATTGTGATACTTTTGAATGAAAACATTATATACTTAAAAAGAAATACCATGTAAATGTCTCCGAGATATTTACAGTCAGTGGAGTAATAGTAGGAGAGAACTCAGCTCTACCTGTGGTGCGGGCGGATGCTGAATATGCCTTGCTCCTCCTGACAACGTCTCCTGCCAGCACAGGACTGCAGGAACTCTGCTGCAGAAGCACAGAGAGCAGAGTTCAGGGCCAGGAATTGCCTGGGAACAGGTCCCAGGCTCTGCCAAGTGCCTGAGCCGCTTCTCTCTCCCCTCGGGGCTCCATCCCTGAGCCCACAGCTTGTCTCTCTCCACAACCAGGACATTGCTCCACGCAGCTCCTGCTGTGTTGGAGTGGGAGTTGGACCTCTGCAAAGGACAATAACCAGGGGGCTTTCTGGTTGCTTGGTTGGTTCATTTTTTTCCTGTTTCTTTCCCCCTTCCTTTTCCTCTTTAGCCCTGACAAAACCAAGGACACAAGACAGAACTTCCCATGGAGACAGGGGTGGGGCAGAACCAGAACCCACCACGGCAATGCCAGGCTGGTCCTTCACTGACCTGAATGGTGCTGTTTTCCTACCAAATTCTGAAATTCCCCAAGCCCTTTTATTCTACAGATTCCATTGGATCCTTGTTTTTTGACAATTAGCAGGTGAAGTGATAAACATTTCCACCTGCCAGCAAATGCAAATATTTTACTGCTAAGTCTCTAATGGTGCCACTGTGAGTAAACCAGGGTTTCCATGAATTTATGTTTCTGTTTAGACCAAGGGTCTCTGAATTTTGCCCAGCACCATGATAAGAAAAAAATTCAGAGTACCTGAGGCTTCCAGAACTGACAGGGTTGGAAAGGTGAAGTTCCTAAGGAAAAGTACATTGTGAAACCATCCTTCCACTCTGCCCATCATGAAGTCTAACAAAAACATGCTGGACTTGAGGGTTCTGGTTTCACAGGTTTTTTACCCAAGAAAATGTCACAAGGAAATCACATCTCCCAGCAGTTTCTCGGGATTTTCCTATCAGTGATGGTGAGTACATGGGAGAAATAGGAAACAAAAGGTTTTGTGGGTCAGTCTCAGCAGTGAGACCTCAAAACCCTTCAGGAAGATAAGATCTGATCGAGCCAACATTAGCTGAGAATAGGTTCAGGTATAAATACAGATAAAACCCTCCAAATAGGAATAAATCTGGGGGTGGGAAATAAGGTTCACAGAAAAAAGAGTTTGCAGAGAAAATGGATAATGTAAACCCATGAAAAGAAGAAACAGTTTCAGAACTAGTGTGTTCCCAGAAGGTGTAAAGGAGGGATGAGTTGTTAATATTCATAGCAAGCCTCCACTTTTCCTCAGCTGAAAGCAGAAGCAACAATTACTGCAGAGCCCAAGCCCCAACTCCACCAGACCCCCAGAAATGACATTAAGAGCAGACTATTTAAAGCCAGCTCTGAAATAAATGACAGTTTTTGACCTTACTCTGGGAGGACATAAGGTGTGAGTGTTTCAAGACCTGTCACAAACAACTTTAAGGAAAAAGGAAGGAAGTGAACAAAATTACAGCCTTCCTGACAAAGCACACGTTAAATACCGAAGGAGCTTTCTCTGTAAATGTATTCTCAGACATCAAGAGCAGCAGTGTATCATAAAGGGAAAAAGGTGGCAATTAAAATCCTGGAGAAGCTGAAACGCATGAGAGAATGCCTGCAATATGGAGTATTTCAGCATAATACTGTCCTGTGCAGGGGAAGGGAGAGCTGCTACATCCCAAAGGGGAGAGAACCAAAATGCAAAGCAAGAAAGGGAAGAGTCAGTGAAGAATGACTGGAGAGAGGGGGAACCTCATGGGGAAAAAACAAGTCCAAGTTCTCCCTGGGGAACGAGCCCGTGGAGAACAGAGAGACTGAGAAAATGGGAGGGAAAAGGACAGTCTGAGGCCAAAAGCAAAGGATATTGGCCTTGGATGAGCACAGCCCCACACTGGGGTGGCACCAGAGAACCTGGGGGTGATTCAGGTAAGGAAGAAACAAATAAGGCTTTCTGCCAAACATGGGATGAATTTACATGTGGAGTCAGGTGACTATTCCCCTGGGAATAACAAGGGTGAGGAAACAGGAGCCCAGCTGGGCTCATGGGGCTTTCAGTGAGTGCACCCAATCCAGGGTTGAGAAGCATAAAGAGAATTCCTGGAGAGGATGATTAAGAAGAGTTGCTGTGTTTCTTTTTGGTCATCCTCTCATATTTTATAGAAGTGGAAGGAAATGAAGCACTAATTAGTGTCACCAGCTGCAGAGTTTTGAAAAGGCCTGGCAAAATGAGAGGGAGATTTCCGTCTCCTGAAAATGAGAAAGAACATAGACCTAAGTTTATGTTTAGCTGTGATAGCCAAAAGTAAAAACATTTCTCGTCAGAATCACAGAAACACGAGATGGTTTGGGTTGGAAGAAACCCTAAGGTTCATCTCACCCCCTGCAATGGGCAGGGACACCTCCCACTGTCCCAGGTTGCTCCAAGCCCTGTCCAACCTGGCCTGGGCCACTCACAGGGATGGGGCAGCCACAGCCTCTCTGGGCACCTGTGCCAGGGCCTGCCCACCCTCACAGGGGAGAATTTCCTCCTAACACCTAATCTGAATCTCCCCTCTGTCAATTTAAAGATGTTCCTCCTTGTCCCATCTGCCTGTTTCCATCTCTTTTCAAAGCTCTCTTTAAGTATCAAAGATGCTCAAAGGACAGCCCAGGATGTTGCTTTTTGCCTTTCCTCCTTAAAAGCAACTGTATTCCAAACATGTCACTTCCACTCAATCTCTGAATATAAAGTTCAGATAAACCAGAAATGTTAAGGCATGGATTTCTGAGAAAAATAGGCTGGAATGATGAAAAAACTCCAACTCTCATCAACCTGCAGAGGTTGAAAATTCAGCATGATCCAGGGGTATTAACCTCATAAAAACACATTGGAGGACTCTCCAGAGCTAATTATACACCAGTCTGGTCTAAAATAACAAAAGCCATTAAAGAATAGTTCAGGGGGGATATTTCTTGATGGGCAGAATTGCCTCATTTAAATGAAATGGTTACCCAAGTTGTCTTTCTGCTGCAATATTTACAGATCCACCGACAAGACAGTTCTGGAAAGCTCAACAAACTCTTCCCATGAGCCTCACCAGGAAATACAGAGACCAAGGTCAAGTGCATTAAGATTACAGAAACTGATGAAGAAAGGAGATGTTTTACAGTCCGTCACACACTGGATATTATCAACTAACTCAGCTGAAAAAGGGTGTGGAAATTTTGGCTTGAAGATATGGATTAATGAAGGGCCAGAACAGCAGAGGAGATGGTTTTCACAGGGAGATGCTGAAGAAAAGACTTAGACCTAAACTTTACCATTACCTGTTTTTTTGACATCTTAAGGTTTCCCGTTTGAACTATTCTCTTCTTGTCCCTGTTATAAAAAGGTTTAAAAAAAAAAAAAAGGAAGAAAAGATTTTTTTTTGGTACAAATTCGTAACATATTAAAGTTCGGACTAAGGAGGATAATTAAGCTGGTGCCAGAGGAGGATATGAAAGCTCATCAGGATATTTGCAGTAACCCTAGTGGGGTAAACATTTCTCCTTTCTAATATCTTCAAATTAGAAATTTTATAGGAAAAAAGAAATTTAAACAAATTTCATTCATCTCTTATTAGCAATCAGCAGACATGGACTCAGGATAAAAAGTGTTAATTTCCAAAGTACACATAATTGTCATAAAAGCACAGACAGGAAAGCAAACAATGGAGTGCCTGGCTGAGGCACAGGAAGGAATGAAGCTGGAGCAAGGGAGGAAGGGCTCACAAGGAACTGGTTCAGGGAGCTCTATATGGACAATGCTCGCCCATGGTGGGGCATGGGGGGGTCCTGTGCCCCTGTGCCCACAGTGCCCTGACGTTCTGGGTGGGAGGACCAATGGGAAAAGGCAGGAGAGCTCTGCCCAACTGGCTGCTCCACTGGGTGTTCACACACGGTGTGTTATTCACTATGGAAGAAGGAGCTGCTCACATGCAGAAGGAATTTTTCCCTTACTGTGGGACACAGAATGGTTTGGGTTGGAAGGGACTTCAAACCTCACCTAAACCAACTCCCCTGACATGGGCAGGGACATGCCATGTGCCATCACTGGCTTCAAGAAACTAAGGGGATCAGATTGCCAGAAAAGAGACAGTGGTGAGAGATCCCCCCAAAAGGGCAACATTCCACAGGGATGTGGCACACAAAAATCCTTTAGCCATTATATCCAAGTTTCTAGCCAGATCTCTGAACATTCCTGAAGATCTTAAAGTTTTACAACGATTTTCCTAGATACACATAAATGACTACATAGACAGCAGATAGGCCCTTCCATGCAAATTCCTTTTTAAACTTTCAACTTCATGCAATTCCTTTCATATTCCTTGTGCTTGGAAAGGAAAGCCTGTGCTTTTATCTGCAGAGTACAAAGATGGGGTTACTTCTGCTCATTTGCTTTTGCTTTTAAAACCTTTAATGACACGAGCAGGTAGCAGCTCTTAAATACATCATCATCATCATCATCAATCATCATCATCATCATCATCATTTTTCCTAGAGATCAGCTCAGTGTAGTGGCTCTACCAGGGAAGGCCAGTCTAAAAGTGACTTACATTTGGGGAAACTATGCAGTACCTACTGATTTAGACATATTTTCCTACAGCTGCCACAGCTGGACTCAAATGTTCCAGGTTAAACAGCTTCCCATCTCACCCGTGATGTGCATCCAAAGGAGTGAATGCTTCTGACTGAAGAGGGATTCAGGGTAGGTGGGAAAAGGAAATGATCAAAACACTTATCACATCGAGAAAAGAACTTATTAGGCCTGATAAGGAGATGGAATTGATGACAATTATAAGATACCATCCATTTTTAGCTAATAATTCAGAAAATGGATGAATTATTTGAGGAATAATATGTGATCATTTATTTAAAGGCTTACACTAATGTGTACGCTGGGGGAAGTGGAGCTGAGGTTGTAGCAACACTTTAACATTTACAGCTCTGGATGGTTGGCCCTTTCCACTCAAATGCAGAGATTTATAGCACTGGGTTTAGTTTTAGGGTTACAGGATCCCAATATAGAATCATAGAATCACAGAATCGATTGGGTTGGAAAAGACCTCCGAGATCATCAAGTCCAACCCTTGGGCCAACT
>JAWWEV010000152.1:18445787-18473511 GCA_035583235.1 Hafferia zeledoni | reverse complement strand
GCCCCCTTGTCCTATTGCTGAGTGCCTGGGAGAAGAGACCAACCCCCACCTGGCCAGAACTTCCCTTCAGGGAGTTACGTCAACATCAAGCCATTTTCCAAGGGTGTTTTATACACAACCTCCCTTTCCTTCACTTTCCCATTCAGGTTTAATAACTCCACCAACATTTTGCCTTCGAGAACTAATTCTTTTATTTAAAATTCCCAAACAACCCCATCCCCACTCCTCAAGCCTTAGCACTTCAACAGATTAGATGGAAGCATCAATTAAATCTAAAGGTTGGAAAGATTTTGGGTTGTGCCAAATGCCAGAGGCGATTTCTGAAGGCAAAATCCTACATTAAGAGCGATTGCAGCTCCTAAGATATCGGTCCAAATCTCCATCCGTATCCAGGTAACAATCTGGAATGCTGATATTTAGGAGGAAAAACTATCTGGACAGCTGCCCCAGCTCCCTGGGAAGCAATGTTTAGTTCAAGTCTTGGATATCACTGAAAGAAGATGTGGGGATGTCACACTGCAGCTGAAGTGCCTTTTCAAGGGCTGAATTATTCACCCGTGAATCTCTGATGTGAAATCCAAATGCTCCGGTCCTGCCCCGGCTTTAGACAATGGCTAATTCCTTTCTGTGCCACTGCAGGGTCTCTTCATCAGCTTTCTTTCATCTACAATCACAGCCAGGTCATGGATTATTAGTCATATTCAACGCAGAATGCAAACCCTGCTATGCCAATCAGCCAGCCTGGCACTCCCCAAACATGGTCCCGGCATTAATGGCAGAGTCACCACAGTACCGGAGGATCCGGCGGCTCTGGTGTGGCTTCAGGGACACACAGAGGGACAAATGGCAGCAGCCACCGGCCCAGGGCGAGAGGGATGAAGTGCCAGGCTGGGAAATGGCATGGAAAACCCAGGGCTGCCCGAACATCCCCCCGGTGCTGCTGGGCATGGCACAGGGGAGCACAGTCATGGAATGGGCTGGGCTGGAAGGGACCTTAGAGCTCATCATATTCAACCTCCTGCCATGGGCAGGGACACCTTCCACCAGCCCAGGTTGCTCCAAGCCCTGTCCAACCTGGCCTTGGACCCTTCCAGGGATAGGGCAGCCACAGCTTCTCTGGGCAACCTCCCAGGCAAGAATTTCTTCCCCATATCCCATCTATCCCTGCCCTCCGGCAGTGGGAAGCCTTTCCCCCTTTTCCTGTCCCTCTGTCCCTTGTCCCAATCCCTCTCCAGCTTTCCTGGAGCCCCTTTAGGCACTGGAAGGAGCTTTCAGGTCTCCCTGGAGCCTTTCCTTCCCCAGTTGACCCCCCCAGCTCTCCCAGCCTGGCTCCAGGGCTGGTATTTGCAGAGCTGTACAGCACCAGGAAAGCAGCAGCATCACCACTTAAGTCTGACACTTGAGTTAACTTTTCCATGCACAGTGACCTTTCCTGGGATGTAAATTCTTTCTATTTAGGAATGGAAGCAAAAGGCATTTGCTTCTTTGGGCTTCTCTTCCACCAGGCCAGGTACAGTGAGTGCTGCTTCTCATCCCACACAGCAGAGCCTGCTGAGCTGCAGCCCCACCAGGAAGCATCCTCACTGGGAGCTACTGGGGGGACTGGGGACCCTCCATTATGTGGACCGGCCTTGGACCATGCTTGTGTGACAGCCCCAGCAATGCAGGTCCCACAACCATCCCCTCTCCCCACTCCCCACTAACCAGCATCCATTCTTTTCCTTTTTATTATTTTTTTTTTTACTAAGAGGAAATCAATGTGTTTCCCCTCCATGTGAACACAGAGGGAAGAAAAAGTCATAAAGGCAGGCATTTATCAGGCTTTGCTGGAGGTGTTACTTTGCATATCAAGCTGTGTGGATGCAATTGTTTCATTAGGATCTCGGAGATGTTTGTAGCGTTTAACGAGTCCTGGAGAACAGAAGGAAAAACTACTACGGGCACTGCTGGAGCAAAGATAAATAGGTAAACATCCTGTGCCTGACATCAGTTAATACATCACAGCTTTGCTCACTTAGGGCAGCTGTGAAATCAGTTCCTCAGTAAAAACAAAAATCTGTATCCAAATCTGTGCTCACGAAGGGACGACAGAACGGGGTGGGACCCCTTGGCTTGGCTGGATGTTCCAGCCCTGCTGGTTTGTCTCCACCTAATGCCAAGCTCTGCTAAGTGCTTTGTTTTTCACAAAATAGTGGGGGGGGGTTGTCCTTTTTTCCTCAAAGGTAAACAATCTGGCTTGTTTAAAACTTTCTCAGAAGACAGCAGTGATGTGTTGCAGGCTCTCAAGGACACTTCATTGTCAGTGCCAAAGGATCCCAGCTAAATTGGGAGCAATAATGAAACTGCTAAGAAGAAAATAAAACCAAACAAAAATCTCTAGCTTCTCTTTTGTAAAGCCACAAAACTGTTTTAACATGGTTCAAATCCCAGCTTGTTTCTGGATAAACTTCTGAGCCTCACACTGCAAAGAGTAAGACTGTGGCAAAGTCAAAACCTAATAGAAAACAACCTATTAAATGCCAGCTGAAGGAAGAATCCATGGTTTCATACTGATTCCCCTGGAAAACCAAGACCAGATCCTGGATAACTCAACATCTGTGATCAAAAGGAATCTGTTGGAACATCCAGCAGATCCTGCCATGGCTGAGAACAAGGTTTACTCTTCAAAGACATGACGTGCAGTCCCACAAGGCAAACTCTGCCCAGCAGTTGTGTGGTACAGCTGGCACCACCAACAGCCTCCCTCGGATCAAACGGGCTTGGAGCAGGGATCTGGCTCTTCCATGAGTGACCATATCTGCTGTCCCTGCAGAGACACAGGTGACCACTACACGCAGTGGAGTTTGCAAAAGGCTGCACCTCGAGCCTCTCCTTTTGGGTGGGCTCTGCTCATGTCCCTGCTGCCACCCACCCATGTCACCCTGACCCTCAAACATATGCAAAGGTTTAAGGGAGAACCACCCTTATGGAGGTCCCTGGGTAAAAGGCTGCCCAAGGGGCAGCACATCTCAGTTGCCATGAGAAGGATGCACATGATGGGCAGGCACCCAGTGCTCCCCAACCCAAAATCTGTACTCTCCAAACAGAGCACTGTGAGATGTTCTTCACAGGGCCCTGCACACAGTGAAGGAAGGGGAAATACAAAGGAAAATGGAGCCCATGGGCTCTTGCTTGGCAGCAGGAACATCATGAGGGAGGAGCAGTGTCCTCCATGTGGCTGCACGGTGCCATCTGTACCCCGTGGCACTCGCAGCTCCAGCAGCTGCTGCCAACGCGATTGGCCTGAGCTGGGCAAAATCCACCTAATCCCACCCTCCAAGTCAGTGTTAGAGCAGGACCACGTTGCACATTTATTATCTAAAGGAGCAGAAAGTTGCTTCTCTTCTAAACCTTACCTCTAAAGCTCCTAAAGCCAGGCCTACTGCTGGGATAAAAGGAGGTGGGAAGGATGTGACCTTCACATCCCGTGGCAGCTCAAGAAGACAGAGCAAACTTCAAGGGATTTAACAAAATCCCTGCACCACCTTATTCCCTTTTAGCCTTAACAAACTTACTCACCACTCTGCAATTAAAAGGGGTGCATGGCAGGAGCTTGGGGATCCCACACATCATAGAGGCACCTCAAATCCTGTTCAGACTTTAGGAACCATTCAGTGCTTTTTTGGGCAGCAGCTCCCATCTATTTTGAGCTCAAATTGATTGGCAATTTTGAAGAACGCGCTGCAAATTGCTCTGCTAATCACAGCAACTCCAGCCATGGAACTGTATTAAAATAACATCAGTGCTGAGACAGAAAACTGAGAGCCATCAGGCTCCCTGCTCTGGGACCTTCATCCTGCCTGTCTGGGAATCTGCAGCCTCCCTGGTTTTATTGCCTTTTGCAGTGTGTGGGTCCAGAGTTCAGGAATTTCGGAGGAGCAGGTGGTTTTGTGGTGGGCAGGGCCTTTCCCAGGCTGCAGGTGCCTGCCCCACATGGACACACACCACTCCCAGCCCTGGGTCTTGAACAGTGAGTGTCAGCAGTACCTGGGAAAGGCAACTAATCCAGCTGAAAAATAAAGGTATCTCTCCAAGGAAACTTTGTCAGACACAAAATAAGATTTAAAATTCCTCTTATGCCAAGTTGCCTCTAAATCCTTTTACTGCAACAAGAGGGTGAAGGGTCTGCCCTGAGCACATGGGTGCCACTGTCTGACCTCAAACCCTGGGCAGCTCTGCCTTCCCCAGCTCTAAACTGACAGTGCTTTGGGGAGGATCATCTCCTCTGTTTCCTGTGTCTTCATCCCCTGTCCTGACCAGGGACATCTCCATCCCTTCTGCACCGGCAGGTGAGATGCCAGCACCTCCCACCGGGGTCTGGGGTCCCACTCCAAGGTAAGAAATCCCCCATCATGGAGACTGATCACACTGTGAAGCACGCTTGGAAAAGTGTGTTGTCTTGTGTTCCCACTCATGAGTTCAGATGTATAATAAAATAAAATTAAAAAGTTTCAGTTGGATAAACTCAAAATAATCTCTCAGACTCCAAGCAGGGACACAACCAAAGGCTGGTCCCAGTCACTGCCATGGGCCAACCAAGCTGTGGTTGTTTGGGTTCAGTGTGTGGGGCAGAGGGGCAGGACCCTGCCTGGGGACAGGTCATGCTGCATCCACGTTGTGCATGTGGGACAGGCACCAGCAAGCACAGAGGAAACAGGAGATGTGGATTAAAAGCCTTCTGGCAGAAGAACGTGCCTCCCATATGCCAGAGAGTGTTCCAATTACTGACTGTCCTAAACAACAGGTGAAGAGGGAAAGGGGACAATGTCTCCTCCACTGGCTGGAAAACACAAAGGTGGATATGAAGGATAAACCACCCAGTCCTCTGTCCACACCTTCGCCTTAAACTGGTGAAATCTCCTCCACAATGGATGAAGTCAAAGTCCGTTGCCAAGTTCAAGAACACATTTAATGCAGAGCTATTAATTTGAAGGAGTGTCTGCACAATGGAGAGCTTTCCCTTCGCAAATTATTCCAGAACACACACTTCCTTTTCATTCTCAGGCATCTTAACATTTAAAAACCATGGCATATTTGTAACATGTTGAATAAAGCACAGCCTGCTCCAAAAAGTAGATTTCACAGAGACTTGCCATGGTACAGGGACAAGGACCACTTGTTGATAAATTACTTGCACTTGGAGAGTGGAAAGACATATTTCTACACACCATAAGTGGTGCTATTGTTGAACAATTTGATGGAAGTCCAGTAAAACACTTGCAGGTTTTATTTAACCTCATTTAAATCAAATTAGGTGACAGGGATGGTGTCTAGGGACAAAGCAGAGCTCTGTTCATACATGCACCAAAGTGTATCTTTTGAGTTAAGGAACATCTACATTGAATCACTCACTCTTTAGGACTTATCTTTAAGAACAAGGACCTGAGCAGCTCCTTTGTACAGGCTTTTTTATGTCATACAAGGACTGGGCAGTAGGAGACACAGCACAAAGTGTCACTGCTTCAGGTAGCTCTGCAATGCCACCAAGATCCTGCACAAAACCAGAAACTTGCCTGAAAAGGAGAGCAGCCTCTGCTCAAAGCTCAAGCCCACACATCCTGGTGTCAGAATCACAGAACCATTTAGGCTGGAAGAGACCTTTGAGATCAGAGTTCAACCTGTGACCGACCCCCACCTTGTCACACTGCCCAGAGCACTGAGTGCCACTCACTCCTTGTGAACACCTCCAGGGTCTCCACAACAATATCTAATCATCCTTTTGTGAATAATTTCTTCTTAATGTCCAACCTAAACCTCCCCAGGCACCGCTTGTAGAAGAAGAAGTCTTGTGGCAGAAGAGAAGACTGAGAGGGGATCTCATCACTATGCATAAATATCTCCAAGGCAGGTGCCAAGAGGATGGTGCCAGGCTCCTTTCAGCAGTGCCCACTGACAGGCTGAGTAGCAATGGCCACAAACTAAAACACAGGAAGTTCCACCTCAACATGAGATAGAACTTCTTTATGTTGAGGGTGGCAGAGCACTGAACAGCTGCCCAGGGAGGGCATGGAGTCTCCTCTTTGGAGTCATTCAAACCCACCTGGGCACATGCTTTTGTCACCTGCTCCAGCTGACCCTGCCTGGGCAGGGATGTGGGACTGGATGAGGCCCAGAGGTCCTTTCCAACTCTAAGTATTCTGTGAATCCCCACCTATGACAGGGGGTTGGAATGAGATGGTCTTTAAGGTCCCTTTCAACCCAAACCATTCCGTGATTCATGATTTGCTGATGGAAAGAGAGAATTGCAGACATGCGCACAAAAAAGGAAATAACTCCAAAATCCCTATGACCAGAAGGCCAAGGTGGGAATGGGGCTGAAAGCCCAGATGCATTCAAATCACTCAGGAAAACCTTTTAAAACCAAAGACATGGGCAGAAAGTGCTCTGAGTAACTGCTGCCCAGAAGAGCTTGGGGTTTGCTCTTGCAGAGCCCCAGGGATCTGTGCTGAGGAAACGCCGCGTCCACCGCACAAGGAGAAAGTTCATTGGGAAGATTTAGACTCCAGGAAATTAGTGCAGAGCTCCAGATCACAGAGATAACAGGCTGCCTAAAAATGACCTGGGATTTCATTAGGGCTGATAACGGTGGGAAAAAAGTGTTCCCAAATGTGCATTACAAATTCAGTCTGTAGAAACCGTTTCAAAGGTATCTCGCTTAAAGCAAATGATGTGCGGGCGTTTGATTTGCAGCATATAAGTGACTCTGCCTCTGGGAGCAGGAGCAGGAGCTGGGGGGGATGGAGGCTGCAGGGAAGGCAGGGGCAGGCTGAGCCTCTGCTGGGGAGGGTGGGAAGGAACCAAAACCTTTGCCGTGGCCCAGGATCTTTGTTGAGCTCTACTCGCACAATTGCGAAGTAGGAATTGATCAAATCTCCTCTTTGCTGAAAAAAATGCAGTTACACCATGAGAGCTTTGGGAGCTCCAGCATGGAGGGTGACCATGGTGGGGACAAAGAGTGATGGCTGGGCTTGTGCTGCCACAGCCCCAGGTGGGCACACACAGCAGGTCACTGTCACTGTCAGCTTTCTGCTGGTGCAGTGGAGATTATTTCCTGACTGAAGAATGGGAGAGGATCTCCCTCAGGGTCTAGCAGACACCAACACAGACTATTAGAATAATAAAATGGTTGGAAGGGACCTTAAAGCTCACCTTGTTCCATCCCCTGCCAGGGGCAGGGACACTTCTGACTATCCCAGGTTGCTCCAAGCCCCACCTAACCTGGCCACGAACACTTCCAAGGATGGGGCAGCCACAGCTTCTCTGGGAAACCTGTGTCAGGGCCTGCCCACCCTCACAGGGAAGAATTCCTTCCCAATATCCCATCTAACCCTGCCCTCTGGCAGTGGGAAGCCATTTCCCCTTGTCCTGTCACCCCAGGCCCTTACCCTAAGTCCGTTTCCAGCTCTCCCGGAGCCTGCTTAGGTACTGGAAGGGGCTTCAGGATTTCCCTGGAGGCCTCCCCTCTCCAGGCCCAGCTCTCTCAACCCTTTCTCACAGCAGAGCTGCTCTATCATCACTGCATCTAATCATCACTGTGACCTCCTCTGGACTTGCTCCAAACAGGTCCATGTCCTTCCCGTGTCAGGCACTCCGGAGTTGGATGCAGCACACCAGATGGGGTCTAAATTCAAACCTTATGTCCTGGCAAGAAAGACAAGAACAAACTACAGAGCAATGCATAAATCAAGTCTTAAACTTGCCCTCTAGCTGTGCCCATGGCTCTTGTTTAAGGAAAAGGCTTTAGCTCAGTGTCTTCAAATCACTTAGAGGATTCCTGGCTATTTACACTGCGAGGTGACGCAGGCAGAGCCTGTTTTTTCACCCTGGCTCATAAAAATGGGGATTGGCATGTGGCAGTGTATTTAAAGGGCATGGGACAGGCTGCTTTCACAGCAGGACGAGCCCTGCGGCAATGGGGAGTGATGGCTCTTGGCTTGGTGTGCTGAGAGGTTAATGGGAACGGCACCGGTGGCACATCTCCCAGGCTGCTCACTAACCCGACCCCATGGCCCAGCCTCGCTGCAACCCTCCCAGCAGCAGCTGATAAATGGGCTGTGGCGAGTGCAGGGCTGCAGAGAGGAGTCTGCACTCCAAGAAATGTGAGTTGCTTCAAAGAGAGACAATTTAACCCCAGGCACGGCGAGGTGGGAGCTGTCACTGCCTAAATGAGAACAGGAGATGTCAGGACTGGCCAGCCCCTCACCTGCTCCTGGAGGCACATTCCAAGGGCTTGGACTGGGCTCTGAAAGGTTTGTTTGCAAGTTTGTCGACACTTAAAAACACTGAGGGGCTGGAGCATGTGCAGGGATGAGAACGGAGTTGGGGAAGTGGCTGGAGAGTGTCCAGGGCAGGGAATGGAGCTGGGGAAGGGGCTGGAGAGTGTCCAGGGAAGGGAATGGAGCTGGGAAGGGGCTGGAGAGTGTCCAGGGAAGGGAATGGAGCTGGGAAGGGGCTGGAGAGTGTCCAGGAAGGGAATGGAGCTGGGAAGGGGCTGGAGCAGCAGGAGTGGCTCAGGGAGCTGGGAGGGCTCAGCCTGGAAAAAAGGAGGCTCAGGGGGGACCTTCTCCTTCTCTGCAACCCCTGCCAGGAGAGGGGAGTCGGGACAGGGGGTCGGGCTCTGCTCCCAGGTCAAGAAGAAATGGCCTCAACTTATGCCAGGGGAGGTTGCTATTGGGTGTTAGGGAAAATGTCTTACTGAAAAGGTGACTGCAAAAAGGCTGCTCAGGGAGGTCATAGAGTCACCACCTCTGGCAGTGGATGTGGCACTTGGGGACATGGTCTAGTGGTGACCATGGTGGTGATGCTGGTTGACAGCTGGACTTGGCAACCTCAGAGGTCTTTTCCAACCTTAACAATTCTGTGAGTCTGTGAAAGAAAGACAGACACAAGGAAGGGTGGAAGTGACTGAAAACCACAGGTCAAGGTGAAGAGCTCCAAGGCTCACATCAACTAAAGACACCTTTAAAATCTGAGAATATTAAGCACCTCCTGGTCTTTTTTGCTTAATAGAGAGGTTTGTATCAAAGAGATAACCTGTAAAAAGTTGTACCCCAAATGACCCACAGAACAGGTGCTACAGCCACTGGGGGAAGGGTGGGGGTGCAGAGGATGCTGGTGAGCCCCAGGGCTCACCCTACACCCCTGTGCTGGGAATGCTGATGAGCTGCCACTCAACCACCTGGAAAACAAATAACCAGGGTGGGGAGGAGCAGGGATTTTTGCAGCATTTCCTGGGACAAAAAGGGCTCAGAGTGATGACTTTGGCCACCTTTCATCTCCACAGTGATGCTCCAAACCCAGCCAGTCCCCCACAAGAATCCACCATGCTCCGACAGCCCACAGACAAGCAGGAAATTTCCATGTGCAGCCCTGGA
Source organism: Hafferia zeledoni (assembly GCA_035583235.1). NCBI lineage: Eukaryota > Metazoa > Chordata > Aves > Passeriformes > Thamnophilidae > Hafferia > Hafferia zeledoni. Next base: position 18,464,098 of record JAWWEV010000152.1, on the reverse strand, counting down.
AGATTTATTCCTGCTGGGATGAGTCCGGTTCTGTGTCTCAGTCTGCCAGATGACAAACGTCCTTGGCTCCCATTTACCTCAAGATGTGCTGAGAGCCTTTCAGAAATTAAACCTCTTTCTTCCAAGGTAAATGACGCATGTTTTGCTGTACAGTCTCGGTGCCTATTATCCCCCGTGCCCATCACTGAATGCAGGTGTCACAGATGGTGCAACTCCATCATTGTAGAGGGTTTTCATCCTCCTTTCTTGGAGCCAGGAATATTTTCTCTCAATAGCAACCAGATCTCTGGGTTGAATTGGCTCAGTCTTGTCGGGTCACTGCTGCAACTCCCTCGTCTACCAGCACAGATTTCTCTTACTGTCGCTTTTCCTGGCATGGATCTGCTAATATTTCATTAACAGATCCCTGATATCTGTTCCTTGGATAGCTTGGGGGAAAAAATGACAGAGTTGCTCTCGCTCTTTGGATCTGATTGTGGGAGGGAGGTGAAACACCGTGGGATTTATGCTCAGCTTTAAAAGGATGCTATCAATCTGAAACTCAAAGTACTTCCCTGGTTTTTTCACCTTAGTTAACAATCCAGCAGCCCTGCAGAAGGGAAGGATTTTAAATGATCTAAATTTAGTGCTTCCAGCTCACTCAGTGCAATCAGCTCTGAATGTTTGATGTCTTTGCAAATGCTTGAGCTCCTGGAGTTGAGGGATGACCTGACAGTCTCACCTAAAACAAAAGCATGTGTCTGACCCACTATCCTGCAAAGAAATACTTGACAATATAAACCAAGTATGACTTAGAAACTCAAAAAACCAGCAGACACATTAAAAAAAAAAAAAAATCAAGATTTATTTTTTTCAATTGCATTTGTTAGGCCAGTCTTACAATTCCTGAGCATTTCAGGGTTCACCACATTCCTTATCTTTTACTAGTTTGTTCCTGTTTTTCCCCATGTCCACCCTGACCCATTCACAGCAGGGAATGGCTCCTGTTCTCATTTACCTGCAGGATGTCACCATTGCATTAGATGATGCTGATTTGCTTGAAAATGCAAATATGCAAGACACTATATTGTTATAGTTCAGAGAGGTTCAAAGTAAGCAAAAATCAGTTTCTGAAGGCAAATGGAAATAGTACTTAAAGAGTAGCTGTGGTTGGTACCAATTCCCTGCCAAAGGTCCCTTCTGCACACAAGACAAGCTAAAGAAAAACTGAAGATGCACAGGAGATATTTCTTTAAAATCTTGTATCATCCATAAAAAATATTGCCCAGTAAGTTAGATTCCACTTTATAAAAACACAGCTCTAAAATGGCTACGTGGCTGAAACCCCTTTTTGGTTTTCTGGTGTGGTTTTTTTTTTTTTGGTTGTTGTTTGTTTGTTTGTTTGTTTTGTTTTGTTTTTATTGCATCTGGGCTGACAGCTTGAACAGTGAGCCTGTGAGACAGAAATATCAACTCAGTGTAACCAGTAGTGCTGCTACTAGTTGCTGTAATGATCTTAATTAAAGATTATTGTGATAAAAAAGGGTCTTTGGGTTATCCTGAGTGTCAGTGTCCACATTAAACACGATACAGGTGGAGAAGTGAAATTCCCCTGACAGTGAGCCACAGAATCCCAGACTGGCTTGGGTTGGAAGGGACCTTAAAAGTTCCTCCCATTCAACCCCCTGCCATGGGCAGGGACACCTCCCACCAGTCCAGGTCACTCCAAGCCCTGTCCAAACTGGCCTTGAACACTTCCAGGGATGGAGCAGCCACAGCTTCTTTGGGCACCCTGTGCCAGGGCCTGCCCACCCTCACAGGGAAGAATTCCTTCCCAATATCCCATCTAGCCCTGCCCTCTGGCAATGGGAAGCCAATCCCCCTTGTCCTGTCCCTCCATGCCTTGCCCCAGGTCCCTCTCCAGCTCTTGGGGAGCCCCTTTAGGCACTGGAAGGGGCCCTAAGGTGTCCCCAGAGCCTTCTCCAGGCTGAACACTCCCAACTGTCCCAGCCAGTCTCCTCAGGAGAGGTATGTGTGCAGCAGGCTCAATATTCCCAGAGCTCCAGGCTATCCCTCTGTGCCCCAGAGCCTGTGGGAAGGGGGGAAGTGCTGCCTGGCTCTTCCCCTCCTGCTGCTCCTGCTGCAGAACCGCTGCCAGCAGCGAAGGCTGCACTGGCCAAAGCGAGCTGGTAAATGGCTATTCACAGGCACTGCCCTTGTGCTTTCCAAACCCAGAGGGCTGTTGGACTCCCAGCCCAGCTTACACCAAACACAGGCACGTGTTCAGAGGCAGAGGCACACACAGCAGAGCACCAGAACTCCCACCAGCATCACAGGCAGCAACATCCCAGTCAGAAGCCACCGGGAAGGCTCAAGCCAGGACCTCAATCAAATGGCATTTCAGGAACCAAAGCAATGACTTTCTGATGGTACTGATGGTGTTTCAAACATTGTCTGGGTTCAAAAGAGCAGACACCCATGAGCATCTCCCCATGTTGGCTCCCTGCATCACTGCCCTGCTGCCACCTCTGGTGCCCTCAGACCCGGGGCATGACCCAGCCCTGCAATGCCCAGAGTCACATGGGCACAGTTTATCCCCACTGTGAAAATTTTACAGTCTCATTTGTGGCAAAAAGCAACAGGTGCTACAACACAGGCAGGGGAATGTGAGGAGGAGGAGGAGGAGAAGAGTAACACCAAGGGGAACAAATGCCTGGATAGACAAGCCATGCACAGGGAGGTGCTCTATTTAAATACTGTGTCAGCTCGAAGTTAAGCAAACAAGGTGATGAAGCAAACAACACGCTCTGCCTCCCACCAACTGTGAGAGAGCACAGCAGAAATAGGTCATGCAAGTTCAGATAATGAAAGCGTATTGTGAAAGACTATTTATGCCACACACAACTCCACGTGGCTGTGGAGCTGCTGGATACAGGCAGGCTGTGTCTGGGGGAATGCCAGGAGAAGGTTTCCCTCTGCCAGGTAGGCTGTGGAGGAAGAGGTCTGTCCACAGCCAGAATGCCACGTCTCTTGTGGGTCACACTCGTGCCAGGGCTGCCACAGAGAACAGAGAAAAACTTACAGCCTCCTGGGAATGTGCACCATTGGGAAAAAGCAGGAGGAACACGGTTCTGAAGGCAGCCAAAGAGCTGGCAGTCCAGTATCCTGGGCTGAACCAATGGAGAAGCCAGAGGGAGAATCACAGAATCCTTAAGGTTGGAAAGACCTCCAAGATCATTGAGTCCAGCCTTCCCTGAACACCACTGTGCCCACCAAACAGTATCAGGAAGTGCCACATTCACTCATTTTTGAACACCTCCAGGGATGGGAACTCCAAACCTCCCTGGGCAGCCCCTTCCAGTGCCTGACAGCCCTTTCCATGAAGAAATTCCTCATGATGTCCAACCTGTCCCTCCCCTGGCACAGCCTCTCCTGTTCCAGTTCCCTGGAGCAGAGTCTGACCCCTCCCTCCTGTCAGGGAGTTGCAGAGTGAGAAGGTCCTCGCTGAGTCTCCTTTTCTCCAGGCTGAGCCCCCCCAGCTCCCTCAGCTGCTCCTGCTGCTCCAGCCCCTTCACAGCTCCGTTCCCTTCCCTGGACACTCTCCAGCCCCTCAGTGTCTCTCCCGTCATGAGGGAAAGAGCTGTGGCTGACACTCCCTCCCAGGCAGAGACACTTTGTCCTGGAAAAGCCTGGAATGATGGGGCTAATAATAACCAGCACCTCCAAGAACCCAACCGCATTTATACCGGGAAAAACAAAGAGTGAGCATCTGTCACAGCCCTCCATTGCCAAGATGCAGCATCCAAAGTGCTCCACAGACTCCAGATTGGCAATGCTGGGCAGTCCTGGCCAAAACTGCACAGATTCCTGATCCACACACGTGTCACCAGCCTGGGCACAGTCCCTGTGCCCAGGTAGGAACAGAAACTCCACTCTGGGTCTGCCTCATTAGGTTCATGTGGAACCAAAGCTGAAGTCAATCCATTTACCCACCATGAGTTTGGAGCTGGTTTGGAAGGAGGAGGGACCAACAACAACACAAAGTTAAGGGCATCTTCAGAGGGAAATTCTAGACTTAAGCTGTTAACATTTTTTCTTCTCCTTTCCAAGGCTAAATTCTCCATTTTCGTTACTAATAAATAGAGAGCTGCAAGAGAAAGCTTTGTGGTACTTAATTCATTAAATGACCAAGTCTATTTTCAATGGTGAAACACTGAGTTACTGAATTTTTCCAAGTCAGCCAATTTAGGAATTTGTTTTGGTCTATTGTTTTTAATGCCTCATTGTACGAGTCAAGTGCTTTTCCTGCAGGATGCAATGGCAAAAGTAGCCCCTGTGTCCAAATGACACATCTCAGTGCACACTGGCACCTCCTCTGCCAAAGGTGGAGCTTCCCCTGGAGCCTCCAAACCCCAGGGGAGCACAGGGGTTGATGAGTCCATGGATGGAGTGGTTGGGACTGCATGTCCCAACTCCAACTGCTTGGGCCTGTTTTTCTCAAATTATTTCTCACTGGGAAGAGCCAATGCATTGTGAAACTGGCTCAGGTCCTGCTGGAGAAACCAGGATGAAAAGCAGGAGAAATCACAGAAACTCAGCTCAGGTCATGGCATCTCTATGCACAGATTAATTACTGTGGTTTAGCTCTCAACAACAGCTCTGCAGCTCCTGTGCAGACAGGAAGGGAGGTGAGAGGCTGCAGTAAATCCACCTGGGCTTTCCTCCCCATCAAGCCACAAACTCTCCATCATTTCCCAGCTTTCAAACCAGACTGCTCCTGTCTTTACAGGAGACACGTATACACATTGTATGTACCAAGGATGTCAATATATAGGGTGACTTTCCCTGTGTTTTTGCTGAAATAACTATCACTGTTTTCAGTATTACTGGAAATAAAACATTTTCATTTCATTGCAGAACAGTGTCTTTGCAAGGCAGGAACATTCCTGCTCTTGCACCCTGCCTGTTTATTGGGGAAGCAGAGCACAAACAGAAATGGGAATAAATGTTCACATGGAAACACAAGTAGGTTTAGGTACAACTTCAGGCTTAAGAAAAGCTTTGTTTAACATAGCTGTGAGCAAAATAAATGTTTCCCCTTTATTAGCTTCAATTAAAAGAGCTGTTTTGTTTGAACTTCTGTCTTCTGCATTTAAGTTTCACCAAATCCACAATGTCGTTTGAAGTCATAAAATGAGAGAATCGTTTAGGCAGGAAAAGCCCTTTAAGATCTTCAAATTCAATCATTCCCCCAGCACAGCCAAGGCCACCACTAACCCCAGTCCCCAAATGCCACATCTGCACATCTTTCAAATCTCCCCAGGGACAATGATTGCACCACTGCCCTGGACAGCAGTGTCAGGGCTGGACAAACCTTTCAGGGAAGCAATTTTCCCCAATATCCAACCTACACCACCCCTGGCCCAGCCTGAGGCTGTGCCCTCTCCTCCTGTCCCTGTCCCTGGAGCAGAGCCCGACCCCTCCCCAGCTTCCCCCTCCTGGCAGGGATTGCAGAGCCAGAAGGTGCTCCCTGAGCCTCCTTTTCTCCAGGCTGAGCCCCCCCAGCTCCCTCAGCTGTCTGAGTGCAAAAGCAAACGCTGGAAAAGTAGCAAAACTCGGAAGTGGGACTGGTGGATATTCACTGTCCACAACCAGCAAAGCACCAGCAGCAATCAGTTGCATCAGGAGTGAAAAGAAACCTGAATTTTAAATCCCTTTTATTTAAACAGCACAATGCCATCAGGGATATGCTGAGGAGAGATGGGAAGAGCTGACAAAATTCCCTCTTTGCCCCTTTTTTCCCTCTCAGTGCCACGTGCTGGGCAGGGCACAAGGCTTGCTCTTTCACACAGTTCCAGGAGGGAATCCCTGGGGATAAAGATGTCCAGTGGCAAAGCAGGAGGCAGCTCTACCCTTCATTCTCTGACCCCAGCTCATCACCCCAGGCAGCAGTAGCACAGCTGGGGGAGACCCAGCCAGCAGGGAATGGGGTGAGGATGATGATGATAGAAAACAATAGGAATGATGCTAATAGTGGTAATAATGATCATGATGATAATTACCTCAATAATGAAATTAAATAATATAAATATACCAAACAGATATAAAATGCATATATAAAAATATGGACTATAAATATATAATGTAAAATAATTTTAATTTAAAAAAAAATCACAGCCACATCAATCAATCAATCAATCAATTAATCAGTCAAAAATGGTGCCTTTTGGCTGCACACAGGAGCGAGGTGGGTGCAACATGGACCAGGGGCTTGGGGGCTGAAAGGGGTCCAGCAGGGATGGCTCTGGCACAGCCAGGGCCTCTCCACAGGACTGGAGCACGATCCAAACCCACCCCTGTCCTGCTGCCAGGCTCCAGTCCCTCTGCTGAGAGTGGAAGAACTGAGCTCTTGCTGCTAAAAAGGCCTCTTTGAACGTGCTGGAGTGTCTTACATAAGATTGCAATAAACTGGTACCAAAAAAAGAAAGCACGTAATTACACTACTGCCTTGTAAACTTTGATTCTGTGCTGTTTGGGAACAATCTGAGGATTTTTTGTTAGGCTTACGAGGGTAATGCAGAGAACAGCAAAGGTTTGGAGGTGGGGTGGTCCAGCTTTCAAGCTCCCATGGAGAAAGCAGATTTCCTTAGAATTTCACAGCCTGACAGGCACAACTAGAGAGAAGCAGGAGACATTTCTGCCCTTTCCTAGAAGCTTATGTATAATTCTTTAAAAAATAAAAAAGGAAAAAGGAAGAGAAAAACTCAGAGAAATGTGGTGCCTTTATTCCCTTGTGTTGTTTAAACCTTTTTTCATGGCACCACACAATGAGCTTTCTTTAGGAAGTAGAACTGTAGCTTTTCCTCAGACCACAGTAAAGCAGTTACAGCTTCAGGGCCTTGAGAAGGTGGTGGATAAAATAAAATAAAAAAAAATTAAAAAAAAGAAGAAGAAGAAGCTAAAAGAAGGAGAGAATGAATGGGGAACTTGAATCAGAAAGAAAGGGAGGGGAAAAAAGGAAGGAACAAGTATCAGGTGTAGGTATAATTGCAAAGCATCAGCACGCTCCTGGCACCAGGGAAAAAAAGGAATTGTAGATGAATCAGGAGTATGACAAAGAATCCCTTCAACAAGTTGTCTTTTATCACAACTTTGCTGCTCTACAGCTACTCTGCAGCCAGGAGAAATTGCATCATGTCAACAGCAAGTTTATAGAGATAAACTGACTGCAGCAGGGGGAAGATGCCACACTTCCTTGGGCTTTGCTCACCAGGAATTCAGTGACAACAGCCCAAACAGGGTGTCAGAACCACAACACACCTGCACTGAAAGGAGCATCTCCAGAGGCGCCCATGGAGGTGGAGAGGTCTGAACCTGAGTGTTTGTGTGCAGGGCAGCGCCCAGCCCCGTGCTGGCACTGCTGGGGGCCCCCCCTGAATCCTCAGTTTGGGGCTTCTCACAACAAGAAGAACACTGAGGGGCTGGAGAGTGTCCAGGGCAGGGAATGGAGCTGGGGAAGGGGCTGGAGAGTGTCCAGGGAAGGGAACGGAGCTGGGAAGGGGCTGGAGGAGCAGGAGCAGCTGAGGGAGCTCGTGGGGCTCAGCCTGGAGAAAAGAAGGCTCAGGGGGGACCTTTTCACTCTCTACAACTCCCTGTCAGGAGTGGGGAGCTGGGGGAGTTCAGGTTCTGCTCCAGGGCACAGGGAGAACAGCCTCAGGTTGCACCAGGACAGGTCCAGGTTGGATATTAAGGAAAATTTCTTCATAGTTGCACCAGGACAGGTTCAGGTTGGATATTAAGGAAAATTTCTTCATAGTAAGGTCTATCCAGCTGCCCAGGGCGGTGATGGGTGGAGGCCCCATCCCTGGCGGGATTTAAAAGCCATATGGATGTGGCACTTGGAGACATGGGTCAGTGGTGGCCTTGGCTGTTCTGGGGGAACAGCTGGACTCCATGAGCTTAGTGGGCTTTTCCAACCTGAACAATTCCATGATTGCAGGTTATGATCCCTCCCCAGCCAGTGTGGATGTGCTGTTGCTCTGGAGGGCTCCACCAGCCCCTGGCCCAGCCCTGCCCCTCCACTGCAGCCCAGGGACAGGCTGCTGGTTTGAATGCAAATAGTGCACATGCAGGCACAGGAGCTTTTTTTAAATTCTGAAAGCTGAGACTTCTAAGTTTATCTCAGAAGGACACTGGAAAGATGAATAGAGAGAAATTATGCAGAGAAAGAGAAAATATTCAAAGAGTAGAATTATGTATGCATAATTGCCTGGCTCCCTGGAGTGCACGGGCGAGTACACCAAGTCACTTTGTGAAATCATTCCCCACAACTCCTGGATCCTAATTATAGTGCTGTAAGTGGGGAGAGCTAATTTTTGAACAGCCCTGATGGGGTAACTGGAAGAACCACGAGGATGCTGTTAACCCCTTGCCTACCAAGGGGCCATCAGAAAGAAGCAGACACAGAAGGAATAAATGAAATGTTGGTGAACACAATGCATGTTTCTCTGGTTGATTTAAAGGTGTCCAGTATGAGAACCAAACAAGCACAAGCCTTCATGCTAGAGGAGAAAAAGGGCAGGCATGAAGAAATAGGCCAAAATGAAAAAAAAACACTGGTCAACATGACCTCTGCCCAGACTTCAAAGGAATTTGGAGTCAGCATTGTGGTGCTTCTGTGTCCCTTTGCTCTGCACAGCAAGTTCTCAGCCAAAACATTTTTAAATCCTAAATACACTTGTGCAAAAAATACACCCATGGCTGTGTGGGACCTCAGCACATCCCCCAGCAGGAGAAAGAGCTCAGTTTGGTACTCTCTGGAAGCAGCTGGTGGTTGGATGGGAAGGACCTGGTGCCAGCAGGGATCTGCTAATGTGACACCTTCTCACACCCCCCCCAGGTCACAGACATTGACGGGACAGCAAGCAAGGACAAAGCTACATGGCTTTGTTGCACTGCCTATGCCATGCTCCAACCTGACTTCTTTCAGGAAGACAAAAGGCTGGAGTAACCCAGCCCTGCCTTCAAGTTGCACCAGGGGAGGTTTAGATTGGATATTAGGAAATATTTCTTCACCAAAAGGGTTGTCCTGCCTTGGCACAGCTGCCCAGAGCAGTGGTGGAGTTCCCATCCCTGGGGGGATTTAAAGGATGTGTAGCTGTGGCACCTGGGGATGTGGGTCAGTGGTGCCTTGGCAGTGCTGGGGGGTGGTTGGACTCGATGATCCCAGAGGGCTTTTCCAACCTCAGTGATTCGATGCTCTCACACTGCCCTACAAGCTCAGCAGAAATCAGCCATCAACTGTCTTTTACTCTCACCAGTCTAAGCCAACTAAAACCACTGCTTTAAGTCCCTAAATTCAGATATTTTAACTAAAACCATCACTAGTATTTTGACCAAATTCCCTTTAAATTTCTCATCCTGGTAATGTTTGTTCTCATTTACTCCAAACCCCTCCAAACGTTCCAATTAGCATTGTTTTTCCCCTATTGGAACAGATGCAGGCGTACAATATTAAAATAGAAAAAAAAAAGAAAAGATAAAATACCTCATTTACCCATCTCAGATGGGCAAAGAATTATTTTGTCCCTCAGCCATGCCTTGCACAATTCCACTAAAAGCATGAAAACAACACCAGGACTTCCAGGGATGCAGCACATGCTCCAGCCCACTGTGTGTCACACACCTGGACTCCGACATCTGCTGCCAGGAGGGAGAGAAAAGCCACCCCAGATTGCATTATTTTGAATCCCCCTGGAATTCTGGTGTTTGTATTTCCACCATGCCCATTTGTGGAGCTGGAGCCATGGAGATGGATCTCCTCCAGCAAAGCTCTTAGCCTGGGAAATGGAAGGAAGACACTTGCAGTTCCCCTCTCTGAAAAATGCCACCTCCAAAATTTTATAGATAGCCACAGGATTAAGGCCAGAAGACTATTAAAGAGGACCTCCTACAAAAAAAGCGCAATTAAATCTTCCCCACTTCTTTGTTGAGGCCAATTATTTGTTCAGAGGAGAATTTCCAGAAAGTCGTGCTCGACTCCCAGCATTGATCTCAGCACGTGAAGAACTCTCAGCACAGTCTTACAACTGATGAACTCTCTGCCAAGCCCACATAAATACCTAACCCTCACATTCTGAAAAGTAAATATTCAACTCAAATTGAATAGTTATTTTTTGGGCTGAAGTAAGAGACAATTTTGCTCCCTAATCCTCTCCCGTTGTCTCCAGTTCACTCAAATTACAGCCATTTGAACCGTGATCTGAGCTCCCCTGTGCTTAACAAACTAATTAGACCAAGGACAGTCAAACTTCCCAAGTTCTGAATACTAAATTCCTTGTCTGGCCAAGAGCCACAGGACAAACACTGAGCGGTGTGCAAAGGAGGAGGAGACAAGCAAAGAAACAGGTCCCAGTTGAGCGACATCCCAATGCTCCCCCCTCCCGCAGCTTCAAGACAGGGGAACAACCACCATAAGTAACAAAAAAGGAGTACTGAGTAGGAGAGACTGCTATTCTCCTGCATATTTTCTATATTTCTTGGAAAGAAACACTTTATTCCATCTGAAGAAAACAGGAGAACCTGACAGAGAGCCTCAAAAGCTTGTTGTTTGTGGCACTTTCCCCAGAAGAGGAGATTCTGGTTTATAATCTCGTTTGGGGTGATGGTGGGATTCCACCTCTCCCCTGCTGATGCTGCCTTTGAAAACCTCAACAAGGAGACTCGGTTTGCCTGAGTTCAGGTGCCCCTCAGGCAAGCAGGTTCCAGCTTGTACCTGGCCTCCTTCCCTGAGGTGTCCTCTCCAGCAAAGGCAGGATGGCACAGCCATGCAGATCTGGGATGGCATCCAGCTGTTGCACACAAGGTCAGCACTGTAAAACATGGACACACAATATTGTCTGTGTGAATTTGCTTCTCCTGTTCTTGGGAGAAGAGAGGAAATAAAACAAGGCTCCTGGGGCAGTAACATTTGAAAACAGATGCAAAGGAAGAGTCTGAGGATGAGGAGTAGGGCCAGGACCACCACATGTTGACAGCAGCACCTCACCTCTTGCTCAGATCTGGACCCAGAGCAGTAGGAAACGAAGAACTTTCTGAGAGATGGTTTTTGCTGAGCCTGGGTTGAGCCTGACACAGACATCAGCAGCATGGTCACCTCCTGTGTTACAGCACAACAGGAATGACAACACCTAAGCAGGACTGAAATTGCTGTCTGCACTTGCAGGTGGTCCTGCCAGAACAAAAATGTGCAAATACACTTGCACCACTGGGGTTAAGTTCTCCATGTGAGCTTCAGAGCTCTCAGTACAGGACTCAGATTGGTTTGTGTAGGAAGGGACCTAAAAGCTCATCTCATTCCACGCCCTGCCATGTGCAGGGACACCTTCCACCAGCCCAGGTTGCTACAAGCCCTGTCCAACCTGGCCTTGGACACTCCCAGGGATGGGGCAGCCACAGCTTCTCTGGGCACCCTGTGCCAGGGCCTCACTACCATCAACAACACTGATTTCATATTATCATATGTGAAATACCCAAAGGAGGAGCACATACAGATGTCATGATGACAGGATCCTAAATTCCATTTGATGCAGCATCATCACATTTGCCACCAGCAGAGAATGGGGGAGGAGGTCAGAGTGGGCAGAGAGGTCAGAGGGTGAGGGCACAGGCTCATTCAATAATTCATAATGCCAGATGTGTCTACTGCCCCTTCAAACCATCACTTCCTGCAGACAAGATGTTAGAGAAGAGCTTAAGGAGGATCTGTAGGCACAGAACATATTCCTGCAGGAGCCTGTTCAAACCTCTTTGAGCACAGCAGGATTAGGCTTGCAAGTGTTGGGCACTCAGGATATTCCCCAGGAGACACAACACCTGGGACAATGACAGAGACTGCAGGACAACAGACCACTGGGCAAAGGCAGGAAGGAGGAATTCCAGAAGAAGACTGAATTCAGGCAGATTTCCACAAGGATTTGCAAACTGCCTAAAGGGGTGTCAGGGAACTGAGGAGAAGTTTCCTGCAGTTGCTTAGCTGGCTCCTGGGCACCTCTTGGAGACAGACCATCATGCTGAGCTGGACCTCTTCGTGGTGGGGAGGCTCTGGGATGGGTCACCTCAGAAGGAAGATCCAACCAAGTCCTACTCCAGTCAGCCTCTTGGCAGCACCAAAGCACAGGCCCAGAGGAACAGAGTGCACATTGCCCTTCCACCCTCAGTGCTTCGATTCTCGGCGGAGGATCTGATGCCAAGATCGATGAATCCTAATATAGCAGCACTCAAGATAAATATTGCTTCAGAAGGGCTCTTGTGTGAGCTTTTGGAGTGAAGTGTTGCTTGGGAGAGATGGATGATGAATGAGAAACAACAGAACACCACCAGCTGCTGGAGGCACTGTACCACCTTTTGTACAAACACACCTTTCAGAGCGATACTCAAAACTACCTGGAAAATTGTTTCTTATTTCCATGCCTTCTTTCCATAGCCTTTACAAAAACCTTTTGCATCTGCACAGATGTGTATGGATGTGTCTGACACAGAACTCCTGTGTCACTGGCTCAACTTGCTCCTGTAGCTCCAGGTCAGAGGCATCCACACCTGCACATCTCCTCATCTCCAAGCAGGTGAGCATGGGCTCACCTCCCTCCTGGAAGGCCCAGGTTCTTCAGAGGGATGCACTCCAAAATTCCAGGCATCATGAACCATGGACTTGCCTGTACCCCAGGGCATTACATGGGTTTCACACCTCCAAAAAGACCACAATAGGCTACATCTCTAAAATGCCTTTAGTCAGACCACAACCATGTCAACAGGAAAAAACCACCCTGGTGCCTCTTGAGACAAAGCTGCCAGAGCTCTGCCCAGTGCAGCAGCATGAGCAGCAGAGCTCAGCTCCCAAAGGCTGGCAGCACATGGCATGGAGTGAACCCAATCCCTGCAAAGCTGGGAGTGAGGCACACCAGGGCATCGTGTGAGCAGGACACACCACCTAGAATGGTGGTGTAGCACCTGCACACCTCGGACACAGATCCACAGCTTCTTCAGGAACCTGATTCCCACAGTCATGTCGTTTCTAATTTTCACATTGTCTTTAATTAAAAAAACCCAAAACAACAAACACACAAAAAATTTAGGAATCTTTCCCCCTCCTTCAGCCAGGTACAATGACCTGCAAGCTCCCAGCCCTGGCTGGCACAGTGGGCAGCACCAGGAAGGGGAGGGAATGGCTTTAACCAATTCAGCTTTAAGGCAACTTGTGTGCAGTGGCAGAGGCAGAGGCAGAGGCAGAGGCAAAGGCAAAGGCAGAGGCAGAGGCAGAGGCAGCCCTGACTGCAGCAAACAGGGAGCAGAGGCTGGATCGATGGCAGGGCGGAGGTGGGGGCAGGACAGCAGGAGCAGCAGACTGTGGCACTGAGGCTAATAGCTTTGGAGCAATTTATTCAGAGAGAAATGCTGCCCAGAGCCACACGGGGGGCTGTGCTGAGAGTGTGGCGATGCCTCAGAGGGAGACGGTCCCAAAGTCCAGAGAGGATCAATACTGAACACTCCAGGAAAAGCAGGAAGCTCTTCTTCTCTTACAGAAAGAAAACAAATAAATGGCAATTCATAGATCCAATCAGGCCCTCTGCAAAACGCAAAAATGTTGTTGAAGAAACATCACAAGCAAAAAAATACCCAGCAAGACAAAAGCTCCAGCACTGCTGCAGCATCACTCCTGGGACTGCCCTTCCTTGGAGCCCTCACCTTCCACTGCCATCCCACCCCTAAACAACACCTTGCTGCCAGCTGTAGGGATGGGCTTTTCATTTCCTGTACCAGTGACAAGGGAAACCCCATGAAAAAATTTCCAACCCCTTCCCCAGCTTGGTCTCACATCACTTCAGCAGCAAAGCTTTACCTGGAGACACAATGTTCCCTCTCCCTGGTGGCCAAATCCTTGCTTTGGATTTTATGGAGTGGACAGGGAGAGGTGATTTTGGGATAGAACAAAGGGAAATGGCTTCCTGGAACCAGGTTTTGACAAATGAGGGAAAGAATCACCTCTGATTGCTCCTGGGTGGCAGAGCCAGGAGCTCTGGATCTCCAAATTTGCTCAGAATTGCTCCTGCTGGTGTTTGCAGCCCAAGGATAATGCGATGCTCTTTCCACATCCCACTATCTCCATGCCCAAGCACATATGGTCTGGCTAAATAAGAAGCCTTGGAAAGGCTGTCAACAAGACTAGAGGAAGGTGTGCATCTGTGCAGAAACATATGCACACCCCAGCGCTGCACAGTGAACCATGGGAAGGGTCCTGGTGCCCAGAATCCCACCAGAACGCGCCTGGGTCCAGCACAACTGGCCCAGGGACACTCTGGCTGCCACTGTCCTTTGTGCTGCAGGGCTGAAAATCCTTACTCTGCTTCCAAGGAGCCTCTTGCAAGGGAATCTGAGATGTTCCCTACACTGGTCCAGGATTTCACGGCATTGCTGCTCCAGTTCTCGTTTACAGACCCACTTATGTGTTTGCTTCAAGGTCTGTGCTTTATGTTCATCTGTGAAAATCTCCCCCATGGTACTAAAAGCAATGGAATAATCTACTATTTCAACCCTCATCCCCCAGAGAATTCTGCAGTTAAAAAAAAAAAAAAAAAAAAAGACAAGAAAAATAAAAAAAACCTGGTTGAATTTGATTAAACCTTTGGAATCTCTCCAATATTTCCAGTTATTCCATCTGTAGAAACACTCTACTGGCACTTGGCACATTCAGAGCATTAACTGCCTTCTAAATCAGCAGCAGTTCTGCCTAACAATTTGGCATTTGCACAGTGCCTCGTAAATCACCCACCTTACATCTCTGGGTACAAGGACTGAACCCTCCACAAAACCCATTACTGCCTTGGAAAAATTCTTCAGGAAGAAAATACCTTCTTATGGGCTTGTCTCTTGACAAAACCAGGGGGGCTTGGCATTCAGTGGGCACGGCACTAACACCGAGGCTCATGGTGTTACTATGGCAGTAAAATGAAACCCAGTGCAGCCAGCTGGTTGCTATACTGCTATTAGAGCTGCTTTTCTGTTTTTGACCTTTCTAGAACTCTCCAAAAGGCACTAATCTGCTCAAAATGCAACAGGATCCGCGGTGTGACGGAAGGTGAAGGTGTTGGCGATGTGTCCGTGGAGGGAGAGATTCCGATCCCATCGTCCAGGATTTCCCTGCCTTTCCTTTTTATTTATTTATTTATTTATTTATTTGGAAGTCAGGAACCGGCTCAGAACGGCTGCAGCTCCAAATCAAGCCACAGAGCAGCAGGAAAGCACTCAGCAACACCAGCAGCGATTTGTGCATTTCTTGGTTGCAAACAAAGAGCGGAGAAGGTCGGTGTTATTGCCTCCTCCTGCTCCCACATCACCTCTCCTCTTTTGTCTATCCCAATGGTTGGAGGCTAAAAACCCTCCCTTCCCAAGCAGCTCCTGGCTCCAAGCTCTCCTGAAAACCTTCTCTCCTTATCTTTATCCACACCTGATCCTTTCTTATGCCTCCCCATCGACACAGTGTAGGCAAATCATCAAATTAAGCGCCCAGCTCGTGCCTTTTCTCTTGCCTTTCTCTCAGACTTGGTTTTCTGCTGCTGAGCTGTGCTCTGGTTAGAGGGTCCTTCCCAGCACGGATTTGAGCTCTGAACTGTATGGGGGGAGGGAAAAAAACAAAGAAGAAAAGGACAAGGCAAAAAAAGAAACACATGGAGTTAGCTCTTCTCCTCCTGCCCTTTGCTTCTAAAATCTGCCTTACTGATTTGTACACCTACTGTGACCCTGTAGTTTCAGAAACCCAGGGTCACCTGAGGACTTTGAGATGGTCCCTGAGCCTTGCAGTGTGACTGCTTGGAATCTGACAGGAAGACACAGTTCAGAGCTTTGTGTTTAAAAAGGGCTGCCCAGAACAGTCGGGGTTGGAGAGGAATTTCTTACTCTTGTTTTGCAGGAGGAGCTGAACTGCTCCAGGCCTGTCCCACTACAAGAGGCAGTGACTCCAGCTTGTTTACTCATTATCATTCTTTTGGAATCAGTGGCTTAGTTAATGCTCCCTGTGCTAACATTTAAAAGAAATGTAATGTTTTCCTTTCTCCTGTGCTCTATACTCCTTCCTTGCTTGGTGCCCTTCTTTTAACTCCAAGGAGGAATAATTTCCCTTGGCTGCAGTTAACTGCACCAAACAGCAGTAAGGACCCACAGGCTTCTTCACCCCTTTTCAATCAGTTCATCAAGCAGAGCAGGGTCCCATCCTACCACCACCATGTAACAGCAGGACCCTATGTCACATCCACAAGCCCAGGATTTGGGTTCTATGACACTTCGTGTTCCACAGTGAACAGCTTAACCCACCCCTCTACAAGGAGTTGGTGGGGACTGGGTGTCACTGGGACACCAAAGGACACTCTTACCCCAGAGCTCAGCAACCTGCCCCAGTGTGACCCTCATGCCTCCAGGCCCGAGCCTTGGCTGAGTTGCAGGGGCTGCAGTGCTGCCCTGGCACGGGGGGCTGAAGCAGGATAAAGGACCCTCACTGGGAGCCTTGCAGAAGGACAGCTGAGCTGGGCTGGGAGAGCATGGCCAGCACTGGTGTCACAGCCCCCAGGAAAACAGATGAGTCTCAACTCTGTGGCCACTCTGCACATGATGAAAATGTCTGCTCCCTCACATCCCAAATCCCTAAAAATAATAAATAACTGGAGCTCTGCCTGCAGCCAGCGATGCATACGAGATGACTGCCTTCTCAACACGAGAGCAAAAGGGCAAATGAATCACATTACACTTCATGAATAAAAACAGAGTCTTAATGCAACAGAGACTTAATGATTTCGTTTGGGATGCACGAGACAGTTTGGCCTCATTGGCAGAGGTTCTGAGCCCCCCCAGGTGCCACCTCAGCCTGTGGGGACAGCCAGCACTGCACCTTGGCACTGTCCTGAGGCCCAGCCATGCTGAGGAAATGCCCCCACATGGCAGGGAGGTTTGGGAAATTAAAAGCTGTAAGCAACTGGGCTAAAGACCTCAATCTCTCAACCCACTGCACCCAAATCCATCTCCAGGCACGTGGGATTAGGGTTTGCAGCTCTGCTGGAACTCTTACTTTTATTCCTCACAAAGTGAAGATGAACAAGCCCTGCCTGTGATGGTGCCTTGAAGAGAGTGTGAGCCCTGCACTCTCCAGGAGGTTTGCCACTGGCACCAGGAGGCAACCAAGGTGTTTTCCCAGCCCAACTCTCCATATTCTCTATGCACCAGTGGAAGGGGAAGGTGGGATGAGCCTCCCAAAAGGAGAAAACAGCATTTCCAAACCACCCCATTAGCAGGGTGCTCACAGAGCTGTGATGGAAAATCACCTTGTGGAGGAACAGCAGAACAAAAGCAAATCCCACTATCATGGGAATGGGCTTCTGCACAGGCAAGGCAGCCAAGCAGCAACAGGAGAACACAGGGAGATTGGGAATAAACTCCAGTGGGACCCTGCCAGGGTGCCCAACAGGCCACCTCCCTTTCCTGAGCTTCCTGGGCTCCCTGTGGCATTTGAAAACCAATCCTGCTCCTGTTTTGTTTGGCAAACCTTGCTGTTCTCTTCTAAACGTGCCCCAGCACTGCTGGGATTTCCCATAGGAAGCTCCAGTGTCACATCCCTGTCACAGCAGTGCCAGCAGTGCCAACGTGCTGCACCCTGGCCCTGGCACCAGCCTTCCCAGGAGGAATTCAAACAACCCCACACCTTCCCTATTTCCCCATGTCTGTTTGGAAAATACATCCCAAGACAACCTCTCCAAAACATTATCAGTCCTCTGGCAAACAAAAAGGAAGTCAAAGGCAAGCTATTTATTGCCAAACCCTCTTCCTTCATCGTAAAATACTGCTTAATTTTATCCCTTAGGCATCTATTATCTCATAGCCTGTATTAGTTTTCCAGCTATTACTGCAGAATTTTCCCCATCCAGAAAGTCCACACAGGCACAAGCCAATTTCCGTCTTGGCACAATAGTTTTGGAGAAACAAGCAGCTGTTTCACTGGGGTCCTGACAAACAAGGGGGGATCAGTGCTCCTCCTCTCTCCCTGAGCTGCCTGCAAGAAACCTAGGAGTAAAGTCATGTGCCATGTGCCACCAGCACTGTCACCCTCTGTCCCAGTTCAGCAAGCTGGGACCAGTTTATCACTGTGTGGGTGTGACCAAAGCTGTGCATTCTAAACCCTCTGGGCCATTGCCCACCAACTGTTCCCAATGGCCCATTGGCAGCAGCTGCCCAGGGCACAGCTGAGCCCTCACGCTGGGAGCTGGCTGGGAAAGAAGCCTGGCAGAGGAGCT
>JAWWEV010000152.1:18427900-18439004 GCA_035583235.1 Hafferia zeledoni | reverse complement strand
GTGGGGCTCAGCACAGGGGCCACCAAACCCCACTGTGTTTGTGCCCCAGGGGGCTGGGTTACACTGCTGGGGTTTGGGGGTTAAACCCAGTCTCTCTTTGTGCCATTGCATTTATTGTGATATTGTTATTAAATTGTAACTCTGACTTATAATCTCTTTTGTGTTGGGTTCACTTCTCCTGCCCATTTACCTTTAACCAGCACAGTGTTTCACAGCCCCTCCATGTTTTCAGGGTGGTCTTTAATCACTGTTTTGGTGGGGGAAGAACAAAGGACCAGGACAGCTTCTTCAGTTCCAGAGTAGGTTAAACAGACACTCACTGCAATTTACCATCCCAAGCCTGGAGAGAACCTTCCCCAGGGCCAACAGGTCACCCCAGCACGGGGCACTGGCCACGTCCCAGTGGAGCTGGAGGAGGCAGTGCTCTGATAGTGAGAGCCACTCATGTTTTCCCCAGGGTGGAGGTGCAGGGACGTGCTCTGGAGCTCAGCCACGGCGTCCCTGGCACGGTGCAGATGGCAGCGGTTCGGGTACCCGGCGCTTGATGCAATCTGCACCAGCTACAGCAGGCACCAAGTTCAAAGTCAAAATGAACATTTGTTCTACAACAAAACACATTGCAAATGATCCTTAGCAAATTTTAGCTGTTGGTACAGTCAGATAAGAGCACAGTATCACAGCTCAGCCTCATTGTTCCTGCAAGCTCTGTGCTGCTGAACATGAGTGGCAATGCAGAGAGCGAGCCAGAGTTTGTATTTTGGTATAAATTACAGAGCAGAATAATAGAGCTGAAGGGGCAGCTCTGCTCTTCCCTGCATTGCTTCCCTCACATTTTGAAGCCCATTAAATTTCTTCCTGTTTAGTTGTTTTATTTTGGCTCCTTGCTGCTTAAAACTGTTCTGTGCACGCCGAGCGTCGCAGCCGAATAAATAATGGCCAAACTTGCCCTGCAAAACTCCAAGAGCTGTTATGTAAAGCAGAGAGGGCATCAGCAGATAGAGACAACTCGGAGGCAACCTGAGGGTTGGGATTCTGTGTCAGCTCCACACACAGGGGAAATAACCCTTTAATCCAGTGCAGTGTATTTCATTTACTGTAGTGTTATCCAGTTCGAAGATGTTATGAAAGGAATCCCTGGAGAGACTTAAGACTTCAAAACCAGCCTGAGTTTGAACTTAATTCCACTGTTGCAAAAGGCTGGAGCTGTGGAAGATGACCTTTTCTGTACCTTGCATGCCAGGAGCCATCCTGCCTCATAATGTCACGCCAAATTAGAATATTCTCTTTTTGTTTTACTCAGGATTTTGTTTTGTCTTTTCTTTTTAATTAAAAGCATCTGTTGCTATTAATGAAATGGGGGAAAAAAAGAAAAAATATCAATAGCACACAAAAAAAATAAAGCCAGTGATGTCCATAGAGATGAGGAGAGCCAAAAAGATGGATAATTAACAGAGGAACTTTCACCTCCCTGTGAGCTCATCACAAGAGCCCTGGTCAGGACTGGAGGAGCAGTGGTGCCACCTCCTTGCTGCTCATCACCTGCCCAAAACAAAGGGGTGCTCCTCACATACATCCTCCAAACCCCACCAGCAGCAGGTCTTTGGATGGGCTCTGCTTGGACTGAAAATGAGAGGGGGAAAATACCTTTGAAGTGCAGATCCCAGTGTTGCTTGGGTTTCATCAAGGTTATTCTGAATGAAAGTTCAGATACACTTTACAAAACAGACCATAAATGCATGTCAGTGAATCAGAGGCTGATGGGACCCCTGTGATGGCAGGGATGAAGGTGTGAGGTCTGATCTTGCACCAACCACAGGAGCGTCACTGCCCAGGGAATATTTTTAAGTAATCCCACAGGAATCTTACTGAACAAGTCATGGAAACCCCAGTTAAAGTTGTTCACTACTGTTAACTGCCTCCATGGACTTTGCTGCTTGGAGGTGAACCATAAAAGGCCAGTTTTCACTTGCTGCATCTTCCAATTCAGATTGTGGGTGCAATTAAATGTACAATTATATTTTCCAAAAACAAGGTTCCCCCACAAAATACTAAATTAATTACAAAATGTCTTCCTAATGTGAAATTATTTAGCCTGTTAAAGCAGTACAAACAGCTTTATTGGATCATTAATGGTTAGAAATGTTCAGTCAGCACAGTTGGAAAAAATGTAAACTAAATATGTCAAGGATACGTTGCATTTTACTCTTACTATTTTTTAATGTCTTATTTCATGGTAGATAAGTGAAAAATCTTTTTACCTGACTTAGTGAGAGGCTCATTTACTCATGCAAATTTAAAACCAAGTGTCATAATACAATGAAATTATAAAAACATATCAAAAAGGAGTTAGTGAGTCACTAAATTTAGCTCCTAATGGAGTTCAAGCTGTCTTACAGAGTTGTATGTGCTCTGGTGCTCTGTAAACATCAGAGCAGAGCTCAGAAACCAACTGGGGTTTCTGGAGAAGCTCTTCAGGTTTCCAGCCCTTCTGACCTGGGTCTCCGGGAAACTTGGATTTTGATCCCAGGAAGACACTCAGCATTAAATTAGAATCCATTGTGATGAGCTCTGGGCCAGCACCAGGTCCTGCAGAGCCACATTCCAAACTCCGGTACCAGAGCAGTCCTGGGATGATGTGCAGGTGACACACTCAACATCCATCAGGATTTTCCTGATCCACACAACACAGTAGGGCTGACAAGGGGGCTGGAAGATGCTGAGAAACTCAGGAGTTTGGCTCAGAATCTGTGCAGATCCACAGAACCAAGAGAACTGGTGCATCTGGAACAACAGCAGCAAACCAGGAGCAGATCCTGCCTCACCACTGGGCATTTCCACTCACCCAGTCTGAGGGCAGCACTAACATGAAGCTTTTATGTTCAGGAACAACCTCATTCCAGGAGTAAGCCAAGAAGATGAAAGGGTTGTAAGAGAAGGAAAAGGGTGGGCCAAGGTTCAAACATGACCAGTCTATCTCATAGACCTCCAAAATTCATCAAAACCAAAGCCTACTTGACAGAGTAGGAAACAAAGGTGCCTCTGCCACTGGCTTAAGATACTGGGAGGCAATTCCTAAGGGTAAAAAAGTCCTTAGAGCTCCTCCTGGCACCTAAGGGGGCTCCAAGAGAGGTACTCTGAACAACGGATGGAGGGACAGGACAAGGGGAGTTGGCTGCCCACTGACACAGGGCAGGGTTAGATGGGAAGGAATTCCTGGCTGGGAGGGTGGGCAGGCCCTGGCACAGGGTGCCCAGAGAAGCTGTGGCTGCCCCATCGCTGGGAGTGCCCAAGGCCAGGTTGGACAGGGCTTGGAGCAACCTGGGCTGGTGGAAGGTGTCCCTGCCCATAGCAGGGGGTGGGACAAGATGAGTTTTAAGGTTCCTTCCGGACCAAACCAGTCTGGGATTCTACATCATCCCTGCCCATCAGGCCAGGCTCAGGTCTGGGTCCCAGCCAAGGGACCCCCAGGTTTGCACGGGGTGGCTGAAGCAGAAGTCAAAGGAGGGGAAGGAGGGAGAAACACTGCCCTAGGCAGCCCCCACCAGCTCCATCCACTGCAGCTGAAGTGTCAAACTAGGGCCCAAAGTCCCATGAAAGGAAGAAACAAATATTCCCAGTGTTCTCTGACCCAGCAGAAAATCATGAAAATAAGACCCTGTAAGGAGAAGAGGCCAAGTAACTAATGGAAAATCATCGAGCTGCATTAAGGGCTGTGTTAAAGGTTTATGACCTACTGCCCAGACAAGTCCACTGATGTTCCTGAAACCTCATCGATCCACAGGTCAAACCAGGAACAAAAAAATACCAGTTTTAGAAAATATCCCTAGCTTAGATACAATAAACCCACCCCATTCCTATGCACAGCTAAAAAGGGGGAGACCTTTCCACATGAGAATAAAATCTGCTGCAGAGCTTGACTGTAACTGTAAAATCACTGACCTGTCCCCATCTGTAACAGGCACAGGCTGATACAAGGAATTAGGGAGATGTCCTACGTAACTGCTTTAATTAATTTGTGAAATTTTGCACCCTTCTTGGAGGCAGGAGACGTGGCACTTTGTGCTCCCTTGGATTGCCATTGCTCTCAATTTTATTTTTATCCTGAGTTAGATATGAATCAGGCTCTGCAAAAGACAAAACAACCCACTGTAATCATCCAGCATGCCAATTAAACTTAAAGATACCCTGGAAATTAAAATTAAATGCCATATCTATGAAAAGAAGCAGACAGCTTCCTCAGAAACAACAAAAAAAGCCTATATTACAGGAACACGACCGTGGCAGCCCAAAATTGTCGCTGAAACTGTTATATAACTTACTACCATCCTTCACATCTGCATAGTGTAGATCTTCATCAAATTGGGTATGTTTTTGCACATTTATCATCAAGATTTATTGAAGCTGATTCCATAAATTTCATTGAGTTGTTCACTGGTGCTATTTGTTTCCAAGGCAACGCATGCACTTTGCCCAAGCTGCAAAGTAAATCACAATTGTTCGGGATTTGGGGTCTCTGCCCCTCTCGTGCCACATGACACCTGCACCTCCCAGTGCCAACAGCAGCACTGGCGTGGTGGTGCAAAGAATTAGCAGATTAGGGGGGGATTTAGCAAAAAAAACCCAATCCCTGATAGGGAAGAAAAACATGAAATGAAGCAGGTAGGGAGCGAGCTGCTGGCAGGAAGGTGGGACTCATCCGAAGTCCTGCTCCCATCTCATTTACACCTTGGATGGCTGGAGGCTGAGAAACCCATTCGCAGGTTCAGGAGGAGTCAGAGGGCTCTTTCTGCACAAAATGATGACAGGAAGTCCTGTTCTTGTTGTAGTTGTGGAAAAAGGGACAACAGCAGTAGTGAGGGGAAGGGAGAAGGCATTTACAAACCCTTCCCAGATGGCCTCACCTCCCCACTGATGGCAATGGCTCTGCAGGGATAGAGAATAAGTGCCCACGGCAGAGAACTTTCAGGCAAGCCTGGAAAAGTTCAGCTTGGGATAGGAAAAACAAGCACCAACTCACAGGAAGTGTTATTTATCACCCACTTTCATGCTATTCAAAAAGCAGCATCACAGGTGTCCTGGCCCCACTGGCACTAGAAAAGCTCAGGAGCCACCAGGAACACCTCTGCCTCCACACCACAGCCCTGCAGAGGCCACGAGGCACAGGGACCACCCATCAGATCCCACACAGCATCGCCAAACCACCTTGGAAATAAAGGGCAGTGATAGAGGTAACCTCAGCTGCAGGAAGGTGTAATTCAAAAGCAGGAGATGGAGGTAAACCAGGCTCTGCTCCCAGAGCCTCCTGTGGGAAAAGCCTCCTGTGAAAAGCCACTACTTCAGCATTTGTAAAAACAAAGCCAATCTCGGACACGGTGTCGGTGTTTTCATGGGACACGATGTTTCTCCAGAGACAGTGCAGTTCTGTTTGTTTATCTGCCATGAGAAATATCCTCGACTGCGACAAGAGGGGGCTGCCAAACTCAGCACACCAGCACAGACCAAACTGGAAACTTCATGGTGTGAGTCAGGGAAGCCTGAAAACCGTTCAGCTTCCAAACCCAGTCACAATGTGTCATGTAGCTGCAGAGAAGATGTAGCCTCAATTATCCAGAGCACAGGAAGCTGCAATCCCTTCTCTTTTGCCCGTTTTTTTAACAAAATTGCTCTTTGTTGGGTAGCACATTCCCTTGGATTCCCAGAGCGATCAAAAAAGACAGCAGCCCTGATGACAAAAGCCACTCGTTTTGCTGCTTTCAGCCTCGGAAATGTTAAAGGATTGTTTGCTTTCTAAGTGCAAGTCCACATTTAAGAGGAATAAAGAATTTCTCTGGCAGGCTGGATCAATGATGCAGCAAGCCAAGCATGCGACCTCCCGCAGGGAGCCTGGGTCCGGCGCTCCTGGAAACAATAAAACAACCTCACGCTGCTCCTGAGCCACTGCACAATGTGGGAAATGGGGGGGAAACTTCCTCCTGACCCTCCATGCAATGAGCCACCTCCTCCAGCAGCACGAACTGCACTGCCATGGTCAGGATGCTCAGCCCCTTCTCCCCATCAGACTTGCACCCACGATGCCAGCCCAGCCCTCACAGCTATGGCAGTGGTCACAGTCCATGAATTGCCCTCTTCTTCCAGGGATGGTGTTGGGAACAGACGGTCCTGCAGTTGGGCGACGGCTGAACATTCCCCGCTGCCAAAAACACCTAATATAAGGATATTCTCCAGCCAGCAGCACAAAAGCAGGGAGAGGGTATAAATAGCCTTTGGAGAGGGTGTAAAAATAGCTGTAGGTAACATTTATATGCTATAAAAATCCCTCATTTTTGGCCCAGCAAAAGTGAGTTTCCTTTCATCGTGGTTTGGCGAGCAGCATCCCCTTCCCTTCCAGTCAGCACAGCGGGGTAAGGGCAGGGACTGCTCCCAATCCACCAGTGCACCCTTGGAAGAACGGCAGGAGTGACTTTCCCTTGCCAGCTTTTTAAAAGACACCCTGTCAAGGCCTATCCTATAATATTCCCAATAAGGAACCAAACCCTGGATATATTGGCACAGATCCTTCTGTGGGTGACAGTTGTGGGGCAGTGTGGCACTGAGAGGGGTGGGCTGACTTTAATGTCTTCCTTAGACACAAAACCCAAGTAACTACACACAAGCACACGGCTTTCTGCGTGTCCCCACACCAAACTCTGTGTGCCCACTGAGTGGGGCCTGTGAGCTGCCAGCCTGGGAGCTGGGTTGGCACCCCTGGGGGTGCGGCGGGCATGTGTGTGGTGACACAGACACCTGCATGAGATCACGGACCCCTCTGCCTCCCTCCCTCCCTCCCCTCTGCCACCCTTACCAACCAGAGGAGGATAAAAATGCTCTTAAAAAGAGCTTATTTTCATTCCCAGCTATTTGTTGGCGATGCAGCCTGTGGGTTCACACAGCCAAAAGAGAGGGAATTTCACACGGTGCCAGGCTCAGCTCAGCAGGGCTGGGCCCGCTGCTCTGCTGCAGCATCAGCATCCCCACGATGCTCCAGCATCAGCATCCCCACGATGCTCCAGCCCGGCCCCACCGCTCTCAGCACACCCCTTTGGTTCTCCTCACATGAAGCAGTGTCCTGGCACACCCACACAGCCACGATCCTGTCTGGCATCCCTCTGCAAACCCCTCCTGAGCGCAGGGTGCTGCCAGGGAGGGCTCAGCCCCCTCCAACGCTGCCTCCCCAGGGAGCGGGGCTGGCGAACAAGGCTCGGCAATGAGCGCTGGCACCGCTCGCTCGCCACCCGGTGCGCGGCTCCCTGTGGTGTGCAGGTGGCTCCTTTGATTCCTGATTACTTGTCAGCCTTCCTTCGGGCTGGCACCGTGCCTGGGGCAAACTTTGCAGCAAGAGGGTCACCCCAGCAGCCTCTCCCAACGGCCTCTCACAGCTCGTGCCCACGGGAAAGGATGAGGTGCCCACAGGAAGGGACGTGGTGCCCACGCGGGGAGGCACAGCTGCATCCTCGGGGGATCACCCCATGCTGGGGGGCACCCACAGCCCCACCTGCCCCTCCGGGAGGGCTCCCCACCAGCACCCAGCAAGTGATGCCCCAGCCAAAACCTTGCACGGCAAGCAGAGTGCACAAGTGCTGCAGAGTGGAGCTATTAAAAAAAATCCCTGTTGAATTTGACCCCCAATTCATCAAGGCCACAATGTTGTCTCAGAACATGCCAGTTTTAGGAGAAATCTCACCAGGAATGTCTTGGAAACCCCAGGCACATCAAGCAGTTCACAGGGTCATCTCCCAGGCTGGAAGACCTGGGTCCAAGTCCCTGCTATGCCCAGTTCCCACCAAGCATCACGTCCCACACCCCTCCTGGGGCAAAGACCATGGAGCAAAACCAGCGGAGCAAAACCATTCAAGGATGTGAAGAAAAACCACCCAAGGGTGTAGAACACCACAGAAAGGCACAAGTGTCTGCACAAGCCACTACAGGGCAACAAAACACTGTGTCAGATCCGCAGCGCCGTGGGCTGGTAACAGTGACTACCCCAGTTCCCAGCTCTGCAGTAAAGCTGGAGAGCTCAAGCCTGCTGGGGAGTCTCAGCATTCTCCAGGTCACTGCACAGGTGCCTGGTTAGTTTGGCCTGTTTTAACTTAGCCCAAGCCCAGCTTTAATTCCCTCAGCATTTCAGGCACAGGGTGTTTCCCAGTCTGGGGCTGATCCTTCTGCTGAAGCTCTCCAGGCACGAGTGTCTGCACCAGCAGGGACTGTTGAGGGAGCTAATTCAGGGCTTTGATGAGATGAAATGAAAAGCTTTGATTAAACTAAGTTTTAAAACCCACCAGGATTTTTTTTTTTTAATCTTATTCAGATCAACATCCTAAGATTCCACCCGGAATCTAAACCTTTTGCTTCCCCTCAGCTGTTATTTGTGTGCAAAGCCCTTCAGACATCAAACCCCACACCAACCTAATGGAATAGAAATGGAGGGAAAAGTACATCTGGCAGTAACTAAAATGACACAGACTTCCTCCAAGAATGTAAGTAAGGCCCTTATTTTGTAAAAAACTTCCTTCTGCCAACATAGCTCAGAAAGAGCAACCTGGAAGCACTCCACTATTCATGGAGGGTCCAAGCAGCTTTTCTTCTTCATGGAATCAAGGAGTGGTTTGGATTGGAAGGAATCTTAAAGCTTATTCCATTCCAATCCCCTGTCATGGGCAGGGACATCTTCCACTAGCCCAGGTTGCTCCAAGCGCCATCCAGCATCGCCTTGGACATTTGCAGGGATGGGGCAGCCACAGCTTTCCATCTTCACAGGGAAGAAAGGGCTGGTTCACACAAGGGTTTGAATGACAACAACATTCACTTCGCTGCAGATTCTCTGGCACATACCAAGAGGAGCAACTTGATTGAGCAACTCCAACCACTCTGTGTTGGATCCAGGCATAAGTCTTCATCCTCATCTTAGGGAACCTTGTCCCAGGGCAAAAGCAGGGGTGGGACATTTCTAAAACTGCATAAAAATCCCAAACCAGAGTCCCTGAAGCTCTGCATGTTTGCAACACTTGGATCCTGACAGAGACGGAGCAGTGAGTGGTCAACAGTGCAGGAGAAAATGTGATTTCTCATGCAGGTTTTCCAGCCCCTGACTCCACTTCCAGCACTGTGCATAATCCTTGGGCATACACCAGCACCTCCAAGAGAGGACTTTTCAAGGAACATCTGAAGTTACAGCAACCATCTCACACAAACACAAGCAGCAAGCAGAGAGAGAGAGAGTTTTCCTACCATAATTGCAACCCCCAAAAATTACATCAAATGTAAAAAAAATCCTTCTTGCTCAAGAGGTTTATCCAGAAACACCAGTCCTTACCTTCCAGTCACACAACTGTTCCCCAGCCCTGGAGTACAGGATGGGATTTGGATGCTTGCTGTGACAGACAGCAAGGCAGGGAGGGAGAAAAGCAGCATTTCCCAACAAATCATTTGACAGATATTTGTTCACCACCCCACAGCAGCCTGAGCCAGTGCATTACCTGCATTACATTCCAGGTACCATCAGTTTGACATTGAGTTTGCTTTAAGAAAAAGAAGAACCAAATCGATTTCTTGGGAGGATAAACTCGCAGCTAAAGGGAAAAACTACAATTACACTTTTCAGCCATGAAAAGTAAATCAGATGGTGCTGAAATCCCAGCAGAAAACACAGATTAATTAAAGTCTGCACTTTCTAAATCTGTTATTCAACTAAACACAGCTGTTAAAAAAATGATGCCTTTGCTGTAATTTCCATGTACATTCATACCACTGAAATACTGTGAAAAACATTATTAAGTGTGTTCAGTGGCTGCTGGAGTCGTACAGGAAAAGAAAGCACACATATATGTTTAATAATGACAGGGATTGCTTTATTTCAAAGAATAAATTCTGCTTGAGAGCTTGAATGCTGTCTCAAGGATGGGATGGAATGTATCACAATGGGAAGAGGGGGCAGGAATGGGACCTTGAGGTGGAGCAAACCAGCATCACCTCAGCAGGGTGGGAGCTCGGGGCACTCCCTCCTCCTGCATCACCAGTCCAGGCCCATGGCACGTGGCATCCATCAGCCAGATCCCAGCTCTCCTTCTGGTACAAAACCACTTGTACTTCCAAGTACTTTTGGCCATCTGTCCATCACAGGCAATGCTTCCCAATTTCACTGATTTCATTAACCCTAATATATTATAAGATCTTAGATTAAAAAAACCCAACCCACAATCAGCTTTTTCACAGGGCCTCATCTAAAGCCCATCAAGGTGAGGAGAGGCTTGTGCTGAACCCTGAGAGCTGCGGATCAAGCTCTGCTTCCGCACAGAGCCAATTTATTCATCAGGAGATGGCACAGTTACCAACGCAGGGAGATGGCACAGGAGGCACAGCCCAGTCCCCCTGCCCAGCCCAGCCCTGCCACGCTGCACAGGGGCTCTGGCAGGGTGTGTGAGGCTGGCAGAGCACAGCTACTCTGACACCCTGGCATGTGGGGACAACATGACATGCAGGAAACAAAGGCTTTCCTTCTCTTTTCCTCCCTTTCCCTCCAAGTCTACACGAAGGATCAAAGTGGAGAGCTCCTTGTTCTGTTACAGGGGGAAGGGAAATTGCAGTGATTTGAATGGAACCTCAAGACACTCTGCAATTCAACTCAATCAGGAGAAAATTCCTTCCCAGCCCTGATGCAACCCTGGTCCTCCTCTATGGAAGAGAAAATAATACTTGAACCTTGCCTCCTGTGCAAGGGGGAGGAGGCATGGAGAGCCCTCCCTGCCGCTCAATCCTTCTGAAATCACTGCATCTTAAAATATAATTAGAATGATCTAATACAGCAATATATTAATGTTGGCAATAACTCCTGGCCTTCACACCAGCCCGGGAAGCCTCTTGGAATCCACACTCCTGGTTGCTCCAGGCAATGGCACAGTAACAATGATGCCACCAAGGTGATGACATCAGCAGGGCACTTGTATCTGTGACCTTGGAGTGGGGACAATCCAGCAGCTGGATTGCCTGTGCTGAGCCATGGGACCTCGAGGAGACACCGACCACCAGCGTGGCCACCCCGCACCACCATTGCAGTGACACCTGGCACTGC
>JAWWEV010000152.1:18410326-18427800 GCA_035583235.1 Hafferia zeledoni | reverse complement strand
TGCCAGAGCACAGAGTGCAGCGAGTGCCACCCAACACCACCACAGCAATGGCACTGCTGTCACAGCACAGAGTGCAGCGAGTGCCACCCAACACCACCACAGCAATGGCACTGCTGCCAGAGCACAGAGTGCAGCAAGTGCCACCCAACACCACCACAGCAATGGCACTGCTGCCACAGCACGAAGGGCAGAGAGTGCCACTCAACACCACCACAGCAAAGGCACTGCTGCCAGAGCACAGAGTGCAGCGAGTGCCACCCAACACCACCACAGCAATGGCACTGCTGTCACAGCACAGAGTGCAGAGAGTGCCACCCAACACTACCACGGCAATGACAGCTGGCACTGCTGTCACAGCACGAGGGGCAGCCAGTCATTCTCCTGATGTACAGTGGGTCCTTTCTTGCATTTAACGTCAACAAAAATCCCTGTATTTTCATTCCACTCTACTTCCTCTGTTTGCTTTTTTCAGGAAAGCAAAACTGATGGGGAAAAAAAATCTTCCAATTTAAGGAGGCTGTAAAAAACCCCCATTGTCAGGTCCAAGGAGACCCCTGAGTCTCCCCATGGCAATGGTCAGTCAGCTGTGTGGAACAAGAAATGTGTTGAATAAACTCCTCTAAGCAACTCCTCCACAACTTCACAGAAAAAGACACTTTTCAGTAGGTTTAATCGTCACTGGCTTTTGCACAAAACACCTCACTGCATCTACTTATTATTGCTCCTCTGCCTAATCTACCCAACCACATCAAGCGTGAACCTTCTGCAAGGTCCTGAAACATGATCAACTAAGGGAAAAAAACTATTAAAATCAAGGAGGAATTGGTAAAAAAGAGGATCTGTGTTCTTCAGGATGAGCAAGATACACTGGTGGCAAAGTACTTCCTATAATCTTCCATTACAGGGTGAAGGTTTTACTAAAAAGAAATAAAAAATGCTCACATTTTGATCTTTTCCCAGAGCTAGACATGGTTTAATTAGCTTGATCTCATTATGTAAACTGGAGGGGAAAAAAGAACACCATTAAAGCAATATCCCACTGGCAAATGAGACAACCTTGACATCAGCCACGATATTTTCTTGGAAAAGTCTCCCCTGTTGATGCAGCTTCCACACTTCTACCTCATCACCAGGTCTTCATCACCCCATCTCTTCCAGCTGCCCTGCTCAATCCAACAGCATTTCCTGGCTTCTGCTTCCCTCCAAGCAGCCTGAAAAATGCTTTTAGGAAAAAAAATCCAGCTCGATGTTATCTCGGTTCTATTTAGCCTGAGATCATTCAGTGTGTTCTTTAGAAAAGATCAACTGGAACTAAACACTGCCATAATATACTCCATCGGTTAAAGTACATACTTTTGTAATAACACATTTAGAATTCAATAAGAAAAACCAGAATTACAAACAAGGTGTCCATAATGAGCCTCAATATAATTATTAAAGCAGATAAAGTAAGCCTGGGTTTCAATACAAGGAAGTTATTTGTACCTTAATGATAATGAAAAGTAAAAAGCATCTGTAATTTCCGCTGAAATGTATTTCAGAAAGTCAACTAAGTGCACGTCACTTTGTTAAGACTATTCTTATTATTGTGTTTGCACTGACAGCAAAATGCTTCTTAGTTCCAACTCCTGGGATATATAAAAATATGATTAGAGCACTATAACAATACAACAATGGATTAATTTGCCCAAGCATTACATTTGGATCTGAAAGACTTTGATAATTTATTTTACCAACTGAAAGGTGGTTATTTTGGGATTCTGGCTCATAACTAAGTAGTTCAGTGCAGCATTTTGAATTTTTTTTATATATATATATTTCAGCACTGGCAATATTGTGAGGTTCCAGTGATTTCCTCTTGAGCTTTTGTGCTACTCCTGTGCCAAGCCTTATCCTGGGATTTAGGTTGGGCTGCCTCCTCCAAAGGGCATCACACATCCTACAGCCTCCAAAACAACTAGGCAGTGGTGATTCATGTGGCAAAACCACTACCCAAGAGAAAGAATATTATGTTTTTTGGGGGTGCTGAACAATCTTACCCATGGCAGAGAAGGGGAGCACAGAGAACTAACTGGTGTTGAATGGTGCAGTTAACAAACATGGACCAAAAGGTGTTGGGAAATCCAGCCTGGAGGGCAGATGATATAAAGGAAAATAATTAATAACTCATCTGATCAATGTCAATCAGAACCATCCTCTAGAATGGCAAGATTAGCATGGAATAATACAGATTATTAGGAAATTCAGGTGCTCCATCTCAAATTAGACTGGGATTAGAAGGGAGTGGAATTTGCCATTTTGGACTAAAACAGGGAACAGAACCACATTTTTGCAAGAAAGCAAAAACCCCCAGGACCTCAGCCATTGGGCTACTCAAAAAGGAAGCAGGTCTGCAGAGACAGGAACAGCCCAAGGGCCAGAAACAGAGACCAATCCAGAAATGCCCAACACTGGTGCCATGGCACAGACAGGACGGGCACAGTCCTGACCCTCTGTGGGGTTTTTCAACCTCAACAATTCAGTGATTCCATCATTGGAAGATCATCAAGTCCAAACATGCCTCAGCACTGCCAAGCCCACTGCACGCCCACAGCCCCAAGTACAACATCTTCCTATCTTTTCCATTCCTCCAGGGATGGGCACTCCACCCCTGCCCTGGGCAGCTGTGCCAGGGCTGGACACCCCCTTTCCAGGAAGAAATTTTCCCTAACTTAAACCTCCCCTGGCCCAGCCTGAGGCCGTGCCCTCTCCTCCTGTTCCTGTTCCTGGGAGCAGAGCCCGACCCTCCCTGGCTTCCCCCTCCTGGCAGGGATTGCAGAGCCAGAAGGTTCCCCCTGAGCCTCCTTTTCTCCAGGCTGAGCCCCTCCAGCTCCCTCAGCTGCTCCTGATGGTCCAGCCCCTTCCCCAGCTCCATTCCCTGCCCTGGACACTCTCCAACCCCTCAGTGTCCTGCTTGGAGTGAGGGGCCCCAGACTGAGCCCAGGACTGAGATGCCTCAGCAGTACCAGCACAGGGAGGTGGTCTCTGCCCTGGTCCTGTGGCCACACTATTACTCATACAAGCCAAGATGCCCTCTCGTCATCAATTCATTAATTAACTAAAGCAATTTCCCTTTTAATTGCAGTGGCACAGCAGGGAACAGAGTGCACAGGGAGGCTGTGCTTGCTCACCCTCTCTGCTCGTAGCCAAGGCAGACTGTCATGTCCTGACTCAAGGCACACTGAGATCCCACAGACTGGGAGCTAATGCTGGTCTTCCACAGACTGAACCCTTCACACATGGAGAACACAAGCACTTCACTTCTGGATTACTGGAGCAGTGAGAGGCTAATGCAGCAAAGGCTTTTAGGCAACAAGACTTACTATGCAGCACATTGCCCAAATCTTGCAAGAGATTGCTTTTCACCCCGAGGGAGATTTGAAGGGTGTAAGAAATTTCTCTTCTCTCCATCCTCCTCCCTAACTCCAGTCATCTTGCAATTTACTTTCATGCTTATTTTTGGGTTTTACAAAAGTGAATTTGGTAAAGCATAACATGCCACAGGCCCTTTTTCACTTGAGAATCCAGTAAAATAGACCAAATCTTTCAGGTTATTTGCAGAAGAGAGAAAAAACCCAAATCAGTGGGGTCAGGCTCAATGACATGACTGTTAAAAAGTCTCAATGAAGTGTTCTAATTAAAAGTCATAAAGCCTGTGAATGTTCTATTCCAGAATTTCTTCCCTGGAGAGTTTGGAGCAGAAGCTCCTGGGTGAGGATTACAAACATGGCATGGAATTGGCATCTCAAAACAGGCACTAGACAAGAAGGGTGGGTCTGAAAGACCTTGAATTTTGTGAGGTTTTGAGCAGCCTCAGCTACTGTGGCTGGAATCCACATGGAGTGTTTTCCAAGGGTTTTGTCCCCTCCCCTGCCTGCAGCAAGACTGATTTACAAGCCAGATAGGAGGACAGCACTGATTTTGGAGAGGAGGAGGAAGATAAGGGTCAATGCAGACATGTCTGCGCACAGAAGCATCTTAAAACTCTATAAAACTCCCTGAAGGGATGTTGTAGCCAGGTGGGGGTTGGTCTCCTCCCAGGCAACCAACAGGAGAACAAGAGGGCACAGTTTAAGCTCTGCCAGGGGAGGTTTAGGTTGGAAATCAGAAAGAAATTCTTTACACAGAGACTGCTCAGGCATTGGAATGGCTGCCCAGAGAGAGGGTGGATTCTCCATCCCTGGAAGTGTTTAAGCTGAGACTGGATGTGGCACTGAGTGCCATGACCTGGTGATCACGGAGGGTTTGGATCAAGGGTTGGACTTGATGATCTCAGAGGTCTCTTTCAACCCAGCTCATTCTATGATTCTGTGATTCTTCCTGCCTTGCTTTCCATAGGAAATCATGTGAGCTTCCCATTCATTACTATCAGTGCTGTTGCTGGAGCTGGAGGATTGCCCAAGTGCTACTGTTGTCAGAAATCCAAAACATCAGTGGGGTGATTCATCTAATGCCTTGACAGCTCACGAGCTGGGCTGGGGGAGGACCCAAAAAAACCAAATAGCAGAATGGAGTCCTCTCAAATCCTGAGGGAGCCACTGACACCACTAACACTGTACAGACACCACTTCCAGCTGCACCTGTCCTGGACACTTCCTCCATGACCAAATGATGCCATTCCCAGGAGAAGGAGCAAACACACCTTTGCCTTTATTATTTTTGTCAACACTCTGCTAATTGTCATAGCAGAGCAAAACTGTATTCCAATTCACTCAATTAGAGAGATACAAAGCCATCAGAGAGTGTCCAAAAGAGGCAATAAAGATGGGGAAGGGCCTGGAGGGGAAATGTGTGAAGACACTGAGGGCACCTGGTGTGTTCAACCTGGAGGAGACCGAGGGGAGACCTCATTGTGGTCTACAACATCCTCATGAGGGGCAGAGGAGGGACAGGCACTGATCTCTGCTCTGTGGGACCAGGGACAGCACCCAGGGAATGGCTGGAGCTGTGCCAGGGCAGGGACAGCACCCAGGGAATGGCTGGAGCTGTGTCAGGGCAGGGTTAGGTTGGATCTCAGGAAAAGGCTCTTCCCCCAGAGGGTGGTGGGCACTGAGCAGGCTCCCCAGAGCAGTGGGCACAGCCTCAAGGCTGCCAGAGCTCCAGGAGTGTTTGGATGATGCTCTGGGGCACAGGGTGGGATTGTTGGGCATGGTCCTGTGCAGGGATGAGGGTTGGACTCGATGGTCCTGGTGGGTCCCTCCCAGCTCAGCACATTTTGTGATTCTGTGATATGGAGACAGGCTGAGAAAGCTGGGGCTGTTCAGCCTGGAGAGGAGAAGGTCGTGTGGAGACCTCACAGCACCTTCCATTATCTAAAGGGGCTACAGGGAAGACAGAGAGGAGCTGTTCATCAGGAACTGGAGGGACAGGACAAGGGGCAATGGATTCAGACCAAAAGAGGGGAAATTTAGGTCAGGTATTAGGGAGAAATCCTTCCCTGTGAAGGTGGAGAGGCCCTGGCACAGGTTGGGCAGAGAAACTGTGGCTGCCCCATCGCTGGAAGTGTCCAAGGCCAGGTTGGATGGATCTTGGAGCAGGGGGTGGGATGAGACTATCTTTAAGTTCTCTTCCAACCCAAATCATTCTGGGATTTCACCCTGGCAAAGCTCTTCCACCGAGATGCCATTTAAGTCTTGTTTATACCTTGCTCACTCAGCCAGAGAGTTCACAACTAGAGAATAAGGGAGGCTTTGTACCTCCTTGCTCTGCTATGTTAAAAATTGATTTAGCATAATGGTTTCAAAGAGATTAAAATCCAATTTTGTAAATCAAAGCAGGAACTGTACTGACTCACTTCTACAGCAGCAGAAAGGAACCTGCTGAATGCTGCAAACGACAGTGGCAGCCCTGAGCCTCTGCACACACCAAAGTGATGAACCAAACAAACCCACACTTTAATAAGCTGCAGTTTACTGAAGGCATCTGCTCTCCACATAACTAAGAGGGGATTTTTATCTGGAGGAGAACAGGGAGCATGTGGGTCAGACACAGCTTCTCAGACAGCATTGTCCAGCTGTCCTGCTCAGTGTGGATGGGTACTCATGGCAGAAAAACATGAGATCCTTTCTCCTCCAGGTATTTATCATCACTCAGGATTCACCATTGCATTAAACTTGATTTAGGGAGGAAAAAGAAGTAAACAAACACAAATGGGCAAAATAAGATACACTGAGACAAAACAAATGGGCTCTTGCACACATACTAAGAACTCCAACATACAAATTACCTACTTCAAGGAAAACACATTCCCTTTAATATACTGGATATGCAGAAATAGCTGTAAAGCAAAAAATCCACATGTTCAGAACCATTTATAGTGAGTGTCTTTGATGGTTACAGCATCTTTTGAAGCAAAACACAGCCATAGTTGACAGAGCCTGATTCCAGCAGGCCAGAGTCGTTGGGAGCTGGCACAGCCCAGCACTCAGCAGGTCTTTGCAACAAATCCCACATCATTTCTTACAAGCAGCACAGAAATCCTATCACTAATTCACATATGAACAAGCAATCTGAGCTTTAAAGAGCACCTGAAGCATGGCATGGGAGAAATTTTGCATATTCCAGCTCAGGCAGCTCCATAGATGAGGTGGAGTCTGGTGGGTTTTTTAATTTTGTTTGCTTTTAGAGGGAAGATATTGACATTTTTCATGGCTTTCTTTTTAATGCAACAGTTAGCCTTGTTTTATGCTACTTATTCTCACCTAAATCAAGATCTCTGTGCTACTACATGGAATGTTTCATGTGTATCCACAGTCCACCAAATCTACCCTATAAAATCTCCATGGAAAGAGGAGAACTTGTCCCAGGGACAAATTTATGGAAGTTTGGAGCAACAGAAATTGCAGACATGGAGAGAGCCCTCAGATCACAGACATTATCCCAAGGAATGTTTCAGAGCTGGGACCAGTGAGGAGGAGGCATTGAGAAATTAAAGCCCTTCACACAGAGGACACCACGCCCAGGGTTGGTGCAGGGGCAGTGCCAGACCCACACTGTGCCCTGGGATGCAAAAATTGGGAACTCCTGGACAAGCCCAGATCCCAGACAACCACTCTGAGATGTTTGAGACAAACTGGGAGAAGTTCTTCACTCATCAACACATCCTCTTTTATTCTGGTGCCCCTGGGAGCCATGGCAGCCAGGCACTGCCAGCTTTGCATCCTCCTAAACCACCTGGAAAAATCCTCCTTGGCTGGCCAAAGTGGCACATTCCAGTCCCATGGTGGCTCTGCCAGCTCAGACCCCCTGGAAGGAGCCCCCCCGGCTCTGCAGGGACAGGTCTCCCCAGCACAGCAGCTCTGCCAGCCCTGCCTGCGACCTGGCACGTGCCACCAGAGCCCATCCCCACCATCCTGGTGTGGCTCAGCCAGGGATTAGGGAAGGGGAAAAGGAAGGAAGAAATTGTTCCTCCTTCTCCTGCTGACATGTGAACCAAATACAAACATCCCTTAATTAGTAACACCCTCCAAATCCCCGGCAGCTGCAGTTTTGATGGGCATTTCATCTAATCCAGCAATTCTTTGCATGAAAAACAACCACCTTAGCCCCTCTTGGAGGATTATGGATTTCAGTGGATTCCTGTGGGTGCCAAGTTAACTCACTTGGAGCACCAGGCACAGTGAGCCAGTGGCAGGTCCCCAGGGCACAGAAGAGCTGCCCCAGCTACAGCCAGGGCTCCCAGCCCAATCCCAGAATTTCATAACCTGCATGATCACACCAGTACAACCAGGAATAAAAAAGTCTCTTTTTTTTCCCTGAAAAACTGTAGAGGAATATTTTGGAAAGGGTGCCTCAATGTTTGTCTGTCTCTTTCCCTCCCTCATCACCATCACCATCATCATCATCATCATGGAGAACCTTCCCCACACAGCAGCACCTCCCACCTCACGAGGTTGCTTTTCCCTCCAATGAAGTTAGAAGGAAAATGGTGGGTTGTTTTTTCAAGGAGAAGATGATCTTCCACTGAGAACTCCATGGCTTTCCCAGCTTCCAGGAGGGATCCCTGTGGGAGTCATTGGCTGCCACAGACCCAGGACAGCCCAGAGATCCTGGCCCAGAGATCCTCATGGATGAGGAGCCAGGAAAAGGTACTATACTCAGAGCTGGCCTGAAGCGAGGAATTAATGCAAATGAGAAAAATGAATATTTAAATAAAACATTTATTAAGCCCAGATTAACTCTGTCAATCACTTCTCACTTTTGTTTTGTCGTGCCCACATTCAGAGGGGCTGCACAATAACCAGTTTCGGTTTTTCCAGGGTATTTTTAGTTCTGTATTTAGAAGTGCAGCTTCCTCAAAGATTTTTTTTTTTATTTAAAAATTAAGTGCATTTCCTTGTGCAAAGGAGAACAAATTGCTACTTAAACTTTCTCCTATTGTCTATTTGCCTGCAATTTCCACCTCATTTACAGCCTTTTTGTGTCTGCCCTTTTGTTTAGTTTTTACCTTTGACATTCTCTTAATTTCTCTTCAGAGATACCTGACACCTTTACATTAAACTCACAATACGCATAATTCTGAGTTTTTGGAGAAGGGCTGCTCAGCAGCAGCAGCAGCTCCCAGCCAGGCTGAGAACCCTCACGTCTGTCAAGTGGGGCCATCTGGAAAACCATTTCCAAAATGAGTTTTTATTTCTCACCTCCAAAGTTTGTAGGGAGGGCAAGGAGCACTGGCACACCGTGCTGGGCTGAGCCTGGCTGGGCACCAGGTGCCCACCAAAGCTGCTCCATCCCTGCCCTCCTCAGCTGGACATGGGAGAAGGAATACAAGGAAAGGCTCCTGGGCTGAGGTAAGGGCAGGGAGAGATCACTCAGCAATTCCTGTCATGAGCAAAACCGCCTCAGCTTGGGGCAATTCATTTACTACCAGTTAAATCAGGGTTAAAAACAGTTCCCCCAACCCATCTCTTCTTCCCAGGCTCACCCTTACCCCCAGTCTCTCCACCTGCTTGGGGCGGGGCAGGGCAGGGCAGGGGTCTGCGTGCAGCTCCCAGAGATGCTGCAGCTGGGGCAGGGCAGGGCAGGGCAGGGGTCTGTGTGCAGCTCCCACGGATGCTGCAGATGGGGGCAGGCAGGGCAGGGCAGGGGTCTGTGAGCAGCTCCCAGGGATGCTGCAGCTGGAGCAGGGCAGGGCAGGGGTCTGTGTGCAGCTCCCAGGGATGCTGCAGCTGGGGAAGGGCAGGGCAGGGCAGGGCAGGGCAGGGCAGGTGTCTGTGTGCAGCTCCCAGCGATCCTGCAGCTGGGGACAGGCAGGGCAGGGCAGGGCAGGGCAGGGGTCTGTGTGCAGCTCCCAGGGATGCTGCAGCTGGGGCAGGGCAGGGCAGGGCAGGGCAGGGCAGAGCAGGGGTCTGTGTGCAGCTCCCAGGGATACTGCAGCTGGGGCAGGGCAGGGGTCTGTGTGCAGCTCCCAGGGATGCTGCAGCTGGAGCAGCTGCCCAGCACAGCACAGCATGCAGTGGCACCCACCCTGCCACTGGCACAGCAAAGGAGGATGGCCATGAACCACCCATGACTGCCCGAGCTCCAAGGCTATGCAAAGACATCCCTTCAACTTCATTACTCCCTCGTTCCCCATCTCCTCCTCCCAGTTGCTTCTTAAATCCACCTCAGTGCCTCTCCACTGCACATGTCCAGGGGTGCCTCGTGCCCAGCTCCCCACTGGATTTTGGGAAGCAGGAGCTCTACAACGATCCAAGAGTCTCAATCTCCTTCAGAGCTGTCACAAATTGAAAGAGTCAACCAATCAGTAGCACTGAGTGGATCCACTGGAGTGGGGATACAACCCTGTCTCAGGAAGACTCCCATCAGCAGAGATCCCACTCATGTCTCCCTTATGTCTCTTGAGTTCCACAATCACCAGCCGTCCAAATCCCACCATCTCCTGCAGCCCAGCCAGTCCATGGCAGCGGTGGGAGGGGATCCACCCCAGCAGGTCCCTGCCCAGCAGGTTTTCTTTCTCAGCTATTCCTTCCCGAGGCCGCTGCGGGTGTGCAGAGGATGCACAGCAGCTCCCCCTGCAGCTGCCCAGTCAGACACGGGCACACCAAACCATCCTGGTCCTCCTCAATCGCAGTTTCCTTTCCACGAGTGTTCCTGTTCAGTCCTGCTGATCACAATAGGGTTCTAATATACTGCTGTCAGTGGAAGGAATGAGAGTCCCCTCCACCTCAGCGTCTCCTGGAGCCCGTGGAAGTGGAGTGGTCCTCAGGAACAGGGCACGCTCTGAATGGTTATTCTGAAAGCACTGAGCCCATCACTCTCAGTGGAACAGTCGCTCTGCCTTTGCTAATGCTTCCATTTTGTTTGCTGAATAAAGTGAAATGGGTTTTCCCCTAAATGTTTGCTCCCTCTCTCTCTCTAAGCACTCCTTTGCTCTTGTCTTCTCCCCTCCTGATCTCAAACCACACCAGCTGTTCAGTTTTGCTCCCCAGGCAGAACAATCTGCCTGTTTCCCTTTAATAAGAATAAAGGGCTGGGGAGGGGAACAAGCAAACAAAAAATCCCCAAACTCAAACCCAAGGACAGCCAAGAACTGGCATCTCCATCAAACACACTGGCATGACAGGAACATCAAAAATCAAACCAACAAAATACTCTTAACCATGAAAACATACATTTCCCAGAATTTTCGCCATCTCCCAAGGCTTCAGTTCATAAAATCATAGAATAGCCTGGACTGGAAGGGACATGACAGACGTCCCACCC
Source organism: Hafferia zeledoni (assembly GCA_035583235.1). Lineage (NCBI taxonomy): Eukaryota > Metazoa > Chordata > Aves > Passeriformes > Thamnophilidae > Hafferia > Hafferia zeledoni. Next base: position 18,417,057 of record JAWWEV010000152.1, on the reverse strand, counting down.
CCTGCCATGGGCAGGAACACCTCCCACCAGGCCAGGTTGCTCCAAGTCCCATCCAACCTGGCCTTGGACACTTGCAGGGATGGGGCAGCCACAGCTTCTCTGGGCACCCTGTGCCAGGGCCTGCCCACCCACCCAGGGAAGGATTCCTTCTTCATCTTCCATCTAACCCTGCCCTCTGGCAGTCGAAAGCCATTCCCTCTGGTCCTGTCACTCCTTGTCCAAAGTCTCTCTCCGGCATTTCTTGCTTTCTCCCAGCACTTATGGGTGAGGATAAAGCCCTGTGTGCTGTGGGCAGCACAGCTGCCCCTTCCCCAGCCCCACATTTCCTCCTGGAAAGGCCACCAGAGCGGCAGGCTGGAAATTCCGAGTGCTCTGAGATTTGATTTTCATCTACTTTGTTAAATTTCTGCTAATTGCTTTTAACGCACTTCCTCCGCCAGCGCCTTCAGAGCTTAATTCCTCCTGGGCATTCTTAATAAGTACAGCAGGAAAATGAAATCCAACCATATGTTGGTGACGTAATCACTCATGGCCCCTGGAACAAATGGAGCAGGGCTTTTTCTTGGGGGATGTTGGTATTTTTGTGACCAAAGGCCATCATCAAATTGTGTAAATTGATAAAAACTGAGCAGAAAAAACTGCAGTCCTATAAATACTATGAAGCAGTAAGGCTGGGTGTGATGTCATGCAGTTCAGTATTTTATAATTAGAACATTCAAAGGTACAGGGGAAAGACTCTGAACTGACATACTTGGGCTGAAGTTGGCTCAGGTTGCCCAGAGAAGCTGTTGCTGCCCCACCCTTGGGAGTGTCCAAGGCCAGGTTGGATGGGGCTTGGAGCAACCTGGGCTGGTGGAAGGTGTCCCTGCACAAGGCAGGGGGTGGCACTGCATGAGCTTTAAGGTCCCTCCCAACCCAAACCAGTCTGTGATTCTGTGAAGTTTTAATAAAGTTCATCACCACCTCCCTGGTTTAGACTGAAGGGAATTGTCACCACAACCCAAGAAACTTCCCATCATGTTCAGTCATCAGCAAGCTCCAGCCAGCACAAATTAAGGCATTACTGCTGCTTTACTCTCCAACAAGAAGGATGTAAGATCCATAACTCCCAAACAATATTATGCACAGCACATACTTTTCATCATTGCACATTAATAGATTTGGGAGTGAAAGTTGGAGGGGTGGTGTTACATGTCAAAATTAATTATAATGCCAATAAGCTGAAATTCAACAGGGAAGATCAGGTTGACTAAATTATTGTGTTGAGTTATCAGCACTGAAAAATCAACTGCAAGAGGCTGTAGCCTTTGGCTGCAAATCCAAAGGTAGATTGAAAAATAATGAGAAGTTAAAAAAAAAAAAAAATTCCCAGCCCAACCCATTGCAGAGGATTTTAAGTGACTGAGAGCAGTTCCACGTAAGGCTGAATTTATCTGTGATACAATTTTGTATTACAGCTGTCAGAGACATCAGCTGGATCTTAACTTTTCATCACAGGCTTACTAAAATTTGGGACCAGTGGTCACAAACGATGCCAATTCAGGTAAATCAGGCTATTTGCTTCCTTTGGGCTGTAAAGCCATGGAGGAAATTCCAGCTCTGTTTCTCAGTGCCCTTCCAGATGAGGAACCTCCAGCATCCGTAAGGACAATGAAATGGAGACCATAAATTCCACCTGTGCTGAAAATGGGCCAGTTGGCAACTTTAGAATACCATGATTAATATAACATTGCTAAATCAAAACCACAACCAAAAGGAAAACCCAAACAACCCCAAACTGTACAAGCAGAGCCTCCCAAACCCCACAGCATTTAAGCATTCCTTGTCTTCCTGAGAGCTGAGTACAAAGAAAAATATTACTGTGTACAAGGACGAGAACAAGCAAATACCACATTTAATTCCTCCAGAGTCAATTAAATGCTAACAATAAAATACAGTCCAAGTTAAGGCCGGACAAAAGGATTAAGGAATGAGGGAGGACTTATTTATAAACATACAAACAAAAACCTGGTTAAGAAGAAGTAGAGGAATTAATAAAAGATAAAAAGAATTATTCCAATATGACTAAGAAGGGGAATTCCTTTATTAAATTTGTCTTCAAAAGTAAATTAAGAAAAGATGCCTGTGCAATCAGTGATGGTGAGTTTATAAAAATAGCTTCCACTGAAGGAGGGAAAAAGGGAGTATCTGGAAAATGCAGACATGTGCCAAATCACTCAATCTGTGCAATTAGCCAACAAAATCAAGTGTTGTTATTTGTGAAGAAGTATTTTTTCAAAGGGAAATTCATCCAATTCCTTCAAAACAGAAGTCTAATACCTAATTCTGGAAATCACTTAAATGGATGGATGCAATTAAGTTCTATTCCCAGCAAAAGAATGGGAAAAACCTTCAGGAAAAGGTATCTCTTGCAGAGAGCAGCTCAGCAAGCTGCAAGCAGAGCCTTGCAGAGAGCACCTTGTTAGGCACAGTCAGTTTGTTAGCACAAACTATTTATTTAGGGAAAAGAAAAAAGGAAATGCCATGTGGATTATAGGAGCATCTTCCAGAGTCAGGGCTAAAATTAAAAGCAATAATGCTGCAAAAATCTGAGCAGCCTCAATTCTCCCAACTTTAGAAGGGATTAGGATTTAGCACCTGCAAGGCCAAATGGAAACAAAGGAGTTGGGGGAAACAGCCAAGGGATCACATGGATCTGTGTTAGATTTAATTGTAACAGCTTTGGTAATGACGTGGGAGAGCAAAGAATACAGTTTATTAGGTTTCATCTACTATGTAGGGAAATGCTTTGCAGGACTCGACAGGAAAAAATCAACATATACAAAGGAAATATTGCTTTGATTGACTGGGCCATCAGAAATTTGGGAAGGTGCCTCACTTCACTCAGGATCACCTTGACCACAGCATCCAAAGAAGAAAATTCCCTGTCCTCTGCAGGAGGCTCTCCCAAACCTGCCAGACCTGAAAGGGGATGTGAAAATCAGGGGAAGATTTTTCCATTTGGAACAAATAAAACCAGTGCTGAAGTGCTGCCTCACCAACCCACAGCCATGTTGGGAATGCAACAGGGACCTGGAAAGGCCCAGGGGAAGCAGCTCAGGATGGAACTGCAGAAGGATGTGGCAGCTAAAAGGACAGTTTGGTTTAAGAGAACACACAGAAACATGGATCACGTAGCGGGATGTTCCTGTCTCCCCTCTTTCCAGATGTAATTAATCCATAAATGAAATAATGTATTCACTTCTGGACACCTCATTACCAGAAAGACATTGACAAATCGAGCAGAGCACAAAGAAAACAACTCAAATGTTTTAAGGGTTTGAAGGGAAAAATTTCTGTGGGGAGATCAAAAGATTCAAACACATCCAGCTCTGAGCGAGCACAGCTCAGTCAGACAAGATGTGTATGAGGATGTTTGAAAGGTGGAAATATCAAGCAGGAAAAACCAGCATGGGGGGGCCATTAGGAGGAAAAATGGAATCAAGTTATAAAAAGGGAAAACTTAAGATGAAAATCTTGTTGCCCTATTCGTTAAGCTCGAGGGATGCAGTAAATGTTCACCAGAGAACCAGACTACTCTCATGTTAGACACTGATCCCGAATCCAGTCATGGACTTCACATAACTAACTTATTTAAGGATCTGGACCAACTTAATCAAACAAAGTAAAGGAGTATTTGCACTGCTCCCCCAAACAAGATCAAGACCAAAGGACTCATTCCTGCCCTCCCTTGTTCTCCCAGAACTGCAGTGGGTTTCTAATGGTAACAAACACTGTAAAGACACAAAATGGGGGTGGGAAATATGTTAGACCTGCTTTAAACAATCTAAACTGCTCTTACACCCCCTGCCAGTGCCACAAACCTTTCCCATGCAAACACTGCCTCCCAGTCCATCAGACTTTGCCCAAGGAGATCCTGCCAGGTCAGATTAAGCCTCTGTATCAGGACATGTTCAATACCAACACATTCCTCCTCTTCTGCTCACCACACAGTATACAAACTAACTGAAATCAACTTTATATTGAAAGAAGATAATTTAAAAATTACATTAGGCCAGATGCAAGCCTACAGTATCTTTTAATGACTCCTGTCATTAAAGTCAGACTGACACTTGGGAGCTGTGCCCCATCCAGCAGGTCGTTACCTGAAGGACTAAACCATGGGATTTTCTTTAAAGCAGAGTCCTTCGGAGTGGCAAGCAGGCAAAAAACAAACAAACAAAAAAACCAAAAACCAAAATCAAAAACCAAACAAACAAAAAACAAACAAAAACCCAACCAACCAACCAACCAAACCAAACCAAACCAAATCAAACCACAAAACCAGAACAGAAATAAAACACCCAGCTTGATAGGAAGATCCACACCAGGCACATCTAATGTCACCCTGCCCTCTGCTCCAGCAACAAGTCTCATCCAGGCAACACTTTTCCAACACCAAAGTGTGGTGTCAGGAAGTCCTTGGCATGTGTTTCTGCAGCCAGAAGCACTGCGAACATGAGATGTGTTTCTCCTCCCTGCAGGATGGACAGGCAGCAGCTCCTCATCCAGCCTGCCAGAGAACCAGGGGCCTGGACTGAGCTGAGCCTCACACAGACACGGAACCATAAAACACCTCTGAGTTCCTATTTCCCTTTTTTTTTGCATTCCTAGGAACTTCAACCAAAGGTTAAACTGCAAAAGGAGAATCTGCAGGACAGGTCTGGCAATGGGTCTCCCCTGGTGCCTGCACAGGGCTGGGCACAGCTGGGGCTCAGCCTGGGCTGACCACGCCCCATGCCCAGCAGCTCTCTCTTTTTTCCCAAACGTTCTGAAGGAGAACAAGAGGAGTCTCTGCAGAGGTTGGCAGCGTGTGCTATCCAGGCACTGCCTCATTACCATGACAAAGGGAGGTCTGAACATCCCTCAGCAAAGCGATGGCTCCCTGCTCCAATCCCACTGAAAACCTGGCAGTGAGCATCTCCAGCTCCTGATATCCTGTTTGCTCAGGCAGAGGAACAGGAGCAAACACATCTAGGACCCCTTGCAGTTTCTCATGGAATTGTCTTTTTGTCTCCAGGATTCTCCCAGGCTCGCAGCACTGCCACAGTCCTGTGTCCACCATCTGCAGTCCCTCTGGTGGCTCACAATAAGGACACGAACTTCTCCATCAATTCTGCCCTACAAGGAGGGCTGGCAACATCTTACCACGTGAAAATGTCACTGTTTGTTGCTTGCTGAGGCAGGATTTACAGCGAGCCTGAGCCAAGCAGCTTGTTTCACACCTTCCCATTTCAGGGGAACTGTGTTCTCCTCTGGAAAGCACATCCCAGACGCTGCAGTAACACAGACACAGATCTGCCAATCAACAAGGAAGGCAAAGCTGGGAGAGCTTCCCAGGGGAAAGCAGTTGGCTCTCAGGACAGAATGGCCAGCTGAAAACCCCCCAGGTGCTCCCTGCACTGTCCCTGCCCAGCACTGCCCCACAACCAGCCTGCAAAGAGCATTCCAGTGTGCACAGCACTGACAGCAGTGCAGCAGAGGGGAAAGTCCTGCAAAAGAAGGGGATTTTGGTAGCTGTATTATGATACTTCAGGCTAATCTGCATCTGAAAACATGGACATTCTGCTAAAGCATCACCCAACAGAGTCAGCAAGAACCAAGTGTTGTGGTTGGCAGAACACCCAGGGAGTCTTCAGAGGGCACATTCCTGCTGGAAGGTAACCCCAAGGGAGGTGAGGCCACTGTGCTGAGGCTCAGGGGTTCTGAGGGTTCATGAGCCTGGTTAAACTGCACCAGTCTGCAGCCAACACAGTGCAGGCACTGCAGTTCCCTGACTTTCCAGCCCTGAAGTCCAGGCAGGTTCTTTCCACTGGGCTAATTTAGAAAAAACGTCAGGCAACACCTTCAGATCTCCAGACTCTGGAGGATCTGCACCAGAGAGGATTTCAGCAGGAAAACAAACATCCTGTTTCAGTGCTCTGTAAGGATTCTGCCCCACCACACTTTCACCATGTGCATGGCACATCAGTCTCTACAAAGGCTCTGTCTCCCATGCTGCACCAGAATGAAGTTCAAGGGCCATGTGAACACAAAGTTACTCCCCTGTTTGCCCATGCCCAGCTCAGACTGAGCACTCTGCACACTCTGGGGCTGTGTACACTGTTGATCCTTCAGTACAGCCTCTGAGATGCCATCTCCTTACTCCAGAAGATCTCCACAGCCACTTCCAGCCATACCTCAGAAGGTCTCACAGCCTCTCTGGACACCTCACTGTGTGAAGCTTCACCTCCTGTCACACAAGTTCCACAGAGACATCCTGAGCTGGAAAAGGCTCCATTACACATGATACCTGTGCTTCTTCCCAGTGTTGTTTCAGGATATTCCAGCTGTGAGGGAGGATTTTGCAGGGGCTTTCTGTGACTGCATCTGGGTACCCACAGAACAGGCAGGCAGACCTGGATGTTGCTCTCCCCTGGATCCTGCTCTTCCCTGGATGCTGCTTGCTCTTCCCTGGATTCTGCCCTTCCCTGGATTCTGCCCTTGCCTGGATTCTGCTCTTCCCTGGATGCTGCTCTGCCCTGGATCCTGCTCTCCCCTGGATTCTGCCCTACCCTGGATCCTGCTCTCCCCTGGATTCTGCCCTTCCCTGGATTCTGCTCTCCCCTGGATGCTGCTCTCCCCTGGATGCTGCTCTCCCCTGGATGCTGCTCTCCCATGGAGCCTGCTCTCCCCTGGATGCTGCCCTGCCC
>JAWWEV010000152.1:18379601-18396422 GCA_035583235.1 Hafferia zeledoni | reverse complement strand
CTGGGAGTGTCCAAGGCCAGGCTGGATGGGGCTTGGAGCAACCTGGGACAGTGGAAGGTGTCCCTGCCCATGGCAGGGGGTGGCACTGGATGGGCTTTAAGGTCCCTTCCAACTCAAACCATTCCATGGGATGATTCTACAATTCTTTGCTATCAGACCCAACCTGGGATCAAAGGAAGAAAAGGTACCAAACTTGGATGTCCGATGCCACAGGGGAAAGTCTGCTCTGGGTTGTTTACCAGTGACCTGCAGAGGACTGGCAGTGTTGCCCCAGCACCAGAGTCTTCTGCTGTGGCAGTTCATACAATCCATACATTGAATATGTCACTGCTTAACCCAACTGGCTAAAAACAAAGCAAAAAATAATAAAAACTCACCAACAATGTATTAACAAAGCAAAATAAGATTTTTTTTATTTTCACTCCAAATGTCTCTGATATTTGCAGGTTCGCCCCCTCCCCCCCTTTTTTTTTTTTAATTTACATCTACAATCACTGAAAGCAAAGGCACTGGAAACAATGGGTCACCTAAAAAAAGTGCCCATGTGTTCCCTTCCACCTACTCTGCTGCATCTCCTTGTTCCACACGCTACAACTTGCCAAATTTATGCCAACAACAACCACCTGTCCTTTCAAATCCTGGGGAAGGGCTGCTCTGGGACAGAAAGGAAAGGCTCCACATCAATCTGCACGAAAGCACAGCAGGATGGAAGGGCCATTTAGACAAGCAGAGCATGTATTTGTTGTGACTAATATTGTTAAAACGAGTAGCAGATTAGCACCAGGTTAGAATCAAAGGCAGCAGCTGGTTTCCAGTGACTAACCAGGGCAAACAGGGATAACTGTTTAATGAAGCAAGGGAGGCTGCCAAGGGAATTCTCCAAACATGTCCCCAGGAGAGTGAAGGTGTAGAAGGACAAGGAAAAGATGATCAGAATGACAGAGCCAGCTCTTTCCTCATGGCTGCTGTGCTGAACCTCATGAAAGATGCTCCTGAGTGATGTCAGCACCAGGGCTTTGCCCCCCCATGCCCAGCTCCAACAGCTCCTGTGCCAGCCACACTCACCCTCTTTCTTACCTACCGTCCCCTCCTCCAGTGCCAACAGCCCCAAAAATCAAGCTATTGCACACGAAGGATTAAAAGGACAAAAAACTCATTACAATAATAACAATAAAAAATCAGTGAACCCATTTTTTAGGGTTCATGGAGAACCTTTTAGGCATGGCCCAAATGTCAGGGTCACCCTGCAAAGGCTGGTCTGCAGGTGGCAGCTGCATCCTGCCATCACTGGACTGTATCAAGCCCATCCCAGCACACCCCTGTGCTCCCTGTGTGTTACTGAGTGATCAGGGAAGCTCTGGCAAAGGTTAGCCCTCAAAGTTTACCTCTGAATGGTTGCTGCTGGAAAGGAGAAGCAAGCAGATGTTGCACGGCTGACTTGAATGTGCTTGAAGAGGATTTCAGAACTGCCAAAAAAGAAAACATCCCTGGGGGATCTATTTTGATTTGATGTTTAGCATAGTGCATATTGATTAAAAGCACCATCACTGGTGTAGGTTTGTGCTAGCACAATATTGGTTTAGCACATGGAGAGATCAGGGCTGACATCTCTGAACACCTCTGGGGTGCCCCACCACCTGCAGGGGCAATGACACAGCCCTGCCCTCGGTGGAGCTTTTGGGGAGTCTCCAGGACAGCATATTAATGCAAACATTTTTAAACATCCTGCTTCTACCTTGCTTTCAAAAATACAAGTCTGATGTGTCTCTTAAGGAGGTCTCTCAGCTCCAAGAGGAAGCAGTGATTCCTTTGGTTCTCACTGTCCAGCTGGGAAGAGTATTTTGGAATGGAGAACACTTGCAGCTTTCAACGCTTAGAGAAGTGAGGAAGCAGAGACAAAAAGAGTGACTGATACACATTTTGCCTCAAAAAGACTGGTAAATCTGCTGTTTAGCCCGGCTGCAGTGCAAGCGTCTGCTGCAGGATGAAGCCCTGAAGGCAGAGCCCACAAGGTTGAGCAGTGCCTGGGCAGAAACACCTGGAGGGACCAGTGTCACCTCAGACCATGGGACACAGCCCTGCCAGCTCATTGGAGAGGGGAGAACCTGTGCCAGAGCTACACCACACACACCCCTACAGCCACCTGGCCCACCAGGCTTCTTCCCGCTGCAGACACAACCCCCAGGTCTGAGCAGGTTGTACATCCCCACACACATCCCACCAGGAGGTCATGGCTGGGTCAGAAACAGCACAGCTTCAGACCTGCAACAGCGCAATGAAACATCTCAAGAACCGGGAATTGGATACAAAAGGCTCTGACTTGAGGACCTGCTGGTCCTGCTTTCAGACAGGAGAGTGCCCAACCAGCCAGCAGGTTCAGCAGGTCCACTGCACAATCCAGCCCAGATCACCTATGGTCTTCATCACACCACTGTACCCCTACAGCTGACAATCGCAGAACCACAGCATGGGCTGGGCTGGAAGGAACCCTAAAGTTCATCTCATTCCACCCCTGCCACGGGCAGGGACACCTTCCACCAGCCCAGGTTGCTCCAAGCCCTGTCCAACCTGGCCTTGGACACTCCCAGGGATGGGGCAGCCACAGCTTCTCTGGGCAACCTGTGCCAGGGCCTGCCCACCCTCCCAGGGAAGAACTGCTTCCATCAAACCTAAGCCTGTCCTCTGTCAGTTTAAAGCCATTCCCCCGTGTCTTATCCCTGGGGTCCATCTTTCTTCCAGCTCCCTTCACTGGAAAGCCACAAAAAAGTCACCTGGAGCCTTCTCTTCTCCAGGTTGAATTTGTCAATCTTTCCTCATAGGAGAGGTGCCCCATCCCTCTAATCATCATTGTGAACAGCTCTGGACTTGCTCCAGCAGGTCCATGTCCTTCAAACAGCACTTCAGCACTGTTCTGAGTACATGCTTTCCTTCTTCACTGCCCATGCATCCTGACCCCTCAGGAACTTCAGGCAAGAAGCTGAACACCATCAGCTCCTTCACAGAACCTCACAAAAGTGCCCATTTCATCCCTCTGCCTCTTGCAAAGCCCAACTTTCAACACTGGAATACTGATTTGCTATCACAACCTTTAGACCTACAGCCACAGACTGTCAAAAATTACACTGGTCACCTGGCAAACCACAAAGAAACTCACACACTCAACTACAGAATTCTTTAAAAAAAAAAAATTCAAAACTCCACACAACAGTTCGGGCTACTGCACAGCAGTGGGGAAAAGCACACAGTAAATCACCTGTGGGACTGCAGGGAAAGGTGCAGCATTCCCTGAGAGCCTGGCTGGAGGCTGCATTTCTGCAGGTTCTCCTCAACTGCTGCTTGAATTTGCTCTTTAACTACCCAAAGATCCAACATCAGCCTTTGTTGGCAAAATAGTCTCAAAAAAAAAACAACAAAAAGCCCAAGCACTGGTGTGTGTACATGGAAAGGGCAATTCTACAGAGCCTTGAGGGTCCTGGGTTTTCATAGGGGACCCCACCACTAACAAATGGCAAGTAAAAAGGACCCAGGTCTATTGAGAAATGAGAAAGTATGGATAGAACAGTAAAAATTCAGTAAGATGTGCAATACCCCACCTCTTTTGTCTCTCCTCCCATCCTGTTTCTTTCCACCTATTTCGTTCACCAGTGGCTCCTCCAGAGCAGGGACTGCCCCTCAGTCCTGCACAAGGGAAGGATCTCCACCACAGCATCTTACACACTCTTGGAGGGGAACAGATGCTCAGCAATTGTCTGCAAGGCTTCAGATCTTGTTCTGGCCCACCAAAAGCAGAGCCCTGTACAAAATATACCCACGAGGGGTAAGAAAACACTGGGTAATAGTTAAAAGAGAGGCAGCCACTGCTCACATACAACATAAATCTGATCTACATGGTGTATAAAATCAATCCCAGAGCAAAGGGCAAGCAAGCCCTGTGTCCAAAACAATCTTAGGGTATTTGTAGCACCTACTCATGATTTTCCAAATACTATCTGCAAAGAATGCACTCCGGAGAGAAACTGAGGCAGCAGGCTCAGGGATGCAGATATTTCATTTCCATCTGTGTTTAGCCTTTTTCTCTGCTCCTCTGTGACTCACCAGAAAAACAGAAGGAGAGGAAACTGCTCGGAGATTAAGCTGAAAAGCAAACACAGAGGAAAAAGGGATGATTTCACACTACAGAGTCTGGGCAGTTTGGTAATGCTGCACACCAGCTGCTACCAAAATTCACCCTGTGAGCGTTTCTTACCCATCTTCAATGAGAAAAATCACAGGGGACATGGTGGGCTGCATGTAGTGGTTACAGAGGACAATATGAGTCTCTAATGCAAGGCCAGTATTTTTATATAGAGCCTCCAGGCACAGAATGTCCTGAGGACAAGTGGTCTCATAATTGGTTAAAAAGGCAGAGAGGGTCAATCTGTGAAACATCAGGCTTGTGGCCAACTCTGTACTCAATTTCAGCACTATTTCTCTTCTCTCCCCAGTCAAATCCTGCTATTTATTTCCACCTACATACCATCAGCCAGATGGGAAACACTCAGCATAATTCTCCACTTTTATCCCTCCCCGTGTCCCTCCAAAACCTGATTTGATTTCCTATGCAGCAAGACAAAAATCATATTAAACTGCAGGGGAAAAAAACCCCACAACCCAACCAGCTATGCTCCACACAGGATTTGCATCTGATCCCGAATTTCCTTCGCAGCCAGGGCGTATGTTGTGCAGATTTCCACCGTGGCAGGACTTTCATCCCTCCCTCTGCACAGCCACCACTTGTCTGGCGGTGTGAGATTGGAGTAGACAAGTGTGAAAGAATCATATAGGGCTCAACATCATTAGGCTCACCCTGAAAGCACAAGAGTTGACAGGTCTGAGGAAGCCACTTCCGATATTCCCCTGGGGCTCAGATTTGGGAGCTTGGAGGTTGGGGAGGGAAAGAAGGATCTTTGAAAAAACAAAGCCAGGGAGGTTGGGTGATTGGCCTTGTCTTTGCAATCCTGGGGAAGTCGTGAGGCTCCCAGGATGTCAGAAATGATGAAGAATTAAATAGCTCTGAAAGTTTCAAGTTAAATCTAAACCCAAACTGCGAAAACACAATGAAAGTTCAGCCTGTTAGAAATAATGTGCTGGGCAAAACATTAACACATTTACACTTGAAAGTTGTGAAAGAGGCAGAATCATCCTGCTTAAAATGTATCAGACAGACGAGATCTGATTTCAGGACAGAGCATCCTGCACATACATAACAGAAAGTACTTGAATAGGCGTCATAACACAAACATCCATTTATTTCTGCCAAATAAGATCAGTGTCCTCTCTCCACAAAATAATACTCCCTGCAAAACGCTGGAGCTCAGCCTCCTCACAGAAAGAGAGCTCACAAAATCAAATGGCCCCAAATATTTCACTTATTAAACAGGCTCCTTTGCACACTTCAGGGCATTTGTCCTCAATTCAGGCTGCTGAATTTATAGAAAATAAAACATAAAAAACCCCTTACCTTCCAGAATGGCAGATCAGCTTTGCCTGAGAAGTCAACCAGCCTTTTCCTGACTGAATCAATGGCAAAGTTAAGATTCTGCCCACTGAAAAATACCACTGGTTTACAACTTGGGGCTATTCCATAAGCAGCAATTACCTTGCCACCATTCCTGATAAGCCACATCTTCCTCAGTGGCTCATGTAAGGATAACTGGCATCTCTGAAATGGGAGCAGCAGATCGAAGCAGTAATTGTGGGGGTCTGGTCTGGGGTGGTTTTGCATTTATTTTATCATTGTATGTGGAAATAAGAGTGAACAGCTGAAGACAAGTCATCAACATTGACAGCCATCAAGATCAGAGTCAAATTTGATGCCCATCAAAGAGGCAGGCAGCTACCTTGTGTACCAACAACTTTCCAGTGGCCTTTCAGTTTCCCCTTGTTCAGAAAAGCCTCCAAGAGCTCAGTCAGACACACAGAGAGGAAAGGGCACCAACACACAGCCAAAGGAAGGAGGTACAAAAACACACCGACAGCATCTACCAGCCTTGGAATCCCAACCAATGTGCACCCAACAGTTCAGAAACAAGGGGAGAACTGAAAAGCAAACTCAGGCAGTTGTGGAAAAAGTATCACCTGATTTTGGGGAGGTCACTTCATGATTTTTTCAATAAACACACCTGGCATGTGGGTTGCAGTGGGAATACACACTCAGTAACTTCCAGCCCAGTGTCAGCTTTCCAGATACCAGCTTGTCCCCAAACAATGGCTGTAACAGAATACAAACCTTCCAGATCACTGTTGTGCCTGGGGTATTAAAGAGCACTGAGGAATAAAAGGCAGAATGAATATTTCAAGGGGTTGCAGCAGGAAGAGGAATAGATAGGGATGAGAATGGAGCAGCTCCTGACCTGTGTGCTTCCAAGGCACAAAGAGGGTTGGCTTTTTAAAGCCACGACTGGCCAAAGTTTTAAAGAGCAAGTCACAATTCATGGCATTCCCATTTAGGACCTGCCCAGGTGAGATATTCCATCAGCTTCATTTCCAGAGGATGGACACTCAGCACTTCCAGAATCACTCCTCCCCAGCAGATGTGGGTGCCCCAACATTGGTGCTCAAAAAAAACGGTTTTCTCTTTCTGTGTCTCGGTTCCTCAACTGCAACATGGAGGAAGTTCTTTCAACTGTAATTCTGTCATTCCCAAGGTTGCTGAGAGGGGCTGACTGAGGTCTCCTCTTAGTCCTTTACTGATCTCAGATGCCCTCCCAAAACTGATTTAACAAGTCCTTGTAAAAGTGAAAACCAAACAGGCAGAAACTCTTCTTGCTATTCAGGTGCTTGCCAGAAAACTCAGCTGCAAATCATTCTGTGCAGCACCAAAAGCCTCTCCTGAAACCTTTCATGTGTCTCTCCACACATCAAGCTCCCTTTCTTCTTACTTTTATCTTCACATTTAGATAATTCTCACTAAAAGCAAGGTGGTCGTTCCTGCAAAATTACCATCCCGTCTCTTGATGGACTTTTAAGATCTCTGCTGCTTGTTCCACAGCGCTGCTCTGTGTTTTGCCAAGAAGCCAGACATTGTTTATTCTTGTATTAGGGAGACAAAGTGTTTCCCACTCGAGGGTTTCATCGCTCCCAAACCGCGGGCGAGGCAGAGAGAGTGGCACGAAGGAGGGAGGAGACTCCGACGGTCCCGGAATTTCAATGCCATTGATCGGCAGCATCGCCAGCGTAAGGAGATTTAATGCCGAGCCCGGTGTAAATTGGATTCCAATTGCTGTCCCTGTGTAAAAGGGGGTCTCACATAAAGGATTAAACGCGGGCCAAGGGTGCACAATGAACCCACTGGCTCATTCACAATCAGCTTTGTGTACTCATTAGAAAAGGGAGCTAATCACCCCAGTTTGTGCTGGTTTCAGAGCTGCCAGCACAAAAGGCTGTGACCTCCCACTGCGAGTCAAAGACAAAATATCCCGCTTTCTCCCATGTACCAAAAACTCTCATTTTGTGCCTCCGAAATTCAACCTTCTGATGGGCCCACAATGAAAATTAGCTATGGTCAGCAAGACTCAGCTACCCCTAAAATCCCAATTATGTTGCTTAATATAGGGGATGAATCAGGCAAACTAAACATCTGTCCAGTAAGGAGCCTGCCCATGACCTAGTTCTGTCCCAGTGTGTGGTTTGCTTGTAAATGTGTTCAGAGCATGTGCAGTGCCACAAAGCACAGAGATTTCCTAAGCAACCTCCCAGGTAATCAAAGATCCCATTTGAAGCACATGTGGAAGTGTATTCCCACACTTGTTGGTGCAGCCCAGAAAAGCACAGGAGTTAAACCAAAAGTTGTAAGTAGTAGAAAAATAGGAAACTTTGCTGTGAGCAGAGCTTCTAGAACAGACAAAAGTGCTGGCCAGGAGGTGAGGAGCCATGTGGGATGTTCCCACACAACCCCTTTGGTCCTACAAACAGCTGCTTGAAAAGAAAAAAATACTCCCTTGCATGCTTTGTCCAAATTACAAAGCTCACAGCATCCCACAGAGGAGGGTGATGGGCACCTCCATGCAACATGTGGCCTTCAACTTGGACTTTGGACTGTTTGGACTTGATGATTGGAGGTCTTTTCCAACCCAATCGATTCTATGACTCTATGTTCCCCCAGCAAAAAAACTCATCAGCCCCTAAAAATGGGCTGACTCCCATGCTGAAGTTACCCCTGAGGGCCTGCCCTGGAGTGACAGCCCCAGCATCCACTGCTGAGAGCACACCTTGCATATCTTCATCGTGTCTCATGAGGGGCAGAGGAGGGGCAGGCACTGAGCTCTGCTCTGTGGGGACCAGGGACAGCACCCAGGGAATGGCTGGAGCTGTGTCAGGGCAGGGACAGCACCCAGGGAATGGCTGGAGCTGTGCCAGGGCAGGGTTAGGTTGGATCTCAGGAAAAGGCTCTTCCTGCAGAGGGTGGTGGGCACTGAGCAGGCTCCCCAGAGCAGTGGGCACAGCCCTGAGGCTGCCAGAGCTCCAGGAGGGTTTGGACAATGCTCTCAGGGACAGGATGTAACTCTTGGGGATGGTCCTGTGCAGGCCTGAGCGTTGGTTGGACTTGATGATCCTTGTGGGTCTCAGCACATGCTGTGACTCTGTGATCCTGCCCTCCATGGACCCCTGGCACACTTTTGGCCACCACATTTCTCCAAGCAGAGCTGCACCACTGCCCCTCCCATTCATCATCCTGAAATAGCTCCGTGCCACTGCCATGAAATGTGGTATCAGCACTGTGGCTGTGTATTTTTAGCACAACAAACGTTTTGTCCTTTTGGAGATGAGTTAATTGCCCTGTTTCCTCTTCCTCCTGTTCCTCCCATTTCCTGCCTGTTTGTCCAGGCTGTCCAGATTCCCACACGGCCCAGCACGTGCCCACAGAGAGCAGTGAGGGTGCCACCAACCTGCTCATAAAGATGCCATGGACACCTCATGGTCCAAAGCATCTCTGTGGCCAGGAGAGGAGCTGGTCCAGCAGCCCCTGTGCCACTCTTTCACTGCACACCTGTACAGTGTCTCATCATGGTACAGGTAACAAACCCAACAGCACAGGGACCCCACTGCCCACTCTTGGTGCTGGAGTAAATCAAGATGCAGCAATACAAACACAGATTCCCTCAGAATCAGCCCCAGGTTGTGCACACAGAGGTGTCACAAAGACCAGACTTCCATAAGCAATAAACTCCATCAGCTTTGTGGGGATTTCAGGGAAAAGTAAAATATAAGAGGAGTTTGGACTAGGAAAGGTTTTGATCAACCTTACATGATGTTAAATTATCCTTTGCCTACAATATAATCTTTGGTTTCCAAATTCTCTTTTACTAGGAAAAGCTACAGTACAAAGGAAAATTCCTAACATCTATTTTCAGATGAGCAAAAAAAGTTTAAATCACAGGCAATGTGAGAAAACAGGACCAATTAACACACCATGGTTTTATCCTGAACAGCTGCCTTCGCAAAGCACGAAGGGAACCAATTCCTTGTTCTCTTGCAAAGGCAATGAATGTGATGCAGCCCCATCCACAGCACTTGTGCAGGGGATGACAAGCACCAGGCACACCCCAGATCTGCCACACAAGCATGGAAGAGAAAACTGAATGGTTCACCCACTTACTGCTTTTTACACTCTCCAAAGAAAGAGTAAAACCACAGGCAGGCACAAGCCACAATGTGGTGCCTGCCCCTGCAACTGGCTCCCTGCCCAGGGCTGTGGGACACATCACTGGTGTCCCAGAGAGAGGAAAGCAGGTCAGGACAACTGAAGGAACTGATGAAAAGGTCAGAATGACAATTTTCATATTATCTATACCATATACATATTTTTTTTAAT
Source organism: Hafferia zeledoni (assembly GCA_035583235.1). Lineage (NCBI taxonomy): Eukaryota > Metazoa > Chordata > Aves > Passeriformes > Thamnophilidae > Hafferia > Hafferia zeledoni. Next base: position 18,386,569 of record JAWWEV010000152.1, on the reverse strand, counting down.
AGAGGATGTTTAATGGTTTGGAGGAAATCAGTGGACCTTTCAGAAGGAACAATTCCTAAGGAAGACAGTCCAAAAATATGCTGAAGGACCACTCCTGTCAATGGGGAACAATTTCTCTGTCCACAGGGACCTTTGTCAGGCAAATGAAATCTTCTGTCAGCAGCTGCACACAGAAGCTCCAGTGCTGGAGGATAAAATCTGATTGTGAGCACATCTGAGGAGATGGTATCTATTCACTACCTATCGGTGCACAATGTGCTGGGTAAAAACAGTTTAACCATAAATCTCATTCTCCTCTTCAAAAAAAGAAGGAAAGAAAAGCTGTAGGCCCATGGCAGCAACTCCAGTCCAGATGTCTCTCTCTGCTGATTTGTATATAAATAGTGTTTTATTAAATGATAACCTGTTGGCAGTAAGAAGGCAGAGTACTCTGGATGCTTTTCAGTGACACCAAATTAAACCTTTTTTAAAGATATATGAGAAAAAACCAAATCCAAATGACACACAGTCACAGAGCACTGTAAGTACCCCCTGAGATTTTAGACTGAACTAATGCTTAGTGAAAAATCCACAGATTTTTGTTGCTGTTGTTATTGGAGTCACATCATATGCACCAGTTTCAAGTCACTGTGCCACTTAATAATATTCTCTGGTTTATTGTCCTGGGAAATCAGTGCTTAGGAGCATGACATTTCCTTAACAGGATGCCCTTCTGACATACTGAAGCCCTTCAAACATTTCACCTCACACTTCTGTCACCCGACCAGCACCCTGCAACCAGAACACCAATCTTTGCTTCTCCCTCAATGTATTCACAAGATTCTCCGACCAAGATGATAATACTCAATCTGCACTTATTTTCCAGATGATCAACTGGACTTCTGCACGCCTTACAACCTGGCCTTTGGCATTCTCAGCAAGAGCAGCATTAGGTCCAATGATCATTATCTCCATGACTTCAATTTTCCTCTCAGCCTCTTGCAATCTCAAACCAAAGCTTTCCAACTCCTTATCCACTGCAGCATGAATAGCATCTCGCTTTTCTATAATGTCTGCCAACCACTTAGCAAAGCCCAGCACTGCTTGATAAGCCAAATCCATGCCTCCTGACAGCACGGAGCTGAGAGCAGTCAAGCCTGACCCACCCAGCTAGAAGGAAGTTTGAAAGTGAAATATAAGGTCCTCAGAGTGCCCACTTTGCCTCATTTTTGCCCAGCAGCTGCAATCACTGAGAGCACACAGCATCCAGCAGCCCATGCCCAGGGTCACACCAGCAGCTCCCACAAGTTGCCAACATTTGCAATGCACCAATATCAGCCTTAAAGGTCTGCACAGGTTTATTGCAGCTGAGCCAGGTAAATAAGCTTTCCACTTCTAAATATTGGAGTGCACACAGCACGTATTATATCCCAATTCCAGGGTAAAAATGGCAAGGCAAAGAGGGAGGCAACTGTATAACTTGGTGTTCAGAGCTGGGAGAGGTGAGAGAAGTGCCTGAGGCACAAGTCCCTCTCGCAGCGTGAGCTCAGCTGTGAGAGCCCAAACACTGCCATCCTCTCCCTGCAGCTCCAGACATGTCAATCCAGATGCACAGAGCAGACAAGTTCCTTCCTCCACCACGGAGAGCCAGGGAAAAAGCTGCCTTGGTATAGAAACCATCTTCCTCACAGTTACATCCTCACTGATTTCCCTTTTCCAGGTTAATTGTGGCCCCCCGCGTCAGGGCTCAGGGGCAGCACCTCCCATGGATTACTCTCACTCCAGGGACAAGGCTGATCTTTTCTTACTGATTTAAACCTTCCCTGCTTTTTGTCAGGGATCTACAGGGAATTAGTTATGGGCTAAGGAAAGAAATTCTGTAAGATGAAGATTCTTTGGTTGGGGTGGGGGTGCAGCAGAAGGAAGAAAGCTGGAAAAGACATGTCCTCTAAAAGGTCAAAATACAATGGACTAAAATCCATTTCTTCCATAACCTGGAGAATTCAGGCAACATCAAACTGCACACATTCTAGAAAACTAATACCTGAAGGACTTCAACAGAATATTTGGTATACAACACCAACTGAGCTCTAAATTGCAGCCCCTTCCACTGGAGAACAAAATGGAATCACAGAATTGTTAAGGTTGGAAATGCCCTCCAAGATCATCAAATCCAACTGTTCCCCCAGCACTGCCAAGACACCACCAAACCACGTCCCTAGGCGCATCTACACTTTGTTTTAACACTTCCAGGCACAGTGATTCCACCACTGCCCCGGGCAGCCTGTTCCACTGGGGGAAAAGTGGGTGGTGGAGGACCAGGAAAGGTTTGAAGACAGCTACCTGTAATCTTCCCTTCTTGCTCCGCTGCTCAACCACCAGCCCCTCCTGTTAGTGAGGCTCGTGTTAGTGAGAACTTGGAGAGCTGGGAAGAAAGGACCAGGGAAGGCTGGGGAGGCCCTGAGAGCCACTTCTGCAGATGGAACCACGACTGCAGCAAGCAGAGGACATAAGGATGAAGCAGCTTCACAATGCCATGAGATGCTGCTCCCCAGGCAAGTCCCTGTCACAGGAGAGCAGAACCCAGCAGCTTGATTTTGGATTTGTTATTTCTTTCTTTAAGAGCTACATAATTGTTCTGACTAATAATAATGGACCTGTTACTGCTTCCGCTATCCCCAAAGGGAGCAAAATCAGGTTTGGCATTTGTAATTATGAAAGCTAAACCAGGAGTTATCAAGTGTCATGTTAAGAGAATAGAGGGCTTGATCCCGGGCAGTGCCGAGTGCTCCGAGCATCGCTCAGCATAACCATCAAGCATCTATTAATTTGGGGGATTTTAATATACCTAAACTCATTCTGCATCATTGCAACCTGGCTGAGAACATGAGGCTCAGGGGAGGCTTTGCTGGCCACAGCTGGAGGCAGCAGGTGACCTACCATGGATCTCATGCCATGGGATCTGCTCTGTGTTCAGGTGGGCATGTGACAGAGCAGGAAATCAGGGTCAGACAGAACCCATTAGGCTCCAAAAGTCCAACCCTGAATTGTACCCTTAAGGACTCCACCACATTTGCTGCTGGAGCTAGTGGATGTCTCATCCTATTTACATAATATATGACCTAATTTTGTGTTCACTGAGTATTCAATTACAGCCGATTGAATGTAAAAATGACTCAAAATACTCCCAGCACTAATAATTAATGTTTTAATTGTGTTTTTTTGGTGGGGTTGGTTTTTTGCCTCACATGCAATGTTTAAATAATGTGAGGACACACCAAAATCAAAATTACAAGTGAAAATGCACTTCTCCTCCTGGAGCCAGCTCGGAAGGGACAAGTGTTTGCTCAACACAGTGGCCCCTCCTTTTCCTCCACAGAAACAGGGATTCTGCATTTCAAACTCCCACAAGCAGAATTAATAATTCCAGCCCATTTGGTGAACTAGAACTTCTGTCAGTTCACTCACCCAACTCCAACCCTCCAGGACAGGGCCTTGTCAAGAGGTGAAGCATCATCTGGTTGCCTGTGGCAGAGCTGAGACACAACTGTGCTGAGAGGAACCCGGGCACAGCTGCTCAGCCATCGCTCTGCCAGCATGAGGCAAAGTGTCTCTGGGAGTAACATCAACTACTCATCAGTATTTTCAACATATTTAACAGGAATCTCCTTAATAAGTGTGCATGTCCATCCCACCCCCCGCTGGAAATAACCATCCCATCATCAAACTTATCCCAGGAAACCCAGTCCTGACCATTTCTCAGAGCAGAGAGGGAATGTCTTTGTAATATTGTATTTCAGTTCATGAAAAGGCTTCAGAAAGGAAAGACGATTTAATCAAGACAGTTCAAAACATTTCCAAAACAGGTTCAACACTCCAGATTAAAAAAAAAAAAAAAAAAAAAATTAGCAAAAGGACTAATAACTGTAGAACTGTTCACACACCTTAAATTGAAAGGGCTCAAGTATTCTTAATGTTTAAGGAATTATGTGTTCTTCACATGTAAGAAGGAAACCCTTCAAGGAACCACTACCACAGTGCCCTGGATCCTGCAGCATATCTAACAGAAGTAATCTCCATGTCTTCTTCCCTGGGAACAACTCAGATAATGATAGCAAGGGGCAAATTAAATCATAGCAGTGCCATCTGAGAGCTGCAATCCTTTACAATTAGGGGGCTTTGTTTGTCAAGGAAAAAAAAAGCTTATCTCAAGGAAAAGGGACTACTGTTTTTAGATGTTTTTTTTAATAATGTCAGTCTTTAAAAAAAAACAGAACAAAACCAACATAACAAAACCAAACACAAACTCTAAAAGGTCCTCCAAACAGAGGTTCATTATAAATAAAACAAAGCATCAGCCTGCAAACCACTGTTCCCTCAGAGCCAAGGAGTGCTCAAAACACATGCAATATGTTAATCCCACACAAAGTTATCCACCATTTGTTTTCACCTTAAACCAAATTAATTAGTATTTCAGGAATTACGGTTTACTAGAATGATAACCTCCTCCTCCCAATTCTTCTGCTGAAATAATAATTGCACTATTATATGGCCATAAATGAGTAATCAGATACCAAGAAAACAGATAGCTGTAGAAAGGTCTTTTAGCTTTTGAGATCAATAAAAATTATTATGCTCAGCAGTTCTCTTTCAAGATACTTACACTGTGCTCATCACTTCAGTACCTGAGTTCAATACAAGAAAAGCAAAAACTTGTTCCCAACACAGCATATTTAATCCTCAAATGCTTGACAAGCACGAGTCAATATCCAGAACTCTCTGGTGGCTCCTTTGAAGAAGCAACTTGAGGGTTTAGAGGCTGAACATGGAGACGGTTCAGTGCCCAGAATGGAGTTTGGGCCAACATCAGGCTCCCAAGTCAAGAACCCCAAGGCAAGAAGTCCCCATGGGCAGCACCCTCTGAATCTGCAGGGACCTGAGCTCATGGGCACCTTCCCTACAGAACTGAGCCCAAAGCTTTGCTTTCCATCTCTTCAAATCCCTGCCCATCATCCCTCAGGATATAAAAAACTGTCCTCTCTGTGCTTTCCTGCCTGGGCAACTCTGGAATCTGCTCCAAGTCCTCCAGGCTTTAAAAATCACCTTGACCAGTGCCAAACTCTTTTCATGCCCTCTGTATTTAACTCAGATTTGCGGCTCCACTCAGGACTCCAAGCACTTCAAAATCTGATGCTGAAGCAGCCAAGTCTTTTATTAAATTTAATCCCAAGAGAACTCCAACCTCAGAGCCATGGTGACTAATCCAGGAATTATCAGTCAGTGTCTCTGGTTGACAATCAGCACAATCATGAGGAAAAAAAGATAGGAAGCAATCTCATGATTTGGGTCTTGTGGAAACCTGACCCACAGGGATCCCTGGGGAGGAGATGGCAGAGTGGGGACTGTGTAATCACTTGGTGAGTTTTGTTCAAATACAAGAACCACAGGAAAAGCAGTGTTGGAAAAGGCTACCTCATAGGAATTCTCTCATGGACAGAGAGTCCATGGCAGCAACAACAGTGGGACCTGCCTTTGTCATCATCTGCTGAGGATGAGGCAGGTCCCCCCCACTCTGGGACCTGGGACACCCCAGTGCAGAGTAAAGATCAGCACTGCCTACAAACAGCCTTTCACACATCACTCCTCCTCTTTCTAATGCCTCAGATTAGATTTGATTTCATTTTTAAATGGAAATTAGATCTTCATCAACCTTGAATGCTCATTCTTGATCTACCAGTTACACACATTATGTATTCATCCTTGCTGGGCTTTAGTGAGGATGGCTTGAATGCCTCTTGGAAATGAACAGCCCACTGTAATTACTGGTCTTGATTAGAAGTCAAATTTGATATTGTTGAGGCTGTATTTATTAATCGTAGAGAACTAAATAATCTTACATTTTGTAGGAGTCCAGAACATGGGGAGGGGGAAAAATTACTCTAAGGACTTGCTTTATTTTTCTAGTTACTATCTAGTATCATGCAATTCTTCATCAGCGATTTTCTGGGAAAGTTTTATTAATTTCGACTGCAAACACACAACACAAGTCCATATATTCATCTGCTTTAGTCACTAATTAACTCCTGTTCAACACAGCTTCTGACTAGAGCTTGGACACAGTTTTTTCTCACTAGAACAGCTATGAAACTTCCCAACCTTTGTGTTTTCAAGGTCCACAAACATCGCCAGGAAAGGACTACATGTGATATTACCTAAATCTTTACATCCACAAGTTAATTGATGGAGGAAAACTCAGAGGAGAGAGGCTAAAAAGTACAGAGGAATTTCTAAACTCCAGCTGCACATCCCCCTGCTTCCTCCTGCCCAGACCAGGGTTCTCCATGCAGGAGGATGAGGAGAATTTGGGGAAAAGGAGAAGAAAAAATAAATCTTCCTTTGTCTTCAACAGCTTTTGTAGCTTCTGTTTAGTATTTTAATGAAATATTTACTTTTCTTGTATTTTATGCTTTAATTATTCATTACTGAAATCAGTTTAAAGAGCTGCCATGCTCTTAAATGAATACCTTGGAGCTCCCCATTTATTGTAGTTTAGTGACTGTCATCTCAAGTCTGCTCTGCTTGCAAGTCATGAGGCCTCTTTCCTCTTCACCAAGACTTGACAAACTCATTCCAGACACCAAATGAGAGCTTGTCATTGTTCTGATGTCACTTCCTCCAGCACAGTGGAAAGGGCTGCCTACAAATCACATGCTGAAGCAGCAGCAGATGCAGAAGTTGGCTCATTCTGGCCCAGCATCATGGTGAAAGGCCATTACTGTTTGACTGCATGGGCAGAACACCCTAAGGAGGTGTGGAAGGGCTTTGGCGCCAGCATGGGACCACCAGGGTCCACCACACAAGCAACAGAGACAACTGTCCCAGTTCAGCAAGACGGGACCAGTTTATCCCTGGGTGGGGGTGACCAAAGCTGGGCATTCTAAACCCTCTGGGCCATTGCCCAGCAACTGTTCCCAATGGCCCATTGGCAG